>CM065324.1:3974906-4574906 GCA_033032175.1 Saturnia japonica | reverse complement strand
AGAAGAAAAAAATCCTTAAATATACATTTATAAATAATAAATAATAAAAAATCATTTATTCATAGTTACTCAAATAACACAGTCAATATTACTTCTGCGAAACTGTATCGCAGTTTGTTAGCAGGCGTAAACTCCCTTTTACATAATTATTTATTTAGTTTTGCATTTTATTTTTACATTATTCCCAAACTAAGATTTATACAAAAATGTTCACAAAGACACTTTCTTAAATTTTTTTTTAAAAAGGTCTTTTTGTAAAGCAGTTACTTTCTATTTTACACGGTGTACACTACATCTACATCACTTCTGCTTAGAGATATTGAACATAATATTTAACTTACTGTTAACGTCGTCAAGAGAACATCCGTTACCGCCATACTCTACCGGTAGCATATCTATCGGGATATAATCCTTCAAGCTTATTACGTCATCGTGGAAATACAACTGAAACGCAATGAAAAAACTGTTAACACACCGTTTTAGGTTCTTTTGGATTTTGTCTAGCAAAAGATATGTAGCGGGATTCTAAACGAGGTCATGGTAGGCTACCAAAAGGTTGATGGACATAGTCATTTGGAAATTAAATAAATATGCCAAGAATGGCACTACTGCACCAAGAATGGTGTAACTACGTAAAGAATAATGCAACTACGCCTACAATTGCGCAACAACAGCAAGAACCCTACCCTTTTTCTTATTTTCTCCTTTAAGAAAGGTTTAACGATGTTGATTATTAAATCCACGACTGGGGTTGTGTTTACGACGTGAACTTCTTTTAGTCTTACTGGATATGCCTCCTGAAATAATAAATTTCGAAATTGAAACATTTAATAATAAGAAATACCTAAACGTTAAGGACCCATTTACGCAAAAATAATTGCGTTAGATTAAAAGTAATAGCATAAATAATAAATTTTGCGTTAAAAGGCAGAATACAAGCATTGTTTGAATTTATCCCATCATCTTACTTCGACTACAGAACCACGAGGATTAGTTTATAGAGCTAAAGCTACATAGTAACGACACCGATAAAGAAACTTGCAATTTTTCACTTTTGAAGTACCGTGCATATGTGAAATGATCTCCCAACGATCGTATTCCCTCATTATGAATTCGAGTCCTTCAAACGAGGCGTGAAATAGCATTTCAGCAGATGCCGATGAAATCTGTGTCACCGGCGGTAGTCTAGTTTGTAGACTGTACCATACTAACCATCAATTAACGAATAAAAAAAAAACAGTATTGGAATATCAGTCATTTAACTATGAGGAACAATATTAATATGTTGCTCTTTTGTTAGTTTCAATTAGTTTTGATTTCTTTAATTATTATTCCTCTATCATTACATATCTGAACTTATTATTTTTATTAATTCTTTATGTTTAATGTTAATTATTTTATATGTATATAGTTAAATTTATTATTTAAGTATGTTGTGTGAGCACGTCGTGTTCACCTTTAACTATACCATCATTTTAGTTTTATATTATGAATAGTTTTTATTTTCAACGTATAATACTATGTTATGTTGGTGAGCTAAAATAAAGAGAATTATTTGTTTATAATATAATTATAAATCTTTTCATTTATTTTCTTAGAATGATTTTGAAAAAATGGACAACTACAATGCAGGTGTGGCGCTAAAACCTTATTATGTAATGCAAGCTATTTTAATAAACATATGTATAATTTTTTCATAATCAGTAAAGATATACATAATTAAAATAGTTAAGAAGAAATAAATAATACCTGAATACAGATGAAAAATTTCTTCAAAGAAGCAGGTGATACCTTGGAAAAGTGTCTTGGAGATGCTACGGAAGCATCCAAAACACAAACGTCCCCGGATATTCCCTTCAACTCTTCTCGAAGCCTGACGTCACCGATCATCATAGTTATCTTGAAAAAGTACATCAGATTTTCCGTCTCCAGATTTTTGTCTAGAGCTGAATTAAATATTGTTATTTATAATTCTTCTTCAGTTGATTTCTGTTTTCTTAGAATCTTTGTAATTATTTGTAAATTATAATGATGATAGAGAATTTATAAGAGATGTAGCTACAGAAAAATATCTAACTATGTAGTAATTATTGTATTGGAATATCACTATCATTCACGTAGTGATGCACCCTAACCTTTTGATAGTAAAACCCGCTTGGCATGGTCAGTGAATTTATATTAATACTTAAATTACTTAATTATAGACCGTGTTAGGTTCTAAAACTGAAAAAACATTTATTTGTCTCTTACTAAGTCTAAAACACTGATTGACTTATTAATGTTTACTTAATGTACCATTAAAAGTATGCCGGTCATTGCATATTGTATACTAGCCTGTAATAGTTTTTACGAATATAAATTGTATTGTCAAGAATAAATTGAGATGGAGAAGTTAAGATATATGGACATCTATTTTTATGGTAAAGCTATAAGCTATTCTCAGTTTGAGATAAATTAATCTTACGTGATACTGACTCTAAAGCCGTGTTTCACCAAGCTAAATGCTACGATGATACGGAAGGGTAATACGCTAAGCCTAGACAGAGGGCTCTTCTCAACTATATCACGTGTATATTATGAAGAAATGAATACCTCTGCAGATTGTCACTCTTCTTCCTTGTGGAGTAAGGCCGGGCAGTGGCGACACCTGCCTGAAATAATCCAAATTTCTATTACTTTATTGTGCTATTATTAAACTCATGGACATAATATAAGAAACGCAATATGAAGGTAGAATAACAGAAAATATTTTCGTATTTCATACTGGCCATATAAATTTACCAAGAATCATGTAATTTGAAAAAAGAAGATTTTGAATAGAATTTTTCTTACGACTTTCGTTTGGAGTTTTTAGCGTAATCTTGAAGTGACATGTTGTGGTTTTTATTGAAGTGATAACTTTTTTAGTCGCGCTCCCACACAAGAACTCCCTAGATAGTTCTAACAAGGGAGCCACCATTTTGTCTGAAGACCCCACTTTATTTATTGGAAAATTAGAAACAATTCTACTAAAAAAACCCACTTTGAATTTTGAAAGATTTTACGAAGGCTTAAAAACATTGACAGTGGCTAGCTCTTTTTGCGGTGCCAAAACAAGAAGAAAAAGACTTTCATTTGTTTTATTGGCTATCTGTTAATTTGTTTAATACGTAATATATGAAATTCTGCATGTTTTTGTTGATATTAAATTTCGATCTTGAAGCTTGGAGAAAAGAACTCTTTACTAATAAGTCCAGATTCTGTCTTAAGCCAGATTATGGAAGTATCAAACTATGGAGACGACCCGGAGAAAGATACGCTGAGTGTAACATTGTTGGAAGAGAGTCTTATGGTGGAGGGTCAATAATGGTATGGGGTGGTATTTGCTTAGGAGCACGTACGGAGCTACACATCGTAGTAAACGGGTCTCTTACTGCGGCAAGATACGTAACAGATATTTTAGAGCAGATTGTGATGTCTTTTGCTCCATTCATGGAGGATCATTTTCTTTTAATGCACGTTAATGCTCGTTCTCAAGCTGCGGCGGTAGTATCGGAGTACCTGACTGAGGTCGGAATCCAAGTTTTGGTGTGGTCAGCACGCTCGCCAGACCTAAATCCGATAGGACATATATGGTATAAATTGGGAAATCAAATTAAACAAAGAAATCCATCACCAGCTAACATAAGAGGCCTCAAAACTGCATTGGTTTGAAGAGTGGAGCCTAATGATATGATAATAAATATTCAGCAATGAGTAACAGAAAAAATACTGAGCAATATGGTATAAAAATTCTTCTTTTACCACCTTATCATCCTAAACCGTATGGAAAATATTTAGAAATATATATTGATTTTCATAAAATAAAATAGAACGTGACGGAAGTAACGAAATTAACAGAAAGTTCATTATTTGGTATTTCTAGTGGCAGTGATATGGAATAATATATTCAATAAAATTAAATATGCTTTTACCTAATTATGCTGTTAATTTATTTTAAATTTGATCAACTATGATTATCATATCATATTGTTTTGCTATTGAGAGTGGTTGTTACGCTATATAGAGTGTCCCAGTGAATATAAAGTGAGTAATTTGTACGTTTTAAAGAGTTTTTCGTTAAATAGAAGTTCGTTATATAAAGTTTACACTGTGTTATAAAAATATACATACGATCTGTTCATCAAATACTTCAGTTCGGGTCTGGTGATATCTCTATTGGTGAAGAACTCAGGACAGGCGGCTCTCATTGTAAAGTACATGTCCAGCTTTCTCTTACATTTCTCTAAGGAGAATTTGCTGCCTCTCAAGAAACTCATAATGCAGGAGTCATCTGTGAGGGTGAAGATTAATGATTCAAATTATTATTTTAGAGAAAATCAGATCGCTTATTTTAATAAACGGTACATACGTAATATAAAGGTTAAAAGCAGGCACTCCGTGACTTATCTTCATCAGAACAGTAGTTAAACAGTTCGAAGTGGATTTATACAACCTAAACAGGCAATAATTAATTATGGTGTATTTCACTATTCTAAATTAAAAACACTTCCAACTGAGGGATATGACAGTTTTAACCCTGTTAGGTAGCGCAGTTGACGAGATGCAAAAATTTTATTATTGTTTTTTCAATGTAATATATTTTTTTCAGTTTTCTTATCTAAAAATACACACTAAAACAAATTCCAACTTCTCTACACCCACTCTAAACTTTTTTGTGATTTCAAGGATTTTTTTATAGGAAATATGTGCCGTAATTCTTTTTTAATTTTAAGTTTTGTAAGCTTTCGACAGATGGCGGTGTGACCGTATATGTTGACATATACTTATGTATTGTTTTACATGGAATCATTGCGAACCACATGCAACTATCGTAGGCTTATTTAAATACAAAGCATTGGTACGACTTTACACTCTGATACAAATTTACCCCACTCTGATGGCAGATGCGGTTGTTTCCTGAGCCAATCTTTGATGATTGCGAGGTCTCGTTCTTTGGTGTTGACATCTTCATTTAACTCCAACTGTATATTCTTCCACAGGTCTCCACTCGGTTGAATTAATGTACCGGGTGAAACCATTTTGATCTATGCAAAAATTAAAATAAATGAATTGCTGTGTTTCCAGGAATCCTAATAGGTTCAAATCTAAATAATGTTTAATATATTCGGATTAGGACCTGCGGAAGAAATCATGAACGTCAAAAATACTTAGCAACCAATAAGAGAACCGATCTAAATATTAGAAATATAAAAAGCTGCATTAGCAATAATGAGTAATTAGCATTAGAATAATAAAAAAAAACGGTCGGAACCAAGTGAATGTAAATAAAATGTTATATATGGAAATATTTCTATATTTATTTATTTATAAAAAAAACACCAACAAGATTTATATTTTGACAAATTATAAGATTACTGATAAAAAAAGGTTAACTAAATGGAGTCCATGGCATGATTACACACGAAGAGCAGTTAAAATATTTTATTAAAAAGAGCACAAATGAATTTGGAAATGTAATAAAGAGAACACAAATAAACTTTAATAAATTAAACTTCAACAAATTAAACCACAACAGATTAAAATATTAATATATTACTTAAAGAAACATAAAGAATATTATTTTTCAAGGCTATTCGCGAAGATGTCTAGATAAGTATTAAGTATTTATTCATTTGATTTGCATTACTAAATTTGCGTTTATAATTTATAAGAATATGTGGCATTTCGAATATTCGTCTTAAGTCACATCTCAATGAGTAGACACTAAAATAATAATTTATTGTCATCTAAGTAATGTTATAATTCATGTGGAATAGTTTGAATACTAATAATGACCTACGGAGCTGAAACATGGGCAGTCATGGTTGGACTGGTACACAAATTTAAAAGAGCGAGCTATGGAAATAAATAGCTTGGGGTTTCTTTGAAGGATATAATCAGAAATTTACTAGGGTGACCAACATAGCCCAAGGGATTAGCTCGCTGAATAGGCAGTGAGGCCAAGGAACTGATAACCAATGGGGTAGGCGAGTTCTGGAGTGGAGAACGCGTTTAGGCAAACGAAGTGGCTCCTTGCAAGATAGAGAGACGACCTGTGCATGGTGGCTGGATTCGACTGGAAGGACCGAAGATTGGGTTCAGTGACGATCCTTTAGGGAGGTCTATGCCCAGCAGTGATAGTGATGATGAATTTTATATAAACACTAGCTGTACTCCAGGATTTCACCCGTATTAATTTTATACGACAAAAATCGCCAACGCACCCGTGTAGGCAATTTTTTATACTTAGTGAAAAACTATCGACATTTTTATGAGAAATAAATTAGTTTTCAAATTATAATATAGCCTTTATTACTCGTTAATATTTAGTTTATACAGGTGAAAGAATTTTTAAATTCGGTCCAGTAGTTTTTGAGTTTATCCATTACAAACAAAAATAAAATCTTTCCTCTTTATAATATTGGTATACATTTATTGTGTTTTGATCATTCCAAGTGCAATCATCATAAATAGGTAAGTAAAAATTGTTGCTACACTATTTTAGGTTTTACTTACTCAACTTATTTTACGGGTATTGTTTTTGGGCTTATTGGAATAGTCAAAATTAATAGGTTCATTGTGCCGTGGGTTTTTAAAATTCCAAAAATTTTGTAGCGGACATATGGAAGTTATAAATTTTTTTTGAATAATTTGCTATTTATATTTAGTTTCCTATTTACCCTAGTATCTGCACTATTGAATGAAACATTTCTAATATTTTTCTGATATCAAATACACATATTGTAAAAGAAAAAAATTGACTCGTTTAGCCCACTCTTTATTAAAATAATACTTGCTATAATTTGGACTGACGGAATAATATAGACGTGTTTGATAAGTGATAAAGGTTTAAAAATCTACAGAATATTTACTTCAACACGACTGTAAGCTTCTTTTTTGCTATTTTTATTTCTTTCTTGTAGGCACAGGAGGTTTAAGTGACGCAAAAACCCGAAGGAAATAATTTATTTCACCATAAATTTAAAGCATACTATTTAATACACATATATAGTTGTAAATAATAATGACTTTTTTTTTAAAACCTGATTATACTCATGAAATATATCTAATTACATTTTCGTAAACTTACATATCATACTTCTTAAATATAATTAATATACAGATGAATCTAATTATCTCAACTATGAGTTGCCAAACAGGAAATTATTGAAATAAAATGTAATTACCACGTAGTATACGACTTTAGCGCAGACAAAATAAATTATATTTAAATATTATTAATTTAAGCTTTATTGTGCACTTTAAGAACGTTGTAAGGAGTTTATTTTAAGTAAATTTAGTTTTAATTATTAAAACACCTTGCCACCAACGATAATACTAACAGTTATGTTAACATGCCCAAACGACGGTAATTAAAATGGAAAACAGGTATGTCAATTGGAATAAGCGTTAAATGTTTCTGTTTTTAAAGTGAAACTTCTTTGCGCGCATGGGGGTAAATTTTTTTCGGATGCAACGCGTCACCAAGACGCTTCACGAAAATGTGAAACGTTTCTAGAAAGAGAGGGAGAGAGCGATTGAGACCGATGGACAGAGAGTGAGAAAGGGCGAACGTAGCATGAAGCACGTAGCCATGGAGACAATGTGTAAACAGTGAGTTAAATGTATAAATAAACATTTTGCAATATGCAGTTGTTCAGATTAAGTAATATATTTGTTATCTTTTTGTTATTATACAATTTTTTATGTTAATTTGTATGAAGGTTAGGAAATTTTAATATTTATAAATAACATGTGGCATTATAATTTGCCATTTGTCATTTGTCATTTTAATTTGCCACTTGTCATTTAAGAATTTAAATACTTAATATTTTAATGACAATTCAATTCATTAAATTCCTAACATATCTGCCTTTTCCCTCCCTCTAAGTCTCGGAAATCTAAAGCTTTAGATTAATATAAATATAAACGATATTTAAAAATTAGTTTGCCAATGAAGTTTCACTTCTGACCTGTGTACTTTATACAAAAGCACTTTTTGTTTTTAATACTACAAAGTTGGCAAACAAGCATACGGCCCGTCTGATGGTAAACGACTACCGCAGTCTTTGGACGGTTTTGATACCATAGGTGAGATTATGGCCATATCGGTAAACCTATAACGATAAAAAAATATAGCAAGAACAAAGACGTTCGCAAATTCTTACCTTTGCAGTACCGTGCAGACGTGGAATGGTCTCCTAAAAAACGTGTTCCCTTTCCTATGATATTAGGTCTATTAAGCGAGGCGTGAAGAAGCATTTCAACAGGCCGATATGGCATCGACCACTACCAATGGAATCTGTATTCTCGGCGGTGGTTATTGTTAGTAGACTGTATCGTATTTGCCACCAGGTTTTGGAGTAATTTTACCGAGCTAGTAACTTGATATCTATTATAAATCTTGATAACTTGGTTACACCCTACGTTGTTATTAAAATCATTTGTTATTGAAGTGAAAACTTCTTTTAGCGCGGTACGCATATTTCTAGATGAGATAAAATCTCTGGACTAGCGACACCGTTACGAGACGCAGCTATAGTGTTTGCATATATGCAAGTACATATAGCAGACCGCGAACGCGTCTTTCATAAAATAATATTAAATGTATTTTAATGTTTCTAATAATTAATAAAATACAATTCATAAATAAAATGCAATTCATAACCCGATAACCCTAGTACCCATCTAAAAAATGTATAACGCGTCAAAATAAGTTTTCACTTTTGTCGGCACTTCCGGAGTGCAATTTTCAGTAAGTAGCATAGCATATAAGCACTCAAATTAATTTTTTTTTGTTTGTTAATTTGTTAAATAACTTGTTTTATTATTGTTATTTGTTTCGCTTTAAATTCATTTTTTAATTTTAATTTGGTTTTTAACTTAATTTTGTTAGATGTTTTTTAAATGTTTAATATTGATTTTATAGTTGTAAAATGAATTGTTATTGATTGCACACTTCTTATTTTGATAGGTTATTATAATGGTCTCTCTTAGTATACTTTTATTTTTGTTTAGTACTTTTCACTTATCTACCATATCATAGTGAATGCTGTGGCAGCCTTCAAAGGTTAATGCACTTAAAATTGTATTGTATTATACCTTTATAAACATAAGGTATCGGTGTATTGGCCACTGGCCGTCCTAATTGAAATAAATAAATTGACCGACAAAAAATTTTAACCATTGACACCATACACGAAGAAGGAGCTATAAATAAACTGAAAATTTTTTATACTGTGCAAATTAAAGACGGTTTAGACGGCAAGCGATTTATGAATAGTTAATTAAGCGTCATATTGCTAAATATCTGTTACTAAAACGTAGTTACCCCAGCAGATTAAATGTTACGGAGGTTAGTTCGCAATTTCATTACAAAAACAATTTTATACAAATAGGAAGTTAATAGAATAGGTACATAACTACATATTATACATAACATTAATACATATTGTAGATTGTAATTCTCATCATTTAATATGTGTGAAATATTTAAAATTGTTATATTTTGACGTGGTTTAACCTTTATTTTTATAGAAAGAACTTTCAAACACACATACAGTCTCGTTTATATTATGTGGTTACTACAATTTATAACTCTTTTTAATCAGCATTAAACAAAACTGCGGGTCCCTAATGGGTTTAGTTAATAAAAGTACCTTGCCTATTATGAGGCTTGAGTTGGAACGCTTTATGGGTCACAAACGTTAACTAACTCCTGGCGTATCTGTACGGTGTATTCAACTGAAATTATGTTCCGCAGTTTTCTGCCTATCTGTGGCATATACCGGTGGTCGATATAATGTGTAGTACTTTACAAGCCACATATCTCTTACTACAAATTATTCAATTCAATTCAATTTAATGGGGTTTCTATAAGAAGTACGTATGTGCTGACTGGGGGATAGGAATCGACAATTCTGTTCGCGAGACTGGATCGCGACCACTATAAGCCATGCGTAATCAATCAAAATCAATAAAATCTTTATTCAATTTAGGTCCCAAGAGGGCACTTATGAACGTCAAAACATTACTGCTGGTTCGGAAAATATCTCAGTAATCGAGAAGAACCAGTAAGAAACTCGATCGGGCTTACCTTTTTTTCAACTGTACAACTGTTAATTTGTTATGTGCAATAATAATATAGTGGATGCACAGAGAGGAAGTCACTTCCAGACATCACTATCATTCACATAATGTTCCACCCTATAATAATAACCTTTTGACAGTAAAATCTGCTTGACATGGTCCTTGAACTTATTGTCCGGTAAATCAGTTATGTGCTTCGGGATCTTTATATAGAACCTAACACTGTTACCTAAAATCTTTTATTAGTCTTATCACTAATTTATCTCTATTTCTAGTATTAACATTGTGTTGATCTTTGTCAAAATCTAGCTTGTTTAAGTTTTTACGAACATACATTTAAGTTATCAAGAGGAGGGCAAAGTTAAAATACTAAATTCCTGGAACTTGTTCTTTAGTGATTCGCGGGCTTCCATATTGCCCGCTTTATGTAACTTAAATATGATATCTACCTCAGGTGCTGAATCCCACAGCATATAGGAGCACGCTTAGTCATGTCGTGTTCCAGGATCAGCTGATAAGTATATACTTATATAATTATTACTTATGAATATATTATCATCAACAAACAAGCTGGTTGATAAGGATCTGTATAGTACTCGCGTGGATCGCAACCAACATGCATAGATTGTTAAGCTCGTCACATTTACTCTTTTATGGTTTGTCGCGTTCGGGATCAACCAGTGTAATTAGCTGGCGAGAGCCGAGGTGGGATTTCCGTTCTCTAGGTGGTCACCGTTGTTTTTTAATTATACTGTGCTTACAATCAGGGACAGTACCGTCATGTTGCCGTACTACTTTTAGAGAAGAACCATTTCGTTATTAAATTCTATTTGTATAGGACGTAAAATGATTTAGAAAATTTCTGGTAAAAAAGTTAATTTATTTACTTTACTTTTATTAGTAAATGTAGCATTTAAGTGTAGAATTGCGAGAGTAAGATATGATTTCATTTCTACTTCTTTTATTTAATTAAACTCATTTTCTTGAATAAAATAGATATTTTGGATTTTTATATATTAGAAAAATAAATTATGCAATCAAATGGAAATATAAATTTATATTGTTAACTCACTTTTTAATTCTTGCAGGTGATTCTGAAACTCGAAGTATTTTATAATGTGTTTAAAAAAAATCGCGACGCAAGCGCAAGTTACAAACAGCACTGCTTTACTGAGAATTATCGGCTGTAGATCTTCGACAATGTCTGTGTGAACTTGAGGTTAGTTACTATATCACAGATCCGGTAAAGTAACGTCATAAATTGTAAAAATTTGGAGAATGAATTTTTATCACACATGCCGTCAAACATGCATCTACATTTTACGGGATTAATGTTAATCCAACGAAGTGTCAATCCATTACAATTGATAGCTCAAAACAGCTTGCTAAAATTCACTTTAATTTATTGATTCCTCTTCAATACAATAAATGTACCATACCTTACTCAACACATCACATATCTCATACCATCACGCCTGTATTCCCCGAAGGGTTAGGCAGAGGTGTACTAATGTTGTATGTTTTTAGGTCCCATGTAATAGGGGGCGAGCCTATTGCCATTAATCGGGCACGAAGCCAAACTCCGAGCTGCTACTGAGGAATTTCATAGGAAAAACCCAATAACACTTTGCTCGACCTGGGAATAGAACCCAGGACCTCGATCATAGCAGTCGCACTTACAACCACTAGGCTAACGAGGCAGTTTAATTACTACGGTGAAAAATATTGGTATCTCTTCATTCTCTCATGCGTTTGAAAAACTTTCTTCCTGTTAATAGAAAGTTTTACCTAGTAAATACTCTTCTTCTCCCTCTTCTGGATTATGCAGACGTGTCTTACTTGGACCTCTCAGAAGAGCTCTTAAATAAACTTGATCGTCTACTCAATAACAGCATCCGTTTCATCTTCCGTCTTCGGAAGTTTGAACATGTATTTGAATACCGAGCCAGGTTGAAATGGCTACCTATTCGTGAACGTAGGAATGTAAGAATATTTTGTCTTCTTTTCTCCGTACTTAATAATCCCAAATCCCCTAAATATTTAAAAACACTTTTTCAATCTCTCGCGGATACGCATAATAGACAGCTGAGGTCTTCTGATTCTTTAATTCTCAGTATACCAAGTCATCATACTAATTTCCGCGACCAATCCTTCGCCGTTACAGCAGCACGACTGTGGAATTCGCTTCCTATCAATATCCAACTGGCCAACTCTCGAAATTCCTTCAAGTATTCGCTACGTAGGTTTTACTTGGAGCAATTGAATATTGGATAGATTTTTTTCTTTTTTTTTTTTTACTAAATATTATACACAACTTGCTCCCCTGGAAAACTGCTAGAGAATGCTTTTTAGTATTAAGTCCTCCATTTGTACATTTTTGTGCAATAAAAAATATATATACATCCGGTGCAACAATGTCGTAAATGTAACTCTTACAAAATGAAATAAGTTTGATTCATATTTTAGCTAAAATAAAATTATGGAAGGACGAGGCAAATAACTAGTGCGGTTAGTTAAAATAAATAATGAAAACCACATAGATGAAAACAGTTCAAAACGGAGAAAGCTTATATTTTTGTAAATGTAAATCGGAGAATAATACTTATGTAATTATTTATGATTTACAAGCTGATAAGCCATGTCCGATTGGAAAGTCATCTGCTTTTTTCTACAAATCTAATTTAAATTGTTACAATTTTACGGGAAGTTATTATATTCATTAATAATAATTTGACAGACAATCTATTACTCTATGATTAAATTGTCATTCAGTTGGATGCCAAGAATCGAGAAACAACATGCTTCTTTTGGCACGAAGGTATAGGTAACCGAGGAGACGTAGAAATTGGATCGTGCATACACAACTTTTAAGAGATCTAGCTGAGAAAAGCACTGATTGCGATTTTATATTGGCAAATGCTGCGAACAGTAAAATAATAACTTAGTAAACTACCTTATTGTGCAATGCTAGTAATTTTTTTTAATACTTATTAATTAAAAATTTATGTGCATTGTCTCAGTTATATGTTTTTTTTTAGTGTAAAAAATAACAACTCGTCTGATATTTCCTCATTAAAGTCTGATTATGTACGTAAATGTAAGCAATTATGAATAATTTTGCTAGATTTTTATGTACCTTTTATTGTAATAATTTTGTTGGTTATTATTACCCACCGAAAAAGATTATAGTTATATTTAAAAAATAAAGGATGTTGTTTTTCTGTTTAGTTTAGCTTTTATGACGTTATCGCACAGAAAAATCTTTTAACTTTATGAGCAACAACTACACAAATGTAGGTATCCTGATTGAAAACATTAAAAAATTACCACTTATATTATATTTTTATTTCCGAAACAAACATAAATTTAAAATATAGATCATAAACAATAATTTGATCATTAAAACATCATAGGAATATAAATGCATTTCGCTATAATCACGAAGTAATTTTTAATCTGTTCTTCTGAAAAAACGTCATTTGTTACTTACGACATTATTGCACCGAGTGTGCAATGATCGCAATATTTTAATAACGATGTCACAACTTATAGAGGACTGTTAAATTTTCGCTAATTAAAAAAAACTCATTTCGTCATAAGTGTGTTTAGGACCTGTATAGGGTTCTACTACGGAGGCACCACCGAGAAATACATTGATGCGAAAATTTAATACGGCAGGTCAGACCGACTGTTGGCGTGGCGACGCGTCCCCACGTCATGTGTCGCCACGCTATATTATAGTAGCACAAGGGGTTTTTTTTGGAATATTAAATTTTTGTGATAAATGATTATAAATATTTATTCTATAAACAATCATCTTTTAGTTTAAAAAGTCTGAATATTTTATTTTCTTTCATAAACTATCCTTATATGCATATCTGTACAAAATAATTTTGATGATTCACATCTGCCAGGCGTCCTGTGATGGCTCCCTTTTTATTTCTGCATCAATGCTGAGTGCTGTGTACAAGTCCAAAAGGTGCGACTTGCTACACAAATGTTGGAACACAGGAATAAGTTAATATTAGTGATGTGAACCAGTTACAATTACCAAAACCGGTTTTTATCAAGTACTTTAAGAAAAAACGATTTTCAAGGGTCTTTGGGTTTTATTTTCTTATTATTTGGGAAGTCAGAAATCAAAAAAATCAAGGTTTGCAACTGCTTTGTTTTTACCCGACTTCAAAATAGGAGTTTATTCATTCGAATGTGGTTTTTTAAATGGATGTTCAGCAATAACTTCTTAGTTTAGGAACTGATTTAAATGATTCTTTTTTCGTTGGAAAGGGGATACTTCAAGAGTAGGGCTTTTTTAATTTGATTAGTATTGAACCTTCGAATTCGAAGATACATCACAAAACTCCTCTAAATAATTGAAGTTCGTTTTCTTTTTTGTTAAAAATTGTCTTGTTATTATTAAATTTATTCAATGAAGACATTATTTTGGTGAATAAAACATATTTGATTGAAGGCGTCATCTATTAGTCTTTTCTTTCTTCTGTCGAGAACATAATATACTTCGAAGGCACAAAAGTTGTCGGCACCGATAAATACTTAACACAATTTTTACCCAAAAAGAAAAACAACTTCAATGATTTTGATGAGTTCCCTTGTGTATCTTCGAAGTCGAAGGTCCAATGGCAATGAACTTAAAATGGAACTTAAATTGAGGTATCCCTTAACCTAAACAATGAATATTACTTATCACTTGCTCTCTTTTCGTTGAGTGGCAATACCAATATTTTGGGGGGGTCTAAGTTCAATGTCACTGGACAGGTTAGGAGTCGCAGTACAAATTAATTTCATTTAATATATTAATAACAGATATTATACATAAATTTTAGTTTTCTGCACTCCTTCTCCATATTAACTTTAACCATGCCAAATCTCACAGTCTTCCGTGCGCGCAATACGCTTAAAAAGGGGTACAAAGTCAATCTCTCTAGCCCACTGCGGACAACGCTAGACCCCATACTTCATGACAGACAGTCGCTAAATAGTCCGGTCAATTTAGACATTCGAAGTTACATAAAGTCCCAACAAGCTGAATTTCTGTGAAGTTGTTCAAAACATAATTATAAACAATGTCTAGAAGTTCCCCATCATTCCCCTGTAAGGAAAAAATTTAATTCAAGGTCAAAGGTCAAAAAAATGAGTTTTTCGCGATTTTCAGCAAAACGGTAAGTTTTATCATAAAAGTACCTCAGACAAAAATTGTAGATCATAAAATTATCTATAAAAAATGTATCAATACTTTTTTTCTTACGAGCCACCGTTTCTGAGATATAACGATTCAAACAGTTATAAAAGTTGTTATCGTCATAATATGCATGAGTACGCCACGTATATACATCTAGAGTTGTAATATTTTATATAATACATATATGTATGTATATATATATTAAATGTTTAAATATTTTAAATTCCTGTGTTAGGGATAATCTTTTTATATTATTTATGGATATTGAGTTAAAATTCAGAGATTTTGAATTTGATTCCAAAATTTCGTAGTAATCATACATACATACGCAAGTATGACCTTAAAATTAAATTGAAATGATATTATTTAAAATGAAAACTATGTTTTATTAATATATCTTAATCGATAGAAAGTTGTCTGAATGAGCCTTCAATACCAAACAGTTCATCGTAGTTAGTCGGTTTTCCTGGTCTAAGAGATTCATCTGCCTTGATAGACGCCTGTTCTTTAAACCACTTCGTGTACTCTTTGAGCTTCTTAATCCATGCTTCTGTAAATGAATGTTAATGGTAATTAAAAATAATGATGTAAAATCATTACTTACACAAATGTTTTATGTTTATACACGTTATACTTTCTCGTACACCTTTTGGACATGCGAAGTGCTCGAAAGTATGCCACAATGGCGCGTGGATGCGTTGAGGGGGAGAAAAGGACGTCTTTGGCGTCTATAGTAGTGTTAGGTATTATAGTGCACAGAGTACATTATATATTATTATACTGATTGTATAGTGTACGTTTGTAGTTATGAGTACGATACATGTGTTAGCAAGCGCAAGCTGGTTTATTTCGGTAAACTTACCATGTGTATTAATTATACTACTATAAACTCAAAAAACGTCTCCAAGCTTTTGGGTGGGTGAACCCAACTCACCGTTAATTTCGCTGAAAGAGTAACCAGTGCCGCCATATTCTTTCGGTAGCATATCTATTGGGATGTATTTCTGAAGGCCTTGTACATCGACATGAAAATGTACCTGAAACGTACATAAAACAACTCTAACATTTTTTTATATAGCAGCTCGACAAGTTGAGTATACTATCCTGATGGTAAGCACAGTATAATATAAATACAACGGTCACCACCGAGAGATTAAAATCAATCGGCGGACGCCGCTGTTACGTCGGCCTGCATAAATAACTCTTCACGTTACGCTTGAAGGACCCAATGTCGTATGCAGGTGGAAAGACAATGACCGGGAGATAGTATCGCAGTTACACGGTACGACAAAGATTTTTAGAGCTTTTTAGTTCGTGCCGAGATGGAAGTTACCATAAAAGTATTACTTCGAAGTCCAGCGAATATGGTTTAGAAAAATTCATTTGGAACATCGACATAGGATGCCTAACACAGACAAAGGACCTCAGTGACTGCTTTTTATAATAGTATAGATCAAACGTATTTATTACACGATATTTACTTTGTTAAATAAACTTCCTCTCATACCGTCGCAATCTGGAGTTATATAGGCCGTTCTATCTTGTACAATATATCTCTGTAGCCTAACCCTAAGATAACTCAATCAACAATAAATACCTCTGGGATTGAGTCCATCAAGTTTACTTCAAAGTAATTTACTTGATACAGTAAGATAGTGGAAGATTATCGAAATACTAATCTCACCTTAAGTTATTTGAGAAGGAATTAGAAATAATTTAGAACGAAGTTTTCATAGTATTTTGTAACAGTCAGTTTGAGTGTGTGTATATTGTAAACGACATAGTTTAAATACTGGAAATAAGCACAAATTAATCACCCTGTTTAAGACTCAGTGTAAAAGTGTTTTAGGTCCTAAATATAATTGATATGCCGGACAATAAGTTTAAAGACCATATCAAGCGGGTTTTACTGTCAAAAGATTATTAAAGCTCATTAGGTACGTTAATGATATTATTAGTATCTGGAAATGATCCTCTCTGTACATTCACTAAAATAATATAATTATAAATTGTAAGCATTATTCACGAAGTAAAAAAAAGGTAAACCGAATCAGAATTCTTTCGAATTCTTCTCGATGACTTCCGAACCGGTGGTAGTAAGTATTTTAACGTTCTTAAATGCCTTAATTAAATAAGGTTTTTGTTGTAGATTTTCACACTTCACATTGGCAAAATTGCCTACACAGAGAGAAAGCTAAAATTAAAAAAAATAGTAGTTTTGGTACAGTGAAAGCTAGGTATAAAGCAAATAGAATATTACGAGTACGTACCCTGTTTCTTAATTTGTCCTTCAAAAAAGGTTTAATAATATTGAACAAAATATCTACGACGGGGGAAGCATTGACGACGTGTACTTCTTTTAGCTTAACCGGGTACGCTTCCTGAAATCAAAAATTGTCAAATATAAACAAGGAGTATAATGTGTTAAAATTAATTGATGTTTTATCTATATAATTAATAAAATTGAAGTGTCTGTTTGTAATGTCAAAATAACAGTTTTTTACTAAATGCATATGAAAGTATATACGATACCTATAACAAAAAGCCCATTTTTTAAAAATTTGTCTGCCTGTCTGTCTGTTTGTTCCGGGTAATTTCTGGAACTGGAAAGTCTAGTCAACATCGGTTCAATCGTTTCTACCAGTGTAGGTAGCTGAATTTAAAGGGAGTAACTTAGGCTACTTAAATTTTAGAAAAATAATTAGAGTTCAAAAAAATCTGGTCATGGTTAATCAATTCGGGTGTTTAATGGCTTACGCTGAGTAAACGGTAAGAGATATAGCAAATTAATGTACTACATATATATAGACATTAAAAGACCTACAAAAAAGTCCGGGAGAGTATATATCTATCTTCTAAGGAACACCCACAATAAGCATTTTTGTCTTCAAAATAGCCGGGAGCGGGGGAGCAAAATTCGCTCGGACATTCTGTAGTCCACGTGAGCGTAACCACGGGCATAGCTAGTTTAGACATATATTTAATATGTCGATTGCAACTCTTACCATACAGCATACTTCAAAACTTCTTTTTTTACTTGCCATGACTACAACATAAAATTTAAATGTTTTTTTAAGAATTTCATAGTAACTGTATATTAAATACGTGAAGCAAAAGCTTTCGGTACATTTTTAAGCGTATTGCGTGCACGAAAGTCTGAGATTTGGCATGGTTAAAGTTTATATTGAGAAAGAGTACAGAAAGCTAAAATTTATCTATAATATCTGTTACTAATATATTAAATTTAATTAATTAATACTGAAAATCCTAACCCTACTAGTGTCATTGAACTTAGACCCCCCAAACAAATGTCAAACAGAAAATAGTCTACGATCAAATAGTCGCAGGTCGAATTTTGAGCTTAGGGCGATCGCTAGTATAATAAAATACACATCGATTAATGATTGGGCTGTCGCTGACATTGAATAAAACCAATCGTTAATCTATGAATATACGTTTCATAAAAGCGTAGTAATTTTAGAACATTTTACATGTAATTTCATAGTGACTGTGACATGTGATGTCATTGCGACAAGTAAAATTTTTACAAAGCTCTGACTAAAAAAATTATTAATAATCAATAACTTTAATAACAGTGTCTTAAGATATCTTAAAATTTGTGCAAAGACATAAACTATACAGTGATGATTGTACATTATAATTTGTGATTATGTTTTTTAAACATTGACCTTGATAAAAGTGACAGATGATATTATTATGAACTAACATGCTTGAAATTTTTTTGAATATTTTTACACACACAAATGTCTGTACGTTATAAATTCAAAAGTGCATTGATTACGAAAGGATTATCTTTGATGGACTGCACATATCTGTAGGAGATTCGAAAGTTGCTATAAGGAGGTTAACTCAACAAAAATATATTGGAAAGACATCAAAGACGCGGTTGCTAAGGCCGCCATCGGTTGTCCTAGCGACGTCATTCGTTGCTAAGCCTTTTCCACTGCAGCGTTCAATTGCAAGACACTCCTGTGACGCACCTACGTAACGACGCATGCGTCTTGTTACCAAAACAAACCGCCGTCATATTTTGACTTTGTCTTTTTTACGTTATCAGTGTATATTTTAAGTTGTTTTGTTGTAATTTTTTTTTTTTTTTAATTTGCTTTTAGTTATTATTTTTTGAGAATGTATTTAACTGTTGTGAATGCAGTCCGTGATCCAATCTTGTGATGGCATGTCGAACGCGACCCATACATGTTCACTATGCAACAAGTCATTCAAATCTTTGAAAGGCCTCAATATACACAATACAAAATCACACAGGAACTGTATTAGCCAAAACAATTCACCTTTAGACACCCATCCCTTCATTCCGAGTGCGCCTACTTATGTAGCCAACGATACCTTTCCACACATATCTTAGCCATTTGAAAAATAGTATACCCATAGTTAAAAGAATCCCTCGAGGAGCTCGAATAACCGTTGCTACACATTTGTCACAATTAATCCAGAAATGTTACTTAACCAATTGTACTCAAGACTGGCAGAACCTATTTTTATTTTCATACAGCACACTACATATAATAAAAACTGATGAACCGAATTTATTCTTGAGACAAAAGATTAAGAATAACTGTGCTGTAAGCTCCCCGCCTTCTCCCGCACCTCTAATCAAACATGATGCCCCTCGTAATCGCAACAAACTTATTGAAAACAAAATCTGTGACGGAGATCTCAAAGGTGCCGCTCGCCTTTTGTTCTCCAACGACGTGCTATCACCAGATACCCCTGACACCCTTCATGCCTTACGGACAAAACATCCTCCAGCTCCAGTAAACCCATATTTTGTCGACCCACCAACAGCAAGGCAAACATGCCTTCAAATTCAAAACAAAGATGTTACAGATGCAATTTTATCTTTTAAACCAGGTTCGGCTGCAGGTTTGGATGGAATCTCACCCCAACATTTGAAAGACTTAACTTCACATTCTGTGGGTGATGCAGGCGAGCAACTTGTAAATTCGATCACTAAATTAATCAACTTTATGTATTCCGGTAATGTCAATCCAGAAATTGTTTTCATTCTTTTCGGCGCGAACCTCATTGCCCTCACCAAAAAGGACGGAGGGGTGAGACCAATTGCTGTTGGATCAACACTACGACGTCTGGCCTCCAAAATTGCTGTTCGACATATTTTACCAAAATTACATTCGGAATTTGAACCCGTACAGTTAGGCTTCGGTGTAAAAGGAGGGTGTGAGGCAGCCATCCATGCCCTACGCTCCTTCCTAACTTACGGACAGACTGACTTGTTGCTCAAAATTGATGTCAAAAATGCATTCAATTCGGTAAATAGGGATACCCTGCTGACGGAAATAAAACAACATATACCTGAAATATACAATTATCTTCTTCTTAGTTACGCTAACCCAACAAAATTGTTATATCGTTCTAATGAACTGTCCTCGGAAGTAGGTTGTCAACAGGGTGATCCCCTTGGGCCTGCAACTTTTAGTTTGGCTATAAATCCGATAATCAAAACTTTAAATTCTAAATTCAACGTTTGGTATTTGGACGAAGGAACCCTAGGAGGTGATGTGGATACTGTGTTTTCGGACCTTTTTTTAATCAAAAATAAATTTGAATCCATTGGTTTGGAGCTTAATTTTAGCAAATGCGAACTTTTTATAAATAACTGCGACTTAAATTTAAATGACGTAAAACAAAAATTTAATATTTTGGCTCCAAATATTAAGATAGTAAACAGTAATTCCCTTTACTTTTTAGGTTCTCCAATTTTTGATAAATCTTTTTCTGAATTTTTGAATATTTCAATTACTAAATTCCAAAATTCTGCTGCCCGTCTCCTTGAAATTAGTCCACATTATGCACTTTGCATCTTAAAATTCTGTCTTTTCGTCCCTAAATTTACATATGTGCTCCGTTGCTGCTACTTTTGGAATCACCCAGATCTTTTGACAGAAGTAGACGATTTAATCAAAATTACCTTAGAATCGATTCTTAATATGCAGCTGCACGAGCAATCTTGGACCCAAGCATCTTTACCCATCCGTTATGGTGGTTTAGGGATTCGCAAAATTTCCAGTGTCGCTTTACCAGCCTTCCTATCTTCTGTCCATAGTTCAGCAAATTTCATAAGTAAAATTTTAAGGGTATCCCCTTCATACTTTGAGATTGCTGGCTTGGAAGAAGCTAGAAACGCTTTCTTAATTGCATGCCCAGGTCAAAATTTTCCAGTTTCTCCAAATTCACAGAGGAGCTGGGACGACATAAACTGCAAATTGATTTATGACAATTTTTTGAGCTGTAGTACGGGTTCGGCGCGTGCTAGGCTTTTGGCCGTGGGTGCGCATGAGGCCGGCTACTGGCTTCAAGCGTATCCTTCGTCAAATACAGGAACATTTCTTGAACCTGACACGCTCCGAATCGCAACCTGTCTACGGCTTGGGGTTCCGGTCTGCGTTCCTCATAAATGTCCCTGTGGCAGTGATGTCGACAAGCTAGGACATCACGGACTGTCATGTCAAAAAAGTGCAGGCCGCTTCTCGAGACATGCCGCACTTAACGATATCATACGCCGGTCCCTTGCCACCGTCAACGTTCCAAGTTTACTTGAGCCGACTGGTATTGCAAGAGACGATGACAAGAGACCGGACGGTATGAGTTTGGTTCCATGGAAGATGGGCCGGGTGCTAGTATGGGATGCAACCTGTTCAGACACGCTGGCCCCTTCCCATCTACTTGGAACCAGCAACAGAGCTGGTGTGGCTTGTGAGGCGGCTGAAAAAGCTAAGGTATGCAAATACAGGGGTCTGGGCTCTGAATATGATTTTGTCCCATTCGGCGTCGAGACCCTTGGCCCGTGGGATCCTAGCGCTACAAGGCTTTTTAAGGAAATAGTAAAAAGGTTAGTCGACATCACAGGAGACCGAAGAGCTGGCAGCTACCTCGGACAAAGAATTAGTCTAGCTATTTAAAGGGGGAACGCTGCCAGTATCTTCGGAACCTTGCCTAAAGGGACTCCTTTTCATAATATATTTTAATCTGTAGTTATGTATGTACATGTAATAATAATTTCTTTTAATATTAAATATTTCATAGTAACAATTACGGAGAAATACATAATAATTATACGATAAACCGTGTGTATGTATGTATTTTAGCGATCAACAGAACATAGAACGTGACATCAATAACAGACAAGAATATAACGGATTTTATTTCGGAAACAACATTTCAAAGTCTGCTCGGAGAAAATAGCTATCAGTAATAAATTTGACCTTTGTACTTATCACATAATTGGAACTAGATATGTAATTTACGATGTAAGTACAATGAAGATTAAATAAACAAAATAAATATTTACTTGAAATTATTAGTGGAATGTAAATAATAGTTTTGGTACCACATAAACCATTTATTTAAGGATTTTATAGATACCTGAATACAAATGAAGAATTTCTTCAAACAAGCTGGTGATATCTTGGCTAAGTGGCTGGGAGTCACAGTTGAAGCATCCAATACGTAGACGTCTCCAGCAATCCCCTCCACTTCCTCTCTAAGCCTGATATCACCGACCATCATTATGATTTTGAAAGCGTTGGTTAAATGTTCCGCTTCAATATTTTTGTCCAGACCTGAATTAAATGTTATTGTCCATTTAGAAATTAATTACCTTATTAGCCTAGTGGTCGTAACCGCGACTGCTATGCATGAGGTCATGGGTTCGATTCCCAGATCGAGCAAAGTATTACTGGGGTTTTCTATGAAATTCTCAGTAGCAGCTAGGAGTTTGGCTTTGTGCCCGACTGATGGAAATAGGCTCGCCCCCTATTACATGGGACCTAAAACACACTCGGTGAACTATGGGTGTACAATAGTACACCTCTGCCTAACCCTTCGAGGATACAGGCGTGACGGTATGTTATGATATGTTATCCTCAATGGACTGCTAATTTCTCTGTGGTCTAATTTGGATTGTACAATTTACTGTCAGAAACAGTGTTGACATATTACCACTACTATAAAAAAGGTGACAAATATAATATTTATAATTTAGCTAATAAATTAAAAAGTATCAAGTCTATTTAAGTAATGAAATTATCAAAATTCTAATTTCTAATTAGAATTCTGAAAATTAAATATATCTACTGATTTTTGCGTTGAAAATATAAATTATATTTTAGAAATCTGCGTTAGATATCTGTGCAATGAAATTTTAATTCCAAATTACGTTAGAAAGTGGTTAAAGAGAATTCAATTGTTTTAGGAATAATTAATTACCTCTGCATATTGTAACTCTCCTTCCTTGTGGAGTTAAACCGGGCAGTGTTGACCCCTGCCTGAAATTGTACAAATTATTAATTGTAATTACTTGCCTTTGTCTATATACATTAATAATCTATATAAATCAGTTTGTAGTTTTATTTGTACATATATATTTTACTAAATTTTGTAATAGGTGTCTATTATAAAGGCCACAGCCACGAATATGACATGAAATATTTTTTTTCGCTCCATTAAATTTCTAGGTTAGAATTTACCCCAAAAAATTATTTTTATGAAATTTTGTAAACGGGAAGTATATGCCATTCCGCAATTGATAAGCTACAATTATTAATAATACTTTAAGAAGTAATAATAAAAAAAAAAACTTGAACCGTTTTTTATAAATATTTTATACAGTTAGTAACATTTTATTCAGAAATTGATTGGATAGCATAACTGCTACATTAAACAGAACAACTAATAGAATATATTAAAAAGAAAATTACGAGATGAAATTATTTACTGCGTAATAAATGCGTAGGGAGCCGCGGGCAGAATTAGTATGTAAATATAAATAATTTGTGTATTAAGTGATATTTTTTTTAACATATATTGTATTCATTCGTATAAGTCTTCCCTCATTATAAAATACAAAATGTATTATTTTTAAATTGAAGGAAATAAAGACTTTTTAACATTATTTTAACCCCATGGGTTTATTATTGACCTACAACCCGTACAATATAAAACAATAATTCTTATATGCTATACCACTTATATATTTCATACATTGGCTATAAAATATATGAAAGGATAAGTATAATTGACATAATAAACATACCATGATGCCTATATCCCCGAAGGGTTAGTTAGAGGTGTACTCATGTACACCCACAGTTTGCCGGGTAGGTTTTAGGTTCAATGTAATAGGGAGCGAGCCTATTGCCATTAATTCGGCATAAAGCCAAACTCCGAGCAGCTAATGAGAATATCATAGAAAAACCCTATAGCAATTTGCTCGACCTGGGGATCGAACCCAGAACATCCGGCATAGTAGTCGACTAACTGACACATGAACGCATAGCCGAAACTTCTGGAGTTATGCAAAATTCATTTTACACTTTAGGTGAATACTAAAGAAGGAGTTTTGGAAATTCAACTCTGAAAGTGGTGATAAGGGGGATGAAAATTCGTTATTTTTGAAGATAAAAATAATAAAATTGGTATTTAGAAATTCAGTTAGGTAGGACATAACTATAACGTGACCAAAGCCGCAGGAAAAATGCTAGATAAGTTATTATTACTATTATTATTAGAATATACTTTAATAACAATACATACGCCTTGTTAACCAAATACATGAGTTCAGGTCTGGTGATATCTCTATTGGTGAAGAACTCCGGACAGGCGGCTCTCATTGTGAAGTACATGTCTAATTTTCTCTTACATTTCTCTAAGGAGAAACTACTGCCTCTCAAGAAGGTCATTATGCAGGCATCGTCTGCAAAAATATATATTTTAAAGTTTTTTGGTGTACTTGTATAATATAAATATCAGGTGTTACAATAGAAATTGCATTTTTAAAATCAATTAGTCATAGAAAATATTTCGTTTCTGTTTATTACATGACAATTATTACGTTAGATTAAAATTCTTATTAACGTATTTAATTAGAGAAAGGTACTTTAAAAAATTTACAAATTATAGTAGAAATACCACCCGTGGTAATCTTTACAATTACATAAAGACAATTTCGTATCTTTGTCAATTTTAGAACTTTTATTACAAGTATATATCAGTAGTAGTATCAGTAATAACTAATCCTTTGTAGAATTCAAATACAAAATATCTTTTAAAAATCAATTTAGGACCTTAAAAGGCATGGATGGGTCTATAAACGTCAAAATGCTACTACCGCTTCGGAAAATTTCCCATTCATCGAGAAGATCCGGTAAAATCTCGATCGGGTTTATCTTTTTTTTTCCATAGTATTAATATAATACAATAATAATAATTATATAATTTAGTGGATGCACTGAAAGGGAGTTACTTCCAGACATTACTATCATTCACATAATGATCCCTATAATAACATTATATTAAATAATATAAATTAATTGAATTAAATCAAGAAGGTTGCTAAATAACTCTTGCTAACAAGCAATGCTCAGTTTTATAGAATTTTCGCATAATTTGGCAAAGGACATGCTCTGACTAACACAGGGTCTTTCATTAAGCGCTTCCTCTCTTTAAATTTAAATAAAACAAAGTATGTGTGTGAGATTAATTGAAATTTATTATTCGTTTGAAAGGCCCATGGATGCCATTATTTATGAAATATAACATCGTGAAAATGACCGCCGTGACTTCGCTGAGTGGCACGCATCTGAAATTTCTAATTTTCCATGACTCTGGGCGCATAAATCAGGCTGAATTTGACCAATGGCATGGGTTATGTTGCCTTTGAGGGCTGCTGTGGTTTGTCGCTTATTCAAATAGACCTGCAACTTAAAAAAACCCCATAAGAAAAAGTTTAACGACGTTAAACCACACGGTCTCGGTGACCAGCTCACATCACCTCCACGTGGTATGACCATGTCCGCAAATCGCTCGTGCAGAATGTCCAATATGGCAGGAGCGGTGTGACACGTAGCGTCGTCCTGTTGACATCATATGTGGTTGGTGTCCATATCATCCAATTGAGGCCAAAAGAAGTTAGTAATCATCGACCTATAGCGCTCGCCGTTGACAGTGATGGCCTGGCCAACGTCGTTTTCAAATGAAATATGATAATGAATATGGCAATGACATCGCCAGCCCAAAATCCAAACCAAACAGTGACTTTTTCGCGATACATTGGACGCTCTTGTATTTCTTGTTGATGGGTATAGTCCTAAATTCGACAATTTTGTTTGTTAACGTACCCATTCATCCAGAAATGAGCTTCATCGCTGAAGATGATTTTTTGATGAAAATTAGGGTGTTTCCATCTGCTTCATGGCCCATTCAGCGAGCACACGTGGTCGTCTATGGTCGTTTACCTTCAGCTCCTAATTCAGTTGAATCTTGTTCGGGTGTAGGTTCAAGTCACGACGCAAAGTTCGCCAAGTTGTGGTCTGTGAAAGGCCGAGTTCTTGTGAGCGACGCGAAATCGACTGCCTCGGATTGTCCTGCACGCTCTCACGGACAACGGCGATATTTTAGGCTGATCTTGCGTTTTGTCGTCGTTCGCGTGTTTCCAGTGAACTAAAATTTATCCACCACTCTGCAAATAGTCCTCTCGGTAGGGTGAATATGGCGACCGTAAAGTGAACGAAGCGCTGAACGTTGCCCGAACAGAACACCCATTTTGATAAAACAATTTAATCATTTGAACGTACTGTTGAACGCTATATCTGTCCATGGTGATTTCGCAAAATAGACTGAATAAATGATAGCGAATTCGACAGATGTAGTTTTAACAATATGGCCGCTATCAACTGTCAAAGTTCGGAAGTCCCTATCGGAAGATCCGTTACATGACATATTATATTTTGGTTAATGTTCGGTCAGCGACTACTTTTCCACTTATTCCCAAGCAATCCAATCTACACGGATTTCTCCTAAAGAGGATCATAAAAATTTACTAATTTTTCAGACAACAGTACTACGATTAATTAACATTAGCGAAAAGTTTTTGGGATTTTGATCTGTCATTTTGTTGTTTTAATTACAACTTATATTATTTGACCCTATATTATGTAATTTTATCAGTATATTACGTGATATAATTTAGTTATCGTGCACAAGTGAAGTTAATTAATTATAAACAATAACTTTAAAGAAGCATGAATTTTAAATTGCCAATAAAAATCCTTGAATAGTATTAACAAGAGAGCCGCCATCTTGTTAAAGCGTTGTTTGAAATCGGAAGATTAGAATCAGACTATCATGATATTGGGATAATTATGTATAACCACATCATAATGCCATTAAATTAGATTAGTAGTGAAATGTTACCCCATTCTGACGGTAGATGCGGTTGCTTCTTGAGCCAATCTTTGATAGTCGCTAGGTCCTGCCCCCTGGTGTTAATGTCTTCATTTAACTCTACCCGTATCTTCTTCCATAACTCTCCACTCGGTTGAGTTAATATATCTGCTGAAGCCATTTCGGTCTGCGAAAATTTAGACATAATTATTTCTTAATTATTATTTTTTTACTTTTAAATATGTCAAATTAACACGTTTTAAGAATTGGCATGAAAAATCAAATCGTAAAAAGAAAATTAAAAGGTCGATCAATTTTTTTAAATATTCCATGGTAAAATAATATGTTCTTTTTTCTCTTCATTTAATTATGATCTACAGTTGTCATTATAAGTATTCTGAAATTCGTAAGTTGATATTTCATTTTATAGAGGTCGTACACGTTTGGTTTTATTATAAAAGTAGCGTACTTAGTATGTTTTCGAGCGTCCTGTACATGTGAATATTACACAACTTTTTTTACGTGTGGTGAAAATCTTAAAAAACAGAAATAAAGCACGAAACATGTCTTTTTTAAGTAAAAAAACTTATTTTGTGGACTTTTTTAAATTATGTTCAGTAGTACCTAATTATGGTCTTTATGTTATTTCTTTATTGCTATTATTTTCACTAAACATAAATGCTATGTTATATAAACCTTTAAATAAATGTTTCATTTTATATTTTTAAATTCATTTTATTATGTGTTATTTGAAAAAACACGTTTTCACATTAAAGAAAGTAAGCTCACAACTAAAGTGACACAATTTTGGGCACGAAAATGGGAGAGTGTATGAATTAAATATAAAACCACTACATTACACGTTTATTTCATGACACAAGAGCTTAGAATAATATATTAACCAAGACTTTTTATCCATCTAAGTTGGCAAACAAGCATACAGCACATCTGACGGTAAGCGGTTACTATAGCTTACGAACGGTCGTGACCCTTAAGGAGCTCTGGGAACACTACACACGCAAGAACACACAAGGTTATTTAGCTACGATTTTCTCTATGTAATAATATGTTAAAGATTTTGAAAACAATATGTATATAAAGTAAATTTTTTATATAAATTTATTAAAATTGGTATTCCTTTATAAATGGAACATTTATATACTTTTTTATATTTTACCAAGCTTTACATTCGGAATGTAAACGCTGACATACTTAAAGTTCATATCCCTTTATGATTTTGCAACTAACTGTAACATCTGACCGGTTTACTAAGTTCTACTTAAGGAACACTCTTACAATGAACTTATAACTAAAGTCGTATAATGGAAAATATAAATGAATATGATCATCTTTAAACAAATAATAAAATTGAAGTTTTTGGTTGCAATTTCAAAATAACAGCTTTTTTATAAAACACTTAGTGGAAACCATTTGCGCTGGTACGAACATATAATGAGGCGAGATGATGGTCATATGACTAAAAAAGTCATGAATATAGAAGACGGAAAAAGAAGCTGTGAACGACAACCAACAACGTGGCTACGAACAATAAAAAAATTACCTATTAACAAGCAATCCACCACCGTACGGTGTGGCGCAGAAGTACTGAGAGGGTTGACACCAAAAAAATTGTGATTTCCAGGAGAAAGAAGAAGAAGAAGTTTCCCTTCATCGTTGACCGATGGTGTTACTAATAATTTGAAATAGTTTAATCCGAATTCCGAAATATTTAACGATACATTCCGAGAGTCGGGGATCTAGGACACTGTATTGACTTTCTAGTGGGTATAAGCCTGCCTTCATGACTTTCAATCGTAACTTTTTCCTTTTGTATTTAATATAAAGAATATTCTTTAACTTGTATGTGGTATAATGATTATTTAGTTCATATTAAATTCGCTTGGAGGTTATTAGAAAGTTTCTGTTGAATTATTGTGAAAACAAAATAAATATGCAAATAACTTATGTAAAAATATTTTTTAGTTATAAAACTGATGATTTCTATATTACTGTTGAAATTATATACTAATAAAATACACTCTAAACATATTTTCATTTAAATAATAATTTTATTATTTCATTGAATATAATCGATATTATTTTTTGAAACTCAATACAATAAATACAGTTGTAAAATAAATTGAGTAATAATAAGGACTATAATTGTGTATTAAATTAAATAAACTCACTTTAAGATTGTCACAGGCACTTTCGAAACTCGAAGTATTTCGTAACCGCACTACCTACCTACCTGCGAAGCAACCGCAGCTTCCCAACTCCGAAACGTTACTAAACTGACCTGATCGGATATGAATCTTAAGCAATGTCCATTTGAACCTTGGAGGTTACGCCATGATCGATGCACTTTACTAACGTTGCTATGGTCAAAAACAAACTTTTTGCTTCTATTCAAGTATTTGTTACACACATAATATGATATTTAAAAAAATACTCTGGTACGAGTAATTTTTTATTTGCTCTAGTGCCGGTTTTGTATTTAATCTAACGTGCGAATATGGAAGTGTCCGAGGTGATGTGTTAAATAAAACAAAAAATACTTCTCATACTGTGTTATCATAACTTTATCTGATAATAATTAATGTATGAATCACAATATTCAGTTCAGCAGTATACAGCGTTGAAACGATAAGCCAAAATTACGTAGACTATTGATCAAAATGATATGAACAGATATAGAATAATCTAATCTATATTTAAAAGGCACTACCCTTAATGATTCATCATCGCCTAGCTAAAAGTACTAAATATAGAAACTTGACATTTGTGAAGGATATTGATGAGGTGGCAAAAATAGGCATCGTTTAAAAAAGGGACTTCTCGAAATTTAAACCCTGAGGCGATATTAAAAAACAAAAAACGAAATCTTTCCTCAAATAATATTGGTATAGATTGGTAAACCAATCTATAAACTAAAGTATTTACCCATAATCTCAACTGATTTTAAGTAACGCTGAGACTGAAGATGAGATAACACGCTATGCCTAGTGGAGCTTCTCAAGTGCAGCTTACATGTATTCACATTCTATAGGTGATCGGTGACAGATTACCAGCTTGAGGGTGATGGCTAACCAGGTGGGCATTAGAAAATGTCGTACTATCTATAGTTTTATAGTGTTGTTTTCCTTCATCGAAAGCTTAGGCTCGTTGCACGTATTCGAACTCACATCGATCGACGCGGGACCGTACATGCTAACACTAGTCCATCATTGCTTCGACTTAAATTTATTTGAAACTTTATTTTGATACTCTTAACAACAACAATTAACAAGACATGTATTTCGGTATTTTTCAAAACTCAATCTCTAACATTACTACTTACATTATTTGTATGCGAAATAATATTGTTTGGGTGAGATTTGTTCTGTGTAGACGTTTTAATACCGGACAGCAGAACAATCAATTTGGTTTATAAAGAAGAGTGCCTTATTGAACAATTAATTCCTGTCCGTAGCTTTGTTTGCATGCTAGCTACTTTGGTTGTACGTTAGCTTGATTAATATTAAAAAAATAGATATACATACATCACGTCTCTCTCCAAACAGGAAGACCATGGTACAGAAACCACGTCCTTTCCCTTGCTACGATCCTGGCATAGATCTTTCGTTACTTCAAAATTTCATTCTTTTGACGCACGCTCGTCGGTTTAGAGTACGCTTGACCTGCCCTTTTTCAGAACGTCCGTGATTGATCGAGATGTAACAATGTATATACAACGGATTACATATAAATTCAATTTGAATCAAATAATGGTGTGAATCTTATATAGTCTAAGCGTGAGAAACTCTCGATTCGTTAATTTATACTTGTAGTTATAAAATATGAAAGTGCATTTGTTTGAATGTTTGTCTATCAATCACACTTAAACGGTTTGATAGAATCTAATGAAATTTGACATACTAGATCATTATATCTTTTATGATGATATAATAAAGGATACACAATAAATTATACGTATGTGGTATAATAATAATAATATTTTTATATGAAATTGTTTTTTTTTATGTATGTTCCCTATGGACTCCAAAACCGCTGAAGTCATTTTGATAAAACTTTCAGACAATCTTCATATTAATTCACCGGATGATCTTATAAAGATTGGTAGAGAAAGGATAAACAAAAATCGAAGCACAGCAACACGTCGCCGAGTTTGTTAGTATTTAAAAGCTGAGATCTAGCGGGTCTCAAGTTCCATAGCAGTTCCTTTAATCATAGACAATTACTACTTATCAAAACAATATGTTTCTTTGTTATGGGATTGCTAAATTGACAAGACATATAGAGAATTATCTATATTTGTAGCTAAATAATCTACTGAAATACGTTGTGGAGTATCGAAAATTACTTATTTACTTAATACTTCACCATTCACCATTGGACTGAATTAATTAAAAGCGTGTGTACTTATGCAAATTACTGATTTTGCTTGTCTGTGTAAATATTTGTAAAATGTGTTTTTGTCTTTACTAACATAGGCTAAGTTAACTAACATTATTGGATGTAAATCTGAAATAAATAAAATTATTATTATTATTATTACGTAAAGATCTTTAAATTCTCAAATTGTTGTCATAGACTGCCTCTAATATTTATGCAATCTCTTTCATAATAAGCAACAACGGTTGATGTGATTGAAGGTGAAAGGCGAAACCGAAAATGCGTGTCACAATATTATGAGTGATAAGCAGAATTCATTATCTTATTTTTCACTTTGCCCACTAATTATTATTTTTTAGTATTTGATTTTTCGTTAGGTACATTTCTGGTAAAAATATGTAACTAAGTTTTAGTTACCTACGTTTACAAAAGCTTATTTACCTACTCTATCAGTTCCTATGTTATATTATTTTTCTTTTTCACAATTTTTTTATTAATAAAATCACAATACTGCAGACTCGCGGTCCACACCTTTTTTAAAACGTGGGTGCTATTACTAGAGAACATTAAAAATTGCCGTTAAAAACAGATACATTCACAGATGCAGCTGCATACTAAAAACTAAGTGAGCATTTTATAACTAAGCTATTACATTGTTGCACAGAGGGTGAGGTATTATAGATTATTATAGTCTTAATGACATTCACGTCGCCATGTTTCATTGCCATCTTCAGGTTGTAGTCCACAATGCCGAGGCACTGACCGGTCGGCGGATGAATCTGCCAATCGCGTCCTCGGCTACGCCGGTATAATAGACGCAGGTCTCGGTGTGCCTCGAAACAGCCACGATAGCGTGGGATACACTATAGTGGATCTGTAGTTTCCTCCCCTTGGTCTAGAGGATCATCACCGATTAAAGCAAATTGATCACCAATTGACATTGGCTAAATTGGCTACATAAGCAGAAAGCTAAAATAAAAAAAAGTTATTTTTCTTTCTCATATTACGACTACGTATTTTATAATGTTATCGTATTCAATAGGTATCATTTAATTATGTTTCTTAAAAAATAATAAATGTTTGAGGTTTGTAAAACAGTCATATCAGCAAGATTTTTTTATGTTTGGCTATTATTTTACTGCGGAATTAAAAGTTATACAAAATTTATTCATTAATTAAAACTTTACTACTGTCAATATTGTTTGTTCTAAAATATTACACACAAAAACAAAGTATAACAAAGTATATAAGTTATACAAAGAGTGTATAGTTGTTCTAATAACGAAATTACCGGTTGTCAATTACCTACTAGGGTTCATCAGTAAAACAATAATATATAAAAAAGAGTATTTATTAATTAGTGCTTAAATATACGGCGAACGTATCATATACGTTTATTATTAACTCAATATAAAAAATATAAATTGAGCATAACTTTGGTTGACAATACAAAAATAAAATAACAAAATACAGTCAACGAAAAAGATAATTAAAGTAAATGATAATAAATAACAAAGTTGTCATAGAACTGTCAAAGTGACAGCTGTCACTGTGATGTATAATGATGAATATGAAATTAACATATAATGTCGAGACGCAACTTAAAAAAGTTGAAGTTGAACATATGTGTTTGTGTTATATTGTAAAAAAACAATGGTAACTAAATAAGTGATAATAGAGAGACGGTTTCCTATCAAATTGGATTAAACGATCCAGGAAAGAATTGAACTACAGAATTGTCGTTTTCTCAACTCGATAGGTTCATTTTGACGAATGTCACAGTAAAAACAAATTTATAAGAAAAGCTTAGTAAATTTTTGCGAGCACACTTTACAACACTACGATCACAGTCAAGAAAGACACGTCAATCCAGGGATGGTAGATAGTGGTCCAATAATCCTGGCACAGATGGTACTAAAAGATGATACCCGAAAGTAAATAGCAAATACCAGGGGCTTCGTTCCATCTTATGTGTTTTTTTTAGCTCGTCAGGGTGCACAAAGTTAGCAAACATCAGGTGACTTATTCAGTCTTCCGCCCCGTACGTTATTTATTGCGTACCAGTATAAGTTTTACTTGGTACATGGTACAATACCCTGAAACCTGGTACATCTACGATCCCTACATCACTATAACAATGTGCCTTAAACTAAGCTATCTTTTTTATTTGCTTAAAGTTATAATAGTGTTCAGTCAATGACCAACTGACGGAAAGATCCATCGATGCCGAACAATTCGTCGTAATTAGTTGGTTTCCCTGGTCGAAGTGCCTCATTGGCTTTGAAGTTCTCCTGTTCCGTGAACCAGGGTGTGTATTCCTCCAATTTCTTGATCCATGCGGCTGGAAAAGTATAAATAAATATTTGAAATCCTCTGTCTAATTAAACATTTTCCTACTGAATTACTAACGGTAGTTTTGTCAATAGTACCTACTCTTATTGAAAAGAAGAAAACAGAAAGTAAAATAAGTAGCCTACTTTTACCGTTGTGCGCACATCACGAAAAAAATACTGGATAGATTTTGATGATTTTTGTTTTAGTCCTTAAATTCTTGGCCTTTATCTAAGAAAGGAATCACGTTATCTTCATAAACAATAATTCTGTACATAAAGCTCGCGGGGCTTTGGGTACAGCTACCAATTTTAAAAAAATAAGTTCATTCGGATACTTTACTATTTAAATGGCGATACTACACCGTACACCGTCATTCCACTTAAACTGAAGCCTCAAGCTTTTAAAGAAATACTAATTTTTTTCAAGTTTTATGTTTATATAAATCTAATTTAGTATGCATTGTACTGCCTGCGCTTTTGATCATTAACCAAATATACCTTTCTCCTTTAACCTTATTCATTAAAAATTATTATTTACGTTTGGGTTCGATAATTTATAAATAAAAACTTCTTTTACAGAAAAAAAAAATTACCGTGAAGGTCATTCATAGAGCCAGCGTTACCGCCATATTCTGTAGGAAGCATCTCTTTAGGAATATATTTCGTAAGTTCATCGGCCTCTGTATGAAGGAAGATCTGTAATGCAATTAATTATTAGAACTGTTATTGGAAGAATTTGTCAATATGAATACATTTTTATAACTCCAAAGGACAACTTTTTACAATATTTTTAAAGTTTCATACAATATAGCAAGGAAGTAAGTTTATGGGATTATGGCCTTAATTTTCTGTTAATTATGTGATTATTGATCATGTTACTATAACTAAAAACGGTATAGTAACTAATTACAACACTCGCAATTCGTAGTCGTAATTTATGAAAATTGTTTTAAACATAAAATCTATAAAAAAAAAAATTACCCTATCTTTGATCTTATCCTTGATAAAAGGCTTGACAAAATTAACGATTTTGTCAACTAGAGGCGATACGTTGATAACATGCACCTCCTTCAGCTTAACTGGGTAGGCTTCCTGCAAACAATAGATATTAACATTGCGTATCAGAATTACAGGTGACTGACAGCATGCATATCGTGTAGTTTTACCAACACAAATTACTACTATCAAAATTTCTTTACTCTAAACACTCATAAAAGTAAACACTAACTCTTAATCATATTTACTCATATGATTTACTTTTTCCTTTACATTATAACCATAATAAGTGGTTCCAATGAACTTAATAGACTTCATCATCATCATCAACATCAAATGCAGTTTTAAGTTCGTAAGCCTCCATTTTACGCCACTTGTATCTTTCTTGTACCAATCTTATCCAGGGCTTTCAACAAGATTGCTGATGTTGTCGACCCATTTCGCCACTGGTCTTAACCACACTTTGTTTGTCCTCTTTCGGCCACCATTCTGTCAAGGATCTAGTCAACCTGACGTCACCACATCTGGCCAAGTAACCTGCCCAACGCCGTTTGAGTTGAGTTATACGAACACCAATATCCATTTAATATATTAATAGATATATCTGACATAAAGTTTCTAGAGTATTCTATTTGTACGTTATTAGAAGATTTAGTATTAAAGGAAGATATTTTACATAATTACTACACTGCATCCCATGCAACATATTAAGGAAAAATTCATGCTATTACTAAATAAATTTAAATTTCAACTTTTCTTAATTTAGATGTAAATTATACAGTAAAGCTCAAAAGAATTTTAATATAAATACAAAAATTACTTTACGTTTTATATCGGTTTCTAATCAGTTTACGTTTCTAAAAATCAAAGAAAGCAATTAGGTATATTAACAAACCTGTACGGTAACAAGGAATTTCTTGACAAGCGTCGGCGTAAATTTAGCGAAATGTGTAGGCGTAGCAACAGATGCATCCAACACGTAGATATCACCTGCAACACCTTCTTTCTCTTCAGCTAATCTGACGTCACCGAGCATTAGGGCCAGTTTGAAGGCATCTGCCACGTTTGGTGTTTGGACGTCTTTATCGAGACCTGTAGCAAAATTATTACACTTAAAACTGACATACGAATTAGCCTCATAGTCTTTTTTGTACATCATCACTTGGTGGAAAGTGATCGGCTGGTGGATCCAGTAATCAAGCGAAGTGGTAAATATACTTATACTATACTGTGGAGGTACACCTGGGTTTTGGCACATGCGATTGGCCGCACATGGCAATTAAGCCGTCACAGTGATTTTTAGTTTGATGTTTAGTTAGTAAAATTAATGTATTTTTACAGTATGTCAATAAGACGTACCTCTCATAATAGTTACTCGGCGACCTTCGGGCGTGATACCAGGCAATGGTGGCATTTGACTGAAATTGTATTTAAAAAAAAAATGATTAAAAGTCTCTTTATTTTTCACCAATAGCCGACAACAAGTTTTATAATAATGTTTAAATTATATTTATTTTGATGAAAGGTTAATGGAGATATGGCGTAATCACGGAAAATATCTTTGCGAAATTATTTAAGCGAACTGGGGCAATGTTAAATCTTTAGTTAATATTGTTATGCTAAAATCACGGACTAAAAGATCTAGAATTTTCTTACAAAGTGTATGTAATTGTATCGAAGTCATCGACATTGTAATATTATTATGTTTGTTATTATTGTTACGAAATTACTACTTACATAAGATTTAAAATTTCCTGTAGCTCGGGGCGTGTGACGTCACGGTTTGTAAAGAACTCTGGAACGGCAGTGCGCATCGTGAAGTACATATCCAGCTTACGCTTGGTCTTCTCCAATGAGAACTTACAACCTCTGAGGAAGGTCATAATGCGCTGGTCATCTGTTGAGAATGTACTCTGATTAAAATATATTTTATTATGATTTATTTAATTCTGTAAGTTAATGTAGTCTTCGGATAGGCATATTTTGTAAGGAACGGATATTTCGTTATCTCAGTTATCATGGAAAATCATAGAAACAAAAGATTTTTGAGAACGTATTAAATTTGCCTGTTGCACCTAATAATCTTAGATACAATTGTTGTTTATGGCTATTGCTATTAGTACATATATATAATAATATGTCAGGGATATCAAAGTGTGGGTAAAAAAGTTGAGTGATTCACAAATGAAATAAATACATCAAGTGATATTGTGATTGAAAGCTGTTAAATTAAACTACAAATGTAGTTATGGGCTCAAATGATCTGAATTATAAGAAAATTGTTAGATACGAGTATTAATTATTACAAAAATAAACAAAACATACCAAACTCGTCAGGTAGATGTGGCTCTTTCTTCAACCACTCCTTGATGTGCTCCAAGTCCGCATCTCTAGTCTCCACGTTCTCGTTAAGTTCCTCGCGGATCTTCTGCCACATTTCACCAGAAGGCTGTTCGAGCGTCATTTTGGATTCTTCGGGTTCTAGGAAAATCATACGTATAACGTAAAGGTTTTAAATTTGTGCTCGGGATTTTCATATCATAAAGTACCACGTCAAAGAGAAAGCAGCATTTTGCATGAAGGTAAGTACAGTTAAATACAAGAACAGTGCGATCCTCGAGTTGACTATATATTAAAAAATTAAAGTAAATTATTCAGTAATATCGGTCTATAGATAAAAAGCCTAAAACAATATAAATGTAGAAAAGTGATTTTTATTTATTTAATTTTCCTATTGGAAAACTAATATTTTCAGTGTGTGAGTCACGTGATTTGAAACGCCGATTATTTTATTTTAATGGTTACTAGAACAAAATTTCACATTATACAGTATTATTATAGTTATGTATTAGTGGTAGGTATACCTGATGCGTATGTTACTTCTAGGAGTATATAGCATACATATATACATACATATATAGCGTACATTGAAATATTAAAAATATGTAGTATCAATAATACTTAGAAAACGATTAGAAACCGTGACGTCACCATTCAGGAAATAAAAAACGTTAGACTCTTGCAAACTTGTCACACTTGTCACTGATATCATATAAAATGAATGATGATGTCATGGGACCGTAATTAATAGTCTATATCGCGTGACAAATATAGCCTATTTTTACCCGACTGCGAAAAAGGAGGGTTATGTTTTTCGAGCGTATATATGAATATATGGTATATTTTTCTGGTACGATTTGTAGGCTAAATGACTTGATAAATTTTAGCATTCGAGTTTTCGTTAGATTCGTCTTAATTGTGGCAGTGACATAGGCTATATAATATATAAGTAAGAAGCTTGGCAATAAAATAAAAATCAAAAGTTGATTATTATTTTTTACTGAAGTGTTTTTATTGCAGTCTGGTTTCTTATTTTTAATGATTTTGCTTGTTATATAATTTTCCATATATACCTTAGTCACAGCGTGGTTATACTTGAGTTGCAAAAATAAGATAATTATTTGTTATATAATATTATAAAGAGCTAAAACTTGTTTGTTTTTGAGTAGTAATCTACGAAACTACTGAACCGATTCTGATATTTTGATTATGAATAGGAAGCTACATGATGCCTGGTTGATATAATATACAATCTTTACTAAATTTTAACACGACTGTAATCGCTAGCCGTGGATTGTGTAAGTATAAAAAATCAAATAATAATTGTACAGTAAAGTTTATTGTACCCACTATAAATAATGGAATGCATGTGTTAGTAACTATTGAAAGAACATCTAAAATTAGTAAATATTACAAAATATAAAAGTAATGCGAGGACATCACTGTCTTTGCAATCATAAAACCATTGGAAATTTCATAATTCAAGTGATTATTTACGAAACAAAGACCTTGATTTGTATGCGTTGTCGCGGTATACGCAAGCATTTAATATGGTACCATCCGTTAATATGAGTATGAACACGTAGGTACCTCTAGGCCTACTTTTTTTATTTGTTAGCTTTAATTACACTCACAAAATTATTAGCTCAAATGTATTCGTTGACAATGTTAAAATTAATAATGTAAAATGTATAGTTACACAATTAAATTACAATGAAAAAAATTAAATTCCGATGAGGCTCTCCAAACTGCCTTCAAAGATTCTATTGATTCTTGCTCCCACAATTTTTTCAGCAATGGAATCAATGAACTACCTTTAAAATGGGGACAGTTCATGGATAATAATGGTATATATACTACGATTGATTAGATGTATAATTTCATAATATTTTTTTCGTTTTACTTTTTCTTTAAAAAACTTTAATTTCATATTTATGGACCTAATATTAATAATAAATAATACCTAATTCATTTGTTATTAATATCCTACTAGTTGCTTGTGGAACTTTATTTAAATGAGTATAGCAATGCTATAAGTAGTTTTTCCTTAACTAATTTTGATTTTAAACTATTTTGCATAACTCCGCCTATCTGTTCATTACGGCTATACTATGCTGATCCTTGTATTCTCCTTTTGATGAGATCTATTCTCTGCAATCGAATTTAATTATTATTTATTAGATTTTAGAATCGACGCACATTCATAATTTACTACACTTACCTCTAAAATTCCACTTTTTTAATGATAAAGTTTCGTGAATAATTAAATAATAGAAAAGTGATTATAATTTAATTCTATTTTTTTATGGTGATTTTCAAGTAATTCTGAATTAACGTTACATTAATTATTATTTTGAATTCATTTCTACATAATAACCAAATTATATTATTTTAAAAAGTCACCCAAAGTTACAGAATACAGAAAATTAAAAAAAAAGTATAAATTAATAACAAAATTACTCTATGTAGGTATAAAAAATTTTCGGGCAAAAATTGTATATATACGAATGGATTTCTACTGTCTAATTGTTTATGATCTAATAAACCTACTTTGCAACAAAAAAGTATATTGCGTTACTTTCTTTTTAAATTATACAAAACAAGTCCAAATTTGTGATAGTATAAAAACAGATTTCTCGAATTACATAGCGGAACGGTTTTCGTGTAACGAAAAAAGTAATATAATGAGTTTCACTGATTTCATGACTTGCGTCGACTTTCACCGTGATTACCAGCAGTTTTTTTTTATTAATAACAAGTTACATACGGTCACGATTTGTTAATACGCTCTGATTCGTAAGTTTCATTTGTTTTTATAATTAGTAACTATTAGAAGCGTTATTATTACTATACTATTACTTTTTTTTATTAAACTTCTTTCTTCGAACCCTCTGTTGAAACGGTTGACAACTAAATTAAAATGTATGTTAGAAAAAGCTTTTACTGTTTAAATAATAATAAAAAATCATTTTATTTAGTGCATAAAAAGTTTATTTAGAAAAACAATTAGTAAATGTGCAGTTAGTTAAATTATGTAATTTGAAGTTTTTATGCGCTTATGTCATTGCTCGAATGAATATAATAATTTTCAATGATACTCTATAACTCACTTGTGAATAAAGCAATGAAAAAGTCACAGTTTGATTACAGGTGTCATTATGTGCCTAATTGCGGTGATATTAGAGCCACTTTATGAGCAAGTGTGTTGAAAAAAATATTTTAACGTATTCACGACAAAATATAAGTAGGTATATCTACATACGTGCCTGTTATGCTGTCATTTTGTTAAAAATAGTGTTGTTTTTGTTATATAACATTTTTCCTCTCGCTTTCCTGCAATCTGCGGGAGGGATTTCGTGACAAGGGATGGAAGTTTGTAACAGGAAGCCGTAGAAGCGCGCGCTATTTGATTTGAGTAATGACTAATGAGCCTGTGCGGTGGTAGAGTTTGCCGTCAGATGGTACCAACCCATTTTCAGAGAGGTTGGTACTATAAGCCAACAGTATATGCATGTGTGAGACGAGAAAGAGAAAGGGATATAGAGAACTTCGAGAAGGAGAACGGATCACAGCTATGCGCTTAACCTACAGTGTTTTGCTCGTATATATGATGTGCTGCAGAAACTAATTTATATTTTTATTACTCGTGCGTCGTGTAATGCGACTCCCCACCCGCTTCCCCGATGACACACGCGTTGTACAGCGCGCAACGCCATTATTTATTATAGGTTTTTTAGTCTCTTACTACCCAAGTTCGGTGAAGCTGTAAAAGCCGCAGCGGCTTCAGGGCCCCTAAGGCTAACAGTGTAGTCAGATCTAAAAAAAAAAGTCTCTTACTATAATAAGCTATTTGTTTTCTTTTTTTGTTCACTGTACGACGACCCGACAATGACGTCACCGCGCTCAGGTCTCAACTTATCGCGCACGAGTTAGTAAACTATATTAACCCAGATGTTACACATCATAAGGGACTACTGTAGGGCTCGCTCGTTTATTTATTTTTAGATAACTCGAAGTACCTACGTACAAAATGATATTGGAGTTTTTGGGCTTTAAGTTCTTAATGGTATAATACAAACAATAATTAAATTGTAAACTAATAATCTTTTGTTCTTTTATTTATCGAAAATATACAACATTGGTTAATAGAAAAAGACAGAAAAAAAGATATTAAATTTTTAACCAAGATCAGCTAAAATCCATTTTTTTCACAAAGTAGGTACTATGATTATAAAAGATAGTAACATAATCTATACAATTTTGAAGTGTCTGTTTGTAATGTCAAAATATAATAACAGCTTTTTACTAAATGCATATGAAAGTATATACGATATATTTAACAAAACGCCCATTTTTAATATTTTTCTCCGTGTGTCTGTTTTTTCCAGGTAATCTCCGAAACGGTTGGACTGTTTTTGGCGGGACTTTCTTTTATTTTATAAAAAGAATTAAGTTTCCGCACAAATAATAAACTTTTCATAATGAAAGAATTCGCGTGCTTAAATGGCTTACGCTGAGCAAAACATAAGAGCTATAACTAATTAATGTATTAAATAATTGTAGACATTAAAAATACCTACAAAAAGTCTGCAAGAATAAACATTTACTGACAAAGTCTACAAACGTAACCATTGATTTTAAGAACGTCAGATCAAATAGCGTTTTAAGCACGCGAACAAATTAAACAATACCATCCGGATTTTTCCGGACGTTTAGTTATCTTGAAAAAACATTACCATAGTAGGTACCTACTACATGCATGCTCGAATAATCCTTTTCACGTTAGTGGAAATGCGGGGTAGTGCTAAAATCTTGTTACGTAAACATAGGTTTATAATTAAAGAAACAAAAAATATTTATAAGAATTTACAGGATATTTTCTTTCTCATCATAAATTATACTTTTATTCGAATATTGTTCGAATATACTTGTATACCTACAAACTGTAAGACCGATAAACGTCGATCAACGTAGCCTTTCCAAATAATTGAATCGTGATTATAACGGAAGTCGATGTACCGCTATGCAACACAATGCTCTCTCTAAATGATGTAGAGGCACGGAAGTCACGGCCGAGTGGGTAGGTTTTGCTTCATTTGTGCTCGAAGGGGAGCATTGTTCTTTTTGCGCTATTCAACAACGTACGTGACGGGAATTCAAAAGAGGCACTGACTATTTAAATTTAATTAGCAACTAAACTCAATGACTATTATTGAAAATAAAAAAAAGTATATAATTTAGCTGTCATGACTGTGATATTTAGAATTGAAGTCTATAAAAGATTAAGTAGATGTAAATTTTGTGGACCTTTAAAATATTTTTAGTGGCTTACTCTATTAGTTGCCTTTATAATTTACTAATTCATATTAGCTGCTTCACTTTATATAAATAGTAATAGTAATGATTTATATATTTAATTCCATTCTGACGTGAATTAGTATTTGCAGCTTTCATAGTTGGAGGACATAACAAAGTCGGGAGATAAAGTATGGGGTTGCAGGCTTTCATCTACATCCAAAATTTAAATACACCACTCAGTAGCTAAAGGTTCAACGAATTCGTTACGTAGAGTGAGACCTGTGACGCATCGTGCACGGTGGAGGGAGACGTGCCCCCATTTTGCGGTCGTTTAGCCTTATTTATTCCCTTTAGCCTTAGTTATCTTTCCTCTTTATGATATTGGTAGTTTCATCCCTCTATTATTCCTGTTTCAATAGCAATGCTTTTTTGAGTGAAAATCTATCCTACATTTGCTAGAACTACGCTCTAAAACAGGCATTGATAACTGCAATTTGGTCGATATATATTTATGGTTTCGATATTCTTGCTTATTTTCACAATACCAGGAACTTCTTTCCTTCGTTTCATGTAATAACTAAGCATTTTTTTCTGCCATTACTCTGTTTTTTTTTTACTTAGAAATTTACTTGTTGTTGCTATTGTCATTGGAACTACGTATCCAAAACTAGTTGTGGCTCGACCCTATTGACCTCTACGGTAATGACTTATTCTTGCGTTAATGTTTTTTGAAATCGTAATGTATATGCATTTTATTTCTTGAATCACGATTACAACCACATATAAGTAAAAAAATCCTATTTGTGAATTCAACTGAAGCTCAAATAAGTAGTAATGTAAACTTTTTGCATGAGACATTCCATGTGCATATATATATACTCGTTTGTGTAAGAAATATTGTAATTTTAATGTATTATAAATAATCTCTGAATTAATGTTCATACACTAACTAATAATGAATTTACTATACTATGCAATTTTGACTCGCAATACATAGGAATATATCGATAAATTATCTACTTGAACCAAAAAGTGGTTGTTTGTACTTCAAAACGCATAACAACGAGTATGTCTACCTTACCCACAGAAAAATAAGGTATTTAGCAGGGAACTTCATTGACTTAGACACCTTTTGTTATAATTAAAACACGTATTGAAAAAAAAAAAAAATTGTGTATACTCAAAAGGTTCAATAAAAATATTATTATTAATTATTTGAAGAGAGCATGATTGGTCAGAGTGTTTTATTGCTAGCGTGGCGTTTCGCTGTTTTACCTTATAAACCCTGCTTAACACACGTAATGATCATTCGATTTACTGACAAGACTGGTTTAAACATACAAGCAAAACACTTTGAGTATAATAAGATGGTTTGCCTATCTCACTTGATAACTTTAAAGAGGAAATGTCGCTGGCCTTTAATGTTCCAGTTGTACTGATGCTATCAAACATCCAATAAACAAATTTAACAAATATCAAAGTAAAAGATAATCATTATATAGGCATAGCTGAAGTCTTTCGTATACTACATACATTTGAAAAATTCCGTCCAAATTTGGAGGAAAAAAAAGAGGAATACGATTATATTTTACTTCGTATATTTTTCGTAGTGGTCTCTCTTATGCTCTCGTCCGGGTATAACACGACAATAATACATTTCTGATAAAATGTATTTTTCATATATGTATTTTGCAGACCACGTATGCTTTGAACAATTAGGCCATTTTCGAACTGGTTTATTACCACGAAGGATCTTTATTGATTTTTGCAATATCTGCTAAACCCGCGATATAAAGGCAAAGCGTAAAGAAAATCGGTTAATGATTTTCTATGCAGCAGAGATTGAGAATATATGATTTAGAATTTATTAAGGGGATGTTGATTCAGTGGTAGACACTCTCGGTGAAGAAAAACAACAGCTTGATGGTAGTTCGATCCTCATGCTGAAAATCTATCACTAAGTTATCGGTATGCCCCAGCAATTGTACTTGTGTAAATGTATCATTTTATAAAATACTAGCTTTCCCGCGTGTTCTTTTGCGTGTTTTTCACTCTATATCCTTCTCTAGTCCCTAGGCGAACTCTATGCCAAATTTAATTATTACGAACGGCTTAGAGGCTAGTTGTGAAAAGGTTTTTGTTACTTTTTAGAATTGCTATCGCATTTATAATATTACTGAGGCTTAGCGAAGACTGTCTGACTCACTCAACATTATCCTTTCTGGTAGTTAACAAGTTAACTACTCACGACTTATAGGGTTCATATTGTGATTTTCTTTTGTGGCAATGAACCAATATACATTGTGAGTATGAGTCATTTTATTCCATAACTATAAAATTTGTTAATAACGATTAAAGCGCTAGCTATCGGTTCCTAGCATGAATATGAACCATCGTATCGACAAAACAAATATTGTGAGAACGTAACCTCAATCGGTTAAGTGGTTCAGATGTTACACGATCACTAACAGCTGATGTACCAACGTTTATTTATATAATGATGTCATATATAATTTGAACAGGTAAACTTTGATTTGTTTGTAAGTGGATTGCCTATATAGCTAACATAAGATGAACCGTCCACGAGTATTTAGTCAGGCTTAATATTATCCAGTATCAGAAAAGGCTGATTTCCAATTGTACTTTTAAATTTTTTTATAAGTTCTAAATTGATTATATTATTGTACTCTGTTACATTTTTTTCCTTTTTTAGAATTCGTTATAGATTTATCGTTTATCCACAATCTGACCTGATAATATTTATTAAAAAAAAATTGTTTATAGGTTGAGCGTTATGGCCACAAGCTCAGTGGTAAATGACGATTGAGAATAACGATTAGAGTGGTAGGTTGCAAGGCGAGCATTAGATGAAGCTTCGGTTTCATCTAAAGCGCTATAGTTTCATCACGATGTTTTCCTTCACAGAAAGCTTAGGCTCATTGCAGGGATTCGAACTTACGTCGATTGATGCGGTGTCCGTCGTACTCGCTACTACTGAGCCATCATTGCTATAGGCTTATAGATGGCTGATAAGAGTTATGTTGTCCCATCTGATACTTATAGATTTTCATCACGCTAACACCTAACACCCGGAGTTCATAAACGTAATGCTCCTAGCTATATCATCATAAGTATTCGTCTATCGAACAAATAAAATCATTTTTTATTTACTTTATCTAAATAATATATACCTATTAGTGAAATATGTGATATAATATCTATAGTATATCACTTAGTAAAATATCAGTTGTAAGTGAACAAATAAATAATAGAGGTGGGCATTTAATTTTTATGTCTATAAAATATATTCTGATAATAGTGTTACTAATAATATTTAGTTTCAATTCCAGCTAATTCTAATAATATAATTTTCATATTGCGATTCTTTTAAATGTAAACTTTAAATTATCAATGGAGTTATAAAGTAAGAAATTTTTACCACACACATAGTTTTATTATTATTGTCTGTCCGCCCCCATACGGCACCGTTAATATTATTTATATTATAATATCATAACAAAATCTGGTTGTTGCACGTACCGCCATCTGTTATCCGAATTCTCAAATAATTTTTCTTACCATTGAATAATGTTCCAAATATACACACGAATGTAAATCACAAAAAGATATTATTATAATAAAAAATATACAAAAAATCACCTTTAAAACGGAATATCAAGTCACTCGCCAAACTCTCTACGATAATAACACTGGCACTTGGACGCAACGTGTTTGAAGTTTAAAAAGATATGAAAAGTTGGAATAAAAAGTATTAATTTTGAAACTGGAACTTAATTTTTTTAATAGTATCCACAGCGCAGGCAATCGCGCTCTTTTGAATGCGGCCGATACAGCCGGAGAGCTCTTTTTATGATTTCGTTACGCGGTTTGAACGCGACTCTGCAATTGCACTTGTGGGGAGGTTGGGCTGTATATGACACTATTTTTGCGGTCGGAGAATTGTTCAGTTATTTAGCGGGTGACCCAACTTTCGCGTACTGTACTTCATATTATAGTATATTATTAAAAGAAAAAAAAAGCAATTTGTGTTTACTATCTAAAACATTCTTCAGTCAGCGTGTTCTATCATTTCTATAATATCGAATAGATCTGAATGTATCTGCTCTTCTTCGGATACAAGGTATAATTTTCCCTTCCTTGTTGCATATAATTGAGTCTTATAAAATCAAAAACGGCAAAGAAGGTCTGGCCAATAATTTAGCAATTATAATAAAAAACTAACAAATCTCAATATATCCATTGCAAATCATATAATGAAATTAATATTTTTTTTATTATTTAATTACCTGTCATATTTTCCATTTTATATGATCCAATTTTAGATAATATATAACTAATATCAATTGTAAAATCAGCATTTTCTCAATACATTACATGCGTGCCTACTTTAAAATTATCCAATAAATTCTATATCTTGCAATACCTGAACCCAACTGAATAAGTCAGACACTCGTATGATATGATTAAAAGTGTAGTTAATATTTTTCGTTTTTTATTTAAAAAAATCGACTTTAGCAATTTTAATATAACACGGAATAGAAAAAGACATAACCTCAGGCATTTTCTACTCTTTATTCACAGGCCCCTATATTTGTTTTCCCCTGCCCTAATAGATTGCTGTGCATTGTTTGCAACTCGATAAGACTTATCCATGATATTAGATCCTTTAAACTAAGCGTGAAGCGTATATCAGACAGTGAGAACAGTGACTGTCGATAAATCGTCTTATCTTGGCGTTGTTGATTGATTGTGATATATACAAATTACCAAGGAGATGGTTTAATTCCCATAATTGTCAAAGTAATATAAAAATACATATAAAAGTTTTTGTAACGAAGTTACTTATTACGGGCTGGGAGCTAAACCGAAAAAGTGTCAAAACAAACGGATATATATATAGGATTTTAGAAGTTATGACAGCCTCAAGTCCGGTAGTTGTGGAATTGCCTCTGCTGTGGTATAACCAGATTTCTACGAACTGTTGTATGCATAGTACTAGTGGTCAATGGTTTGAGTCCCGATAGTTGTTTTTTTAAAGTTTTTTTTGTAAAGTGAACATTTTATTATTAAAAATACACCTCTCGAGTTTTTTTATATACTTTCAGTATATGTCATATATCATATTAACATTGTTATAATTTAGGTATTGTTGTACAGATCTTTATTGTGATTGGGTTACGTAAACATACAAATTTTGGTTGATCGAAGGACTAAAATTAAGAGTTGTGATTAGCTTTGGGGAACGAGCATTTTTATTTTATTGAAGGGTTAGCTCTGGAAGAGGTTTATTTTTGGAGGGTTTTTAATAACTGTAATACATTTATAATCGGCACGGATACTGAAAGGATTCAATTTCATGAACCATCGGGGAGCAAAGTACGCTTGCAGGGATAATGAAAAGTGGTATTCAATCCTTTCTGCCTACCTCAGTGTGGATAAAGCGTGTTGATATATAAATAATATATTTTCTAAGCCCACCATAAGATTTTGTTTTGTTAAAATCTAATGTTTTAAACTGTCTATTTGAAAATTATTTTTTAATAATTTTTTTATATAACTGTCGGTAAATTTATTTAAATTGATACCTAAATTATATACTCTGGAAGTAACTTAATTGAAATTTAGAACTATAGAGTACTTTTATCGAAAAATATAGTATTATTAGCTAGCGGCCGCTCGCTTCGTTAGACGAATTTTTTATATCGTTATTACAAATATTCTACGCCCTGTCCCACGACATAATCGACTTTTATGCCAAATTGTATTAAAATTTGCCTAGGCGTTTGAGTTTGTCTGATAGACAAACATTTAAACAACGTACATTCATATTTATAATAAATATTAGAGGTGATTACAGACTATAAATGAAAGTACCTAACTAATTTGATATACCCTCGCTTACAGTGTGACCACATGTCATCTGGAGTGAGCGAGAAACTAAATATTATGAGTCATAACGTGGTCGTCGGACGTCTCGGTAAGAAAAATGTAAAAGTAGTTCCATTTACAGAGAGCCATTTAAACTAAATCTTGATATATAAAATAAAGCAATGATATTTTTTCCACAATACCAATGGTTAGCTGTAAGAGAGTACCTCGTGACATTAAGCTCGCAAGTTTACGAACTAAAAAGTGCAATAAAGTACTCATTAATCCTTAAGGAAAATGTAAATAACCTATTCTTTATCTATATTTTAATACTTTTTTGTTTCCATGCGCAAATCTCTATTTTTCTATCTCTATTTTTGTTTGTATTGTATTCATAAATAAATAATAATGAAGTCTATATCTATACTAATATAATAAAGCGGAAGAGTTTTTTGTTTGTTTGTTTAAACACGCTAGCTAACCTCTGGAACTACCAGTCGGATTCGAAAAACTCTTTTAGTACATGATAGCCAGACTATCGAAAAATAGTACAAGATATTTAATATTAGGCTACAACTCTCAGATAGTCTTAAATATTGATTTATGTTACGTAAGTGGGAAGCCGAGGCCCTCCCGAACTGCTTTAACTACGTGCGCTGGCGTAATCGTTAATGATATGGAAATATAATGTTCTACAAAAATATTAGTCTTTAGTATATGTAAAAAAAAGTCAGGAATAGCATATGCTTATATCTTATACATAAGCCACAATAAGGTATTTTGTGACAAAGATTTGTTGAAAATTAAAAAGTGATTTATAAGCATTATTTTTAGACATGGCATATTAATCTTTACAAATAAAAGTAACTTCTTCATAAAGACAATTTTAAGAAGTTAAATTTTGCTTTTTAGATTGTGCTATTTGAACAAATTGTTTAGGATATAATGAAAAATTCAAATAATTTGTACTTGCGCGAAGAACAATTATTATGATAGGCTACAAGGGTGCGTTACCGGTGTGGTCTTTAACAGATAAAATTAACACGGGTGTAACTATGAGACACAGCTATACCATTTCCATTTCTTTATTTTCTCGATAACATCTCCTGTGAAAACTTGAACGAGCGTCTTTTTTTACATTATGTATGCATTATTTTATAAAAATAGGACGTTTATACACGTACAAGGTTATACCAAAGTCGGAGAAACTGATAGGGATGGAGCTATATCGATAAACGTAACACGATAACAGACCCGATATTTTTTTACAAAATGTAAGAAACTAAACTACTGTCGGATACTTTTGTACAAATTTATTAACTAATATTATATTTCATTACAAGATGTTACACGTATTAATTCTTGATTGATAATGCTAACTTCTTCAAAATTTTCGAAGCTGTTGTAAAATAAGTAGGTATAGGTAGGTACTCGACAATGAAACGAAATAATTATAACGACAGGTTATCTTTATTTATTTATTTTAATCAAAATCTGATGAATCGTCACTACTTATTTCATATCGATATTCATTCAGATCGATATCATTACTTATTTGGTCACAACACTACCACTATCAGATTAAAACTGTCATCGAGAAAATATAGAAATGGAAATAGTATAGTCCCATATATTTCTTTAGCTATAGTATCTATATATGACTTGTATTATACTGTATTTAATTGTTTATGTTATGTTGTTATCATTATACCCATAATACAGCTGACTTTCATTCTGAAATATGGCCATCCAAAGATTACCTAGTAGAGATTGCATTCAGCAATAAGACCATCTTTCGTACAATATTTGATTTGATATGTAATTAACGGTGTACATTTAAATAAATAAATCTCTTGAATTACCGGTTAGGCTTGAAATTATTTTTACAATTTATTGTCTTTTATTGAGGAATGTTATAAGCTATATAACTTTACGCTAATACCCTATGGAGCGGAGCAGTAACGATGTACAGCAAGCAATTTAGCAAGCTATAGGCAAGCACGGGAAGTGAGAACAACGATAGGCTACACGGGTGCATTGGCGGCGTGATTAGTCGAATAATTTTAACCTTCTTAAGTAAAAATGTGGAGTATAGCTACTGATACTATATACATTAAGAAAACATTATCTATCATCTCACTTCTCCGCTCGCGTGAATAAAAAATATTTTTACCGTAATAAAAAGTTTTCTATATCTTAATATGTATTACAAGCTATCTGTGTTCTAAATATCATCCAAATCTGTTCAGCCCTTTTCGTGTAATTGAGTAACAAAAAACTCACTTTCGGGGGTTCAAGGTCGGCAACGAACTAACAATATCTGTGGTATTATAAGCGTCCATAGGCTACGGTAGCCACATACCATCAGGCGAACCACATCGCTGTTTGCCACATTTGTTTTATTAAAAAAATATCATGTAGCAAATTCATGTACACCTTTATGGTGATAAAATACATAAATATATTTTTAACAAAACACATTTGTCAGTTTTACTATAAAAACACTTTCATATAAATTTTTTCGTCGTTTTAAATCTAAAGTCACTGTTAAAACAGTAACATTACTTTATGTTTTTAGAAAGTAAAAATGTACAGTCACGATCATTTAAGCACTTTTATGCAGACGCGTTGATGTCTTTTCTTTGTAAAACCTCTTGTATTTTTTTGTTTAAATTTGCACGCAATCATTGTTTTCTAACATTATATTTTATCAAACGTTTTCCATCTATTATTTAATAAAGGGTTATCAAAACTTTACTGGCTGAACCTAAAGATATTCATGACAATAAACTCATGAGAGCAACAACAATTCATATTTTTCTCAAAATAAACAATATGAATAGCCTTTTTGAATTTATATTTTAAACCAGGTGAATCTGTTCAGTGTTGTGTATTGCAGAGTCTTCAAGGCTAGCAATGTAGTTAGTTCGAAAAAAATAATTAAAGTTTACTACAGTGCAAGAACAAACAAATAGGGACGATCACGTCGAAACATACAAAATATTGAACTGATACTTTAAACGTACCACTCAGAGTAAAAGACTTATTTGTACACTACGAGCCAAAGTGCAGGCAAAGTACTACACACATTTAAGAGGACACTCCTTAAATCACATAAGACAAATTAAACCCGAAAACACTACATAACTTATAGAGTAGTTGCTATGGGGAACATTGTTTCAGAGACCGTCAACTATGCCTAACAGTGAATTGTTTCAAAAAAAGATTTTTCTATTAAAATAAAAGTGGTTATGGACAAAACACGCCTGGGATTGGTAGGACTAGCTAACTTACAACAATTTTTTTACATATACCGGCGTCTGTGTTGACGGAAGAAGCCCTACTGGGCAATTGTCAAGGAATATGTAAGAAGAGGACTCACAGACGAGTCAAAAGTCGGTCATGTTCAACTCATTTCATACAAACTATTTCACCACGTGACGAAATTGGGGACGTTCTAAAGAGAGGTCAAATTAAGAGAACTCTAAGCCAACGAACATACATGACAAGTTAAGAAGCGAAATATGTATACCAGGATCCTGGCAAGTAGAAAGATGTGGTCTCTACCTACTCCGTTGGGAAAGAGGCGTGATTTTTATATAAATAACCTCTATATTTAAATAGTGCTATTCATAGTTCATAGATCGTGACTAATATGAAGCATATAATCTATAATAATATACCTGTACGATTATAAGTTTAAAGTAAATGTAGGTCGGACAATCGCCGGATTTTTTTTCAGATCTGACTATACTGTTGTTTTTAGGGGCCCTGAAGCCGACCTAGGGGGCGAGCGCTTAGGGCACTCAGCCGCAAAAGTTTTGGACGACTCGCACGAGGGTGCCAGAGTGGCCGAACCTCGGCTTGGGCGGCCATCGCGAATGCGAAAAGGTCGCGATCTGGCTAATTCCCTACTCCTACAAATTCGAACTAACTAACATATACTCATATGCATGTTCCCCTCCTCCTGGGAGGAAGGAAGGAAGCATGCGTATGAGTATTTAGTGATCGGAAAGGTATGACTGACTGAATTACTGATGAAAGTATTGTAAGCCTGATAACACTATAAAACAATAAAAAAACAGGGAACTATTTAAAATTCTTTCACTCGACAGTTATGAAACATGTGATCGTTGTTTTTATTTCGACATAAGTCTACATAATGTATACAATGAGGTAGCGTAGTCATAACGCTCAATACGGGAAGTGGGTAAGGTTCGCGTGAGTCACTGTATAGTGTGTGGTGTGATTCTCCCCTCCCACTCTTTGTGTAATCGTTTGACGTATTTCCATAACACTTTTCAGTCATTAATTTTTATAGTACAATTTATCTGTTTTTTTTTTTAAATAAAATTACGATACTGTATCTGATGGTAAACATAATTCAATCCAAAAGCAACGACAGCTACCGAGATATATATTATCTATATTTTATTAATCTGCAGTTATGTATATACATGTATTTTTTACACATAGTATACAAAGGACATTGAACACCAATATGCCCTTAAATTTTTTTGTCTCTTTCTATGTCCGGCATGAACTCAAAACGGCTTGACTGATTTCTTATGAAATTTTATACTTATACTTATGTCATTGGTCAATTGATAGACTATACGAATTGTTAATAATATGATTAAAAATAAAATTCCGGGATTAAAATTACTATTACATCAAACGCATGCGGAGTCACGTGAGCACCGCTAGTGACTATAGTATATAGCGTGAAACGTAAGCTTTTTGATGATTTAGAATTATTTAATGTTATGAAGAAAAATAATATATATTATGATGATAAGGCAGTCACAATCACAACTCATATGTTATTCAGTTGCTATATACTTTCTTTAGTACATCTGCCTTGTAACAGTTAAATGTTTTCAGTAAATGGAAACAGACACACTCTGGCTATGTAAAATTGTCACTTAAAGTGCTGGTCATCTTAGCCGGCGTGAAGTTTGTCATTGCACGGAGATAAAAATATAGTTAATAGCTTTATTTTAATTTTAAGAAGAGTCCTTAAGAATTTTAGTGGTTTGTTAAAATAATTTTATCTAAATTATTTCATTTATAAGTAAAACAGGTGGCATTTTAACCTTATAAAGGGTTTTTGAATTGAAAACTTCTTTAGTACTATTGTGATTTGAAATTCTATGAATCGATAAAGCGGCACTAAAAAGAGACAAACACATACATCTATATGATTTAGCCTGCGAGAGAACGAGATAGAATACTCATTATACACGGTCCACGTAGTTTGAGTGTCGCTGATTTAGGATTTTTTAAAAAGAGTTTTAAAGAAGATATAATGTGTTTTTTGAAGTTTTCACTTCTACCACGTGTGAACTGATTTTGTGTGTTCATTCACTGAATCAAATTGTTCAATGTTCTAGATTAAATTTTTTTTTAAGTTAAAGATAAAATGCTTATTGTGTGTGGATGATCCTTAGACGACAGACATATGACTCCTGGAATACCTCCATCCACAAAAGAGCGCAGACAAATAATAATCTTGTGTTGCATTTCCAGAGCTTTTTGGGGTTAGGGAGAATTATGATTAAAAATTGTTGGTAGTTATTTATTGGTATATAAAAAAAAACTGATTACTTATTTCGTGAAATTCTAATTTGAACAAATTGATTTGATTATACCACTGCTAGGCATGAAGCTTAGACTATTGTTATCGAAAAGAGTATCTGACGAAATCATCTAAATAAATTACGCAATTTTTTGTATGCATTAAACTATATTCTAGGTATATTCCCCTTAAAGTGTGGAGAGGAAGGATTAAGTAACACTTCTATCTATCACCTCAAACCTCTTTCGCTTCGTTCCGATTTCTTAGTCGATTCTTACAGCATGATACAAAATAAGCTGTCTAAACTACAAAATTGTACAAGCGAATTTTGGATTTTAAATTCAGCATATGACCACGTAGATAAATTCAGAGAGGTGTTACGGTGTGTACATCTTACAATAAAAATGACCTAAACAGAAATGTGTGGTTTGGTAACACAATACTGTCTGTAAAATTCATTAGTATAGCTACCGTGTTTTTCACTTCCGTATAAAAAGTGCTTCATGTTTCATACGTAGTACCATCTTGTGTTAAACTTTAATTAGATTAACGAAAGCAAGCCACCATAAATAAAGTTAATTGCTAAATTAGTCTTATTAAAATTCAGTTAAAAAAATACAGCGAAAGTTTCGGTACAGTTCTTATATTGTTTATTAATTTTATATGTTACTAGTTGTGCCCGCGGCTTCTTTCGCGTGGACGATAGAAGAACGCATTGTGTTTATAAAAATCGTAGTTTCTTCAAACTTTTCATTGAATGAAGATATCGAAATATTTATTTTAGGTAAGTAACTAGTATCTAATGAGTAAAAAGAAATAATCAAAATCTATGCATTAGTTTTTGCATGATGTGCACACAACGGCAAAACTCTAACATTTTAATTATAAAGATATATACATCCATATGATGAAACCATAGCATGCTAATGCCCGCCCGGCTAGCTACTACCCTCAAGGTGAAAATCTGTCGCCAAGCACCTATAGGTGTGTTCTGGCTGCTGCACTTGAGAGCTAGTCTTTTACACTAGGCTTAGCGTATTTCCCACTTAGGCCACATCCAGGTGAGATTAGGCCATAACGATAAAAAAAGTAACATCTATATGAATAAATCTGTAGTTATGTGTGTACAGTAATTTTTTTGTACAAATTTCTCGGTAGGCATAATTAATATTTGACCGATAATGATCACGAATATGCTTTAATTTTTTTTGTCTGTCTATATGTTTGTATGTCCGGATTTAATTCAAAAACGGCTTGAATGATTCTTATAAAATTTTGTACATGGGATGCATTTATTATTGGCCAATTGATATGGTATAAGAAATTTTAATATTAATTTTAGAAATAGTAAAATCAAAAATGTCATTAATTCTTCACCGATTTTGATATAATTTTGTACACGAAAAGTATTCCATGAATTATGAGTTATGAGAATTTTCAATAAAACTTCTAGACATCGTAATAAAATAATTTCCACAAATTCAATATTTTGTGACGAAATTTTGTGCACCGGAAGTATATGTAATTACATAGTAGTCAATAGTCAATATTACTTCTGAAAATCGTAAAAATAAAGAAGATTAAATATTAAATCTTCATATTATATTCTCAATCGATTCTGATCAAATTTTGTAGAATGAATTTTAACACGTATGAACATTTGTATGGTTTATAAATTGTGTTTAGGTTATGTACATATAAAAAGGGATATATGTGTATCATGTAACTATGTAATATATTTAAAATATTTACTGAAATAAAGTGGAAAGATACCAAATTATTTCAGCTTTACATGATTTTCAGTAAAATCAATAAATAGAAACGTAAGTATTTTTATTTTCCAACAGTATTCATAGTTGGCGCTGTAGGGCTTGGTGTAAATAATAAAGGAATTGGTTTGATATTTATTGTGTCGCTTAAGCATATTTTCTGTAAGCAAGTATATAAATAATTAAAGGCTGGGCTTATTTTATTATTTTTAAATGTTTTTAGATAGTTTTTAATGTTACATTTAAATACACAAGAATATCAACCTATTCTATCAACATTTCTTCGATAGAGGTTGTTCGTTGTTTGGTATTCGCACTATCAAGATTTTTTTTTATATTACACAAAACAGCCATACCATAAAGCGTTATTATTCGATGGAAAATAACGTTTTGTACATATAAAGTTATTAAATAAACTTAGCTTTTCGTAAAGGATGATTTTTGGATAATATAAGTATGATTGTTAAACTGTGTTATCGGTATACATTTAAAATGATTTTATTTTGGCAGTTACGGGTTAAATATCGTAGAGTGAGATTGAGGTGAGGTGAGGTTTTGTTTAATTGCTGTTTTTCATACACGAAATATACCACGTGGACGATGTAGCGGGAACAACTAGTATACAATATTTGTTTTCCAAATCCAGATCATGACTCCTTACATTATTTTTCTCTTATAAAAATTCCCATCTCAGAAACCTATCCTATATAATATATAGTCTTTGTTTACCACGATTGCATCTCGATAGGAAGTCGTGAGTTTAGAACTGATAATTTAAAATACGATGCAGACAATACTTTACTACAAAAATAAATCATGAAGTATATTCCTTTATCATTTGAATAGGTATATAGCATAAAGTACGTCAACGTCAGTTATGTTTATTAGTAAAATTATTAACACCCGGCATAGATGCAAACTTAAGCATGTGTCGTTCTGGAATCAGCTGGTGTATCTCTAGAAATCAAGTGAAGTAGCCACAAATAAGAATTAGATTATTAGTTTACGAGGTTTTGCATTGACAACAGCACTTCTAGTATAAACTGTATCTATCACACTCACTAGCGTCTTACAATTAAAACTCGTCTTAAAACGATTACAACTAAATCCGTAAACATTAATTAAAGAAACGTAATTACAAGTGTTGTAAAGAAGCTATTATATTAATAGAATCATGTACTACTGCTTAGTGGTTTTGTAATATCGTACGTAAGCCACAGGATTACATTTGTAATATTGTGTTGTGGCAAGAGTCCCGAGGTCATTAGAAAATTTTTAGTACGTGTAACATTAGGGCGTTATGAAACCTGCCTTTTCAGTTACTGCATATCCCATTCGGAGTAAGTAGATATGTTTAATTATGTTAAAAATGGTATCTATTTAATAAGTACAAGTAGGAGTTTATGGCGGAATCTCCAACTGTCATGAAATGGTTTTTGTTTTTTATTCATAAATTTGTGTTGTTTGACCTTAATTTGTGTAATACATATGGCATTTTAAATAATAAAGTTCGGTTATTGTACACAAGTGGAGTGAATTGGAAATAATAACAAGGACTATGAATTCTGAGATGACACAAAAACTCCCTAGAAAGTTGTAACAAAGGAGCCATCATCTTGTTAAAATACTGAAATCATCATAAAACAGGACACTCTATATGCACTTGATAATAATAGTAATGGTCTTCAATAAAGAGGACTAGTTGCCAAGTTAGGAAGAAGAATAAATACAAATATTTTTATTTCATTTCGTATTTTTATAGTTTATGAACTGCAGTATACCTAATTATTTTGGCAAATGAAGTCCGACTCGCACTTGGTGGTTTTTTTTTAATTCCTGTAGGTTTCAACGTCTGACCACGATCTCACCTGTCGTTAATTGACGATGTGCCACAAAATGGTAACAAGCTAAGCCTAGTGAGGGCACTGACTCTCAAGTGCACGGAAGCTGACGGAATAGGTGCTTCGTGACAAATTTTCAAATTAAGGGTGGTAGCTAGTCAGGTCTACATTAAAAATGGCCTACCACCATGTAAAACTTGCCATTTCATTATATCCACGTTTTTAGGTATATGGAGGAATTCCAGAAATATGGTATATTAACTTTGCCCTCCCAATAAATTCTTGATAACTTAATGTATATTTGCAAAAACTTATTCAAGCTAAATTTTGTCAAAGATCAGCAGAATGTTCATACTACAAATAGAGGTAAATTGGTCGTACCGTGTTTTAGACTTGGTAAGATTAATAAACGTTTTATAGATAAATAATTTTGCCCTCCCAATAAATTTTTGATAACTTAATGTATATTCGCAAAAACTTATTCAAGCTAGATTTTATCAAAGATCAGCAGAATGTTCATACTACAAATACAGGTAAATTGGTCGTACCGTGTTTTAGACTTAGTAAGATTAATAAACGTTTTACAGGTAAATAGTCTTAAGTTCTATAATAAGGTTGCGAAGCACATTATTGATTTACCTGACAACAAGTTCAAGGACCATGTCAAGCGGATTTTACTGTCAAAAGATTATTTTAGGGTGGATTATTATGTAAATGATAGTGATGTATGGAAGTGACTCACTATCTGTGCATCCACTAAATTATTATTATTGTACCTGTTATATTAATACTTGTACAGTTAAAAAAATGATAAATCCGATCGAGTTTCTAGCCGGTTTTTCTCGACGCTTGGGATATTTTCCGAACCGTTAGTAGTGTTTTGACGTTTATAAGTGTCTTCTTAGGGGCTAAATTGAATAAAGATTATTTTTAATTTTATTGTTTTGATTTTATTGGCTAAGTTGCCAAAACGAAAGATATTCGTAAATATGTGGTCACCATACATTATATTGTAATGTAGGTTATAATTGAAAAATGTTATACAATGTAGAATTTCTCAATTTTCCTTAAGACATGGATTCCCTACTTTAATTAACTAGTGCATGAAGTATTGCGTGTACAATGCATCCGTTGATTTGTTATCACAACACTAGATTTTTATGCTTTCAAATTACTTGCTTAATTCCCAACTTCATAATAGTGATTTAATTTTAAACTGCAGGTTCGTTCTTTTTGTTGAAGCTGAATACATTCGAGGAGTTCTATCTACGTCCTAGAAGTTTTCAAGTAGACAACTTTTAGACGATTTCTACTATTTTTGAATTAAAAATTTTATTGCGTGTGATTTTTACACGCAGTTGAGGTAAAACTTCCTTGAATTTCCATTTGTACACTAACTATGATAATGATGATACTTCTGACTGCTTTCGGCCACAGCGACTGCCTCAACTCCGACATCCATGTGTTCTCCAAAGGCTTATGTAGGCAATCTCGTTCGGAAGGTGCGTGCACATAGTGAACATGAGATAACACCATTCTTGTAAGTGTAATTGATTGCCGCAGGTAGTCGGGCTTTCAAATCATCGCGTCATCGAGTGCATAACGTAAATGGTCTTCAAAGGTCTCTACCTTAGTCTTTACTTGAACTCTCCACTCCGTTATCGTTTTGCTGCCATTTTCTCCCATTGCGATTGTTCTATGTATTTTTACATTTAACGCTTTAGCAAATCTTTGTATCTGAAGAGTCGTCCACCCTGCTTACGCTTGCCCTCCTTGTGGCGATATATCTCGCCACAACTGAAGCATCCTACATAGCGATATCAGCGACTTCTATCGAGCCACATACGACGCGTCCTACATAGCGTTATAGAAATTAACTCAACAATTGAGTATATATACAAGAACCCGACTACAACCGTTAGGCAGCTGCTCGCCAGACATAACACCCGTCTGGTCGGAGAATCCTCCCTTTTCTATGGCCGATGAGGAACTTTACTCTATGTTCCTCACTTTCACTAAACTCCTCAAGCTCAAAATATAAGATGCGTTTTGCTATTCGCTCCTCCTACATATGTGACACATGACTATACCACCGTAGTGGGCGCCGAATCAAATATTCTTCAATACCACAAACATTAGCTTGTCGCAGCACTTCGATGCTTCGCACAAGATCAAACCATGCATCTTTAAAAAAATTCGGAGGCATTTCACTAACTGATCTAATATGTGGATGTGGCGACGGTAGATGGTCCACGTTTCTGTGAAATTTAGGATATTGGGTAGTACGATAGCCATATATACTGAGATTTTGGTAGCTAGTTTCAAATTGTGTGAGCAAAAAACATTCGAATCCAGTTTTCCAAAAACTGCCGATGCAACACTGATCCGGCAGTTAACTTTGGGATCAAGATCGCAATTAGGAGTTAGTATGCTACCCAGGTACCGGAATCTATTGCCCTGCATCAGCATGTCCTCACCAAGTTTTATCACCAATATCCTGTGATAGTAAGTGTGCAATGACATCACCTTCGTCTTATTTATATTGACTTTCAGGCCGCATTTACGACACAACTCATAAAAGTTGGATATAGCCAGTTGCAGACCTTCTGGGGTTTCCGTCACAATACCTATACTTGGAGTTGGTGGAGTTGGTCGAATAAATATAATATGAGTGAAACCGTGGGAAAAAGCTAGTACATTATTAACCACTACGAATCGTGTATAACGTTACGTTACGTACGTTACACAAATTATTCGTTACCGTGCCCAAAGTAGTTTCACTGCAAAAATAACAAGACATTTAAAAAAAGAAAAAGAAAACCAACTCCCATGATTTTTAAGAATTTCTTGGTGCATCTTAAAAGTATAATGTCCGATGCCAACTAAATTAAAATAGGACCACTCTTGAGGTACCCCCTTGCCAACAAAAAAAAAATCATCAAAATCACTATATAAACAAAGAAGTTATGGCTGGACATCCATAAAAAATGCATTTCAATTGAGAACCTCCTTCTTTTTTTGAAGTCTGTTAAAAAGATTATTAGGTGACTTTAATATTACGATGTAATAAGTACTCGCTTAGTTTATTTAACATGGATCTCGGTGCGTACGTATGTTTTGAAAGCATAAAATATATAATACATTTTTAAAATATTCTTTTAATACATCACACGAATGCCGCAGAGAATCATCGTTGCGAATATTTTTAACGATGCTGAGATATACAACACGCTGATTAGAAAGTCCCCGGTAGGTGGCGTTGTCGCATGACGGATCAACGCTCGTTTACCGCTTCCACTGCGAAATAACGTACGTATAAAAATGTATCATTTTAATTGCGGAATAAAAATGTTCAAATGTAAAAATACTTCAGCTCCCAATAGAGTTTAAGTGGTAGAGATTCTAATGTCTATTATATTAATCAGTTTGTTGGGTTTTCACTCGTTACAATCTGTAAGAAAGTTTAGTTAGTACCTACTTGTGATTATTATTATTTGTTTAAATTATTTTATATGTTATGTCGTTTGACCTGGTGGCCTAAGATGGTAACATGCTAAGCCATAAAGAACTGGTTCTCAAGTGCAACTGCCGGAACACACCTGTAGATGCTTGGTGCGAGATTTTAACTTGAGGTTGTGGCTAACCATGCGAACATAAACTCCACCGACATTCGAACCAACGTCGAACCACGTACACTACCACTAAGCTACCGTCGCTTCATCTTATAGTTTTTATATTTTACCGTGATGATGGATGACAAATGAAATGAATGAGTGCTAGTAATGGCTGGGTTGCCTTGTCGATCAACGGAAGTTCAAACATACAAGAAACATTTTAGAGTGAATTAAAAAAGAAAATATATATTTTTTATACTTGCCTAGTTATATACAAATTTTAAGTTGAAAATTCGTCATTAAACATTCTTTTTTTATTTTTTCGTTCTCTTATATTTGGAAAGGGAATACTCAAAGGTGGTCTCATTTAGATTTCATTGGCATTGGACCGTCGAATTCGAAGATACACCACGAAACTCCCCAAACACATCCTTCTTGTTTCTTTTTTGTTAAAAATTGTCTTGTCTATATTAAATGTTACAGATAATAAAATACTATCACTATACCTAACGGTTTCAGCCGTAATAATTGCAATCAAAAACCTCTTCACCGCACCACCAACAATGCACCCGTTAACTCTATCGTTGTTCTCACTTGCCTTACTTGCCTACAACTTGCCCGATTAATTGACGTTCATGGTTATTGCTCCGATCTTTAGGATCATAGCGTGAAATTATGTCACCTATAACAATCCTCAATAAATAGGCTATAAAATGCAAAAGAGATTAGCACGTTCAAACAAACAATCTTTTAAGCTTTATAATATAATAGTAGAGAAAATTAAATAAAAAGTACTAAATGTAAATACTATACTTTTAATTATACTTTAACTTAATTAGATGTTATCTTTTTAAGAGCTATACATAATATAAAAATTATTGATGTTAATTACACGTCTGCACTTTTTAATTACAACGGGTAAACATCAGTATATCAAAAATTAGTAACTTTCTTTCAAACGTAGTTTCATAATAAATGCTTCGGAAAAAATTTTGCGAAGATGTTTTTTGATTTATTTAACAACACCTATATTGTATACAGTAGTAAAAGTATTTTTAATTGAAATATTTAGTAATCCTATATATATATACATTGTAAAAACCAAGACGAAATGAGGAGTGTGTTTGTTCCTTATAAACGTATTTTTCGGATAAAGTCTATAAAGCAATATTTTAATATATCATATAATCTATATCTTCCATGGTATATGTTTTGAGTTCTTCTATAAATTCATTATTATAAGAACTAAGAACCTTACAAAATAACTATAATTGCCCAGTTATATCGTAAATATTCAAGTAAGTAAGCAATTCTGTCTGTTTGTCGCCTGTTTGATACGTTTTCTCGTCTAAACCGCTGAAGCGATTTTGCTGAATTTGGTATAAAAATGATATAGGTTACCTATTTACATGAAAATAAAACTTTAAGGGAGGATATTATGAGATGAAAGTTTGTAAGAAGAACCCTTCAGACCAATTTTGATGAGTTTTGGTATAGAGGAGTTATATTACACCTCAGAGAAGGACATAGAGGTATCTTATGTCAAGAAAATAAAACTTGAATGGCTGAAATTGTGGATGAAGAACCCAGCATATCTCAAATTAGGGACAAGAAAATTCATATTATGTTTTTGGTGAGAAATAAAAGGGGTTTCACATTTTTCAAAAAACCTTCCCGCTAGCCGGTACATTAAGGGGTTTTATTTTCGAAGGTTAATATGTTGGAATCATATCGGCATATAATTACAATACCATACACATAGTGATAAACCCATCAATGATTTGCTTTTAGTTTGTCGTTTTACGAATTCAGCCGGCGTATTTGCAGTAATATAGCGGAGTGGTGGGGTTCGCAACCACCATACCATATACATAGTGATAGACTCATCTAGGATTTTTTTTGTTTATCGTGTTCCGAAATCAATCGGTGTATATACCTACAGTAATACGCAAACCAAGTCGCGGGTACCAGCTAGTAAGAAATAAAATAAAAGCCTATACGCATAGCCCAAATCCTTTTTATACTACTCTTGAAAATTTTGTTACAATCAGTCCAGTTTTGGAGGAGGAAATAGGGGTACACGAAATTATTACTTCGATAATTGCAAGCTACAGTTCTCTCTCGCACTCAGTTTGGTTGTTCGGTCATAGTGCGATAGCAATAGGTTTCTATTGTAACCTATTCTTCAAATATCTTGACGACCGCGTTTCCTCTTAATATTTCTAAGTAACACATGTTATTATGTTATTGTCATACCACAAAGAATCTTTCTTTTCGCGTCCGTGTTTATGGATGTTAGGAGTTAAGACTATTATGTTACTCGGTAAACAGATTTGTATACGAAATGACGATCCTAGTGAAACATTGCATTTTTAAATCCAGTAGATTCCAGTGACCAGATTTTTCTAAAAATATTCTTTTTTCACAATTGAAGTAATTAAATATTTTGTGTTTATAAAGCATCACGGTAAACTGATGGTATTGTCCCTGATGGTAAGCACAGTACAATTAAACCGTGATATGCAAAAACGAGTCACTATGACGTACTTTTTACTACATGCGTGGTCGCGTCTCAGTCGGGCAAAACAACCCTAGTAGCCTTCAGTCTAGCAATTTCTTACGTCTTTTAGATAAGGGTGAGTTCTTGTAGATAAGACTTTAGAATTTAGAAGCTCCAGGATTATTAATGTTACGCAAATTTGACCAGTAAATGATAATATCATAATGTAGAAATGTTTAGAGGCAATTTATGTAATGCTACACTAATAAGAACTAAAGTCTAACATTAGCCGGTCGATATATCCGTCGTCTACTTTCACTAAGTCATTCGATTCACTTACATAAATTGCTCAGTTCAAATCTAAGCATGTGTAAATAGTATGTAGACATAACATAATATGTTTCCCCGGAATATTGAGAAGTTATTTTAAATATTTTAAGAATGGTAATGACATAAATATTTCTCTCTACGCGGGACAGCCCTACAGGTAAAACAATTTCACCCTAAAAAAAAACGCAACCTTTTCGCAGCCACCCGCACGATACTGTGACTCTGCACTTGCAGTCACTAGCTACCAATAGGTTCTTTAAGGGAAATTTATTTCCATTTTGGCTAGTTAAACTTAGACCAAATTACCAGATTACTAAATGCATATACGCATGTTTCTTTCTTCCTCCCAGATAGCGGAAACACGTATATATGTACAGTTAGTTAGATCGAATTTTATTGACAGTGAATTAATTAGATCGCGATTTATTTGCATGTACGGCAACAGCCCAAAACCGAGGTTTGGCCACTTTGCTACCCTTGAGCTTGTTGTCCGGCTTTCGCAGCTGAGTTGCTTCCGCGCTTGCCCCCAAGAGCACGGTGAAGCTGTCAAAGCCTCTAACAGCTCCAGAGCCCTTAAGGCTAACAGTATAGACAGGTCGAAAAAAAGACCTTTCTTGCGTTGAGTAAGGTTTCCAAAACTCTTTGAGGTTACGTGTTTGTGATATCTATGGAGTTACAAGTTTCCATAGACTACAGTCAGCACTTACAAGGCGGTCTGTACGCCTGTTTGCCACCTTAGATGCATAATAAAGGTATTTTTATAGTTGTTTATAGGTTATCTTTTAATCTCAGTCACTCTGATGTTAAGTAATTATGTGGACGAGAATGGTAAATGATATGCTCTAAGATGCGACTAGTTCTTAAATGTAACTGCTTGAATATACCTATAGGCTCTCGGCGATCGATTTTCAAAGTGAGAGTAGCTTGCCAGGTGAGTATTTTTAGCGTTATGGCCACAGTGACAATTTATCTTGCGACTTTTTTGTCCAAGATGGTAGCATGCTAAGCCTAGTCGGAGACTAGCTCTCAAGTTTAGCTGCCGGAATATACCTATTAGTGTTTGGCGACAGATTTTCAAGCTAGCCAAGTGGGTATTAGAAAAAGCCCTACCTTCATGCAATGGTTTCATAACGATGTTTTCCTTCACCGAAAGTTCAGGCTCATTGCAGGGATTCGAAGTTACGTCGATCGACGCGATGTTCGTATATGCTACCACTGTACGATCCCATTGTAATTACGTTGGAACAACGCCTTTGAATAGTGACAATATTAGCTTAGCGTTATTGATACCTATATCGCTATATTTTGAGACAAAGCTGTTATTGCATTTATATTTAGGGTATTAAATGACTAGCGATGATAGCTCGACTATAAGGTTCAACAACTGTACCACTTTATCCTCTTGTTAAGGAAAGGTAACAGAAAGGAAAGGAAAACAGAATAATTGTAATAAAAAAATATTAAGCTAATACGTCTCTATAAATCACTCTTTGATTATATCGTTGATATATTCAAAGAGAACATTACTATAACCTATGAATTTAGAAATATACTATTTGGTTGTTTTCATTACGAACAATATTTACCTAAAATAAGTAACAATTATTAGCATAAGCAGAAAATAGTGGCAATGGGGTTGCCATAATTTATTTCAGGAAAAAAGTATCAAGAACATTGATAGACCAGATGACATTTACACAACTTTCTTTCGAAGTACGAAATGTAAACCCATCATTATTATTTTTTTATTTGCAATACAAAACCATTATAATAAATGAGTGAATAAATAAATACAATACAATGTATTGTTTACATTATAACTAATTATAAAAGTAACGAAGTAAGTAAAAAGCAATATTTATTAACAAAATTAAAAAAAAAAATCATACTCACAAAAGTTTATTAAGATTAAAATTAACAGTGCAAGGAAAATAATTGTACTGTAATCAAATGATATACGTTATATTTACAAAAACCTAATATTTTTGTTTTATATGTAAAGGAAATATGGTTTAAAATTAACATACGAAAAATTTTCCAATTTATGTCCTATAATTTGATAAAATATAAGCTATGTTACAAGCAAAATAAATATTTTGTTTATTTTAGACAGCAGTATAATTATAATAGTAAAGAGTTTTCACAAAAGAGCCGTACATTTTACAATTTGTAGTAAAAATATAGGAGGATCGAATACTACTACTGTTTGACTTTAGTTTGATATATATAAAAATATCTTTTTCATTTCAATACTTTCAGCTTTACTTGTACAACCTGACTTTCATCTGTACTTCAGGCTTATCGTCCATGAGATATTGAAAGTAAACAAAGAACAATAAAAAAGCCAAATGCTTATATAGAAAACTGGAAACTTAGTTGTAGTAATAATTCAGATTCTCGAAAGAATGTAGTGCATCTTTACATTATTTTAGCATTTAAATTTAAAGCATTGTTCACAAATTCAGTCCATTTTAAAAGTTTTTAAAATAATGAACATATTTAGTATTTATCAGTTTTCACTTTTAGAGTTCTGTAAGCTCCATAAAGTGCTTCGTCTAAATCATCGCGCTGGTGCAATGACTTACACGAATGGGTTCGAGTAATCATGTCATACGATCCTATATTCCCTAGAAGGTTTCTCATGGTACTTCGAGGCCGACGTGATGAGGTCTCTGGTTGCAGTTCTGTGTTGTAGAACTTACGTTCTTCCGTTTGAAGCCATTTGGAATTAAGTAATAATTTTTTCGTCCATTCGTCTGTGAAAAATTTATTCAAATGAAATAATTTTTAATGAATTTATAGTGTAAATGTTTTGTAATTTAAATCTATTGACATGATAGTAACAATTTTTAAACATACTCTAAACGAAATTATATTTTTTTGTATTTAAAATTCATTTTTGATAGTTTTGCTTGAATATCATTATTTCTTCGACTTGCGTGTTTCATATTGAGAAAAAGTACTTAAAGATTAAATGAATTATGTATTGGTAAGATAAACCCTTACCTTGCCCAAGGTAAAGTTTTGTATGTTTGTATGTACGAATTATTTAAATATATATATAACTCTAGTTTAAGATACATATTTAATTTTATTCAAGTTATATCATAATAATAAAAAAAAAACTGAATCATGGAATCCTGTAATATGATTATTTTTTTATCCTGAGATAGCGTATGTATAATCTATGACATACTAAAATAGCGTATGTATAATCTATGACATACTAAAATAATTTATCAATACATATATATCTCCAACTATCAACCACCTTCGACTTCGTTCGCCTTAATTGCTATACAAAAAATATGATAAAAGTCTATAGTACTCAGAGGAAATGAAGTTCCATATTAGCGATAGAATTTTCAGGGTCAGATCATTATTTCCAAAGATTTCATTCTATAAACATACAAAACTTTACCTATTTATATTGGTAACTAGGTGTGCCCGCGGCTTTGCTCGCGTGGTCTACTGAATGCTGCCGTTCGAGCGCACGCGCTAATCGTACTGCCCCGAAAATACTTATTGTGGGTGATTCTTAGAAGATAGACATATACTATCGCTAACTCTTTTGTGGGTATTTTTAAGCTATACAATTATGTCGTACATTAATTTGATATATCTTTTATGGATTACTCAGCGTAAACCATTTAAGCAGCACAAAACCTTTTTTTTCTAAATTTATTCACCATTATCTTCATTGAATATTTCCTATGTTACTTTACGTACCAAAATATACCCTATAATATGATCAGATAATATATGTATTAATTAAAGAAAAAAGCATGTAAATCGGATAAGTGGCTTTTGCGTGAAAAGAACATAAACGAACAGACCGAGAGACGTTGCGTTTTATAATATATATTAGTACCTAAAGAAGTAACGTATAAATATGTTCTAGGGCTAATTATTACCATGCTTAAACCCCTATGCCCTTTACATAAATATGTAGGTATTCCAAGACACAAATGTTTAACACTTACAAAATATCTTTCTATGAAATTTCGTAACATTTGGCTTATCATGGAAATTTTATATTTGAAAGCAAGTTCACCTTTTGAAAATTTATAAAACAAACACTCACCATTTAGGTCCTTCATAGCACCAGCTTTTCCACCGTATTCATACGGTAACCCTTCTAAAGGGAAGTAATCGACTCCGATGGCTTGGTTTATTTGTTCAGCGTTTGCGTGGATTCGAACCACCTTGCGTCTCCACGGGTAAAGGCCGATGTGAAGGAGCAGTAAAGACATAGTTTTCAATCGCTGTGTATTAATTACGTGGACTTCGGTAAAACGGAGAGGGTATGCATTCTGCGGAAAATACATTTTTAATGAATAAATTAAATGTCTGTTGAGGATGAAAATCTTTTAATTTATTTTATACTCGCACCAATTTTGAAAAATATAATTCTTAAATTATTTCTCCGTACAAATTTTGAACACCCATTTACACCCCTTTAGAGGTTGAATTATCAAAAATCAGTTCTTGGCGGTTACCTACGCTATAATGAAAATCAATAAGTCATATTTCAGCCCAATCCGTTCAGTGGTTTAAGCTGTATTGATAAATCATTTAGTCGGTCAGTAACGATTTCCTTTTATATATATTTTTAGATGATTTTTTTATGCTATGTATTATAATAGACTTTTCTTAATGACGTCAAGTTATATTTTTTTCCGTTTGGTTATTTATTAGTTAGTAGGAATTAGTAGTACAATTACTAATATACCATGAATAAGATAATTTTATTTTATTTATTGAATTTTATGACTAAATATATTTATGTATTAGTCAAACGATGATTGTATTATCGTCAAAAAAGAGCTAAAAATCGACGGTGTATTATGGAAGTCGTATATTCAAATTTAAATAAACCTTACATTTTTAAACATAATGAGTTATTATAACATATATATATTTGATATATTTTTTATGCATAATTGAAATTAGAGGAATTGTGTACCTTTATGCACCAAACGAAATCCTTCCAGTAAGTTCCTTTGAAATGGTTTCTCAGATGCGAAGGCTGAAGGTCACTGACATCTATAAACACTATTTCTTCACCAGGACTTGGGTCTTCGCGAAGTCTGGAAGGTAATATAATAACAGTTTTTCATTAAAAGGAATGGAAAAATATTCATCACTTCTATAACCTACAGAGCAAGGAGCAAGCCTAAAACCGTGAACGTCCTGGGTTTGGTTCCTACTTATTGATTTCCATCTATTTCAACTCTACATTGCTTTTTTTTTGAGATTTCTGTCTGCTTGGGGCAGTAAGATTAGTGAAATGCTTTCACCCTGCAGGAGATCGCAGCCAAATAAAGTTGTGTTGTGTTCCTGCGATGAGTAGGGATTCCATAGGGCACCGTGCTGGTGATATCTATGGTAATACAAGCGTCCATAGGCTACGAAAGTTGTTTGTGGTTATCAGAGGGGCCGTATGCTTGTTTACCACCTTATTTGTAATAAAATATCAATACATTGTATTAAGTTAGCATAGTAGATTGTATGGCCCAAATTCTATCAGTTACAAAAGTTTTTGAAAAAGATCCAAACGTAAGATGAAAGAAAAGATAATTTATTTAAAAATCTTTTATCATAACACCATTTTTCTTCTAAACATATAGTTAAAAATATCTGTTATAATATTAGGATCAATTAGATGATTGCAACCGTAATATTAATCTGACAGATTATCATCTTTGTGACTTGACAAGTGTTATTTTTATTAGCTATGACTCGCTGTCACTTGCCATTAATTCTGTTTTCTGTGTCTACCACAGAGTATATTTGTATGTAGGAGGCCTACGCAGTTGTGTCTTCTATCTTCTGTAATCTTCGATAAATTGTATTGTATTAACGAGCTCATTATAAAATATAATTATAGCATCAGTAAATATACAAGTAGTGTTTATATCTCAATCAAACGATCACACGCAGATTCCAATGTTAGTATAAAGCAATAACCATCCGAAGACATACCTATCTTGCAAATATTAGCGTATTCTTAAAAATTCTGCCAGTCCGTGTGCGTTATCTTCTACAAGCTAAATTACAACATTGAAAGTTACCCTTTAGTAATATTATAAAGAGTTTTAGTTTGTGTTTGTCTGTAAGCGGTAATGTCTGATGAGACTACTAATCCGATTCTAAAAAAAATCATACTAACAGAAAGCTACGTTTTTCTTGATGCTTTAAGGCTATGTTTGATTAATAGCAACGTTGCTTACCTTATGTCCAATATCATTAACCATCTTGATAATAGAGCTTTGGCTGATAAAGGTCGGTCTAATGCTGTGGGAGCTGGCAGACGCACGAGAGTCATCCGTCTTCCACCAACACTACGAGCTCGAAGCGGTACTATGTACCTGAAAAGTAAAAACTATTTCTTGATATATTTATTTTAAAGCTCTTTTTATGTTGTTCAACTGTATCTTCTTTACAAGTCACAAGTTCGGCTGTGTATAGAATACTGTTCGTATCTCTGGGATGGATCCACAAAATACCTTCTCAATGCTCTGGATAGATTGCCGAGATGGGCTGTCTGAAATGTTAATGATGCGGACTCTACCAAATAGATCAAGTCGCTTCCGCTGCGCAGGAACATTGCTTCGCTGAGCCTGTTACCGTATGTATCATGGTGAATATTCTGAAGAGCTGTTCAATTTAATTCCTTTTTTCCTTTCCACTACAGAACCACACGCGTTCGGCTTCCCAGCCAAAGTTTTAAGTTTACCTCCATCTCAACACAAACTGCAAAGTTTTCTAACATTTGTCGTGTCGTGGAACTATGGAGCCACCTCCTAGTCAAAGTGTTCCCTCCTTCTTACAACATCGAATCTTTAAAGAGTAACGTGATGAGATATTTATGCAGGACGACATGACTGTCCAAAACGGCGGCAAAATCTGTATGTTTTTCTATTTATTTATTTATACATTATTTTATACTATTGTGTTTGCCTGTTTTACTTTTATTAATATTAATTTTGTAGTTGTATTAAAAACAATAATATTTATTTGTACAACCCCACTTATTAGTTTGAAGAAAATGTATTAAAGCATTAAGCACACCAATGTACAAACTAAAAAACTGGAATAAAAAGTATTTATTCAACTCCATATACCATGAAATTGATTACGTGCAATACCGAAATATAGCGTTAGGCGCTTGACGACTAAGATTTTATTGAAAGAGTTCGGTAATCATTTAAATATATGCTACCAAAACTACGGTTTCATGACGATGTATAAAAAACTTACGCGTGTACGATTCCAACATGTGCCGTTCTGTTCTACACCAAAACTCTGTTCTAAAAGGCAAGTACATATATCTAAATTCAGAAAATAAACTAATGATGGATGTATTATCCAAAAAAATGTCTCTCTGTTTTCCAAACCGCTCACGCTGCTCAGTCAGTCAGACCGCAAACAGTCATCAGGACCAGGATCAGTGCGTTTAGTCAGTCAGACTCAGTTTGCAATAAACGCCTCTATGACTAATTTATTGAATTTTTTGAAGTAAATAGTTTAGGGTCCAGGCGATGATGTCTGCCGCCCCAGTGCAAAATATTATTTGCCTATCGACGTAACAAAAATTTATTCTATAATTCTGCATATTTCTTTGGTATATTTGGTACATGCTAGCTCATTTTAAAATAATGCAAAACCTTCAAAAATTAAGTTACCTGAAAAAATTCATACTCATGTGATATGAATAAATTTACTTAAACATTTTAAATAAAATTAAGCTATTTTAAAAGAATAGAGAATACACAAAAATATAACTTCAGCAATAATATTTTCTGCTCTTTATTGAGATGGCCCAATTTTCTTCTTTTTTTTTAAATACATTTTGCAGCACCTAGTACCGTTCGGATTTTCTGCATTTTTTGTACTCCCGACGTGGCTCAACCCAGGAATAGCTTTATTTAAATAGCTTTTAAAAGCCTCAAATTTCGTAATTCCAATTCAATAAAATATCAAATGCCCAACGATTACCACTACAATACCTGGCTACACCTGGCTTATGTACTTCAGTTTTATCACAATTATTTTCTATGTCATTATACCATTTCCATTTCTTTATTTTCGCCATGACAGCTCCTGTGAAAACTTTAACGAGCGTCTTTTTTACATTATTTATGCATTATTATATAAAAATATGACATTTACACATGTACAAGGTTATACCAGAGTCGGAGAAACTGATAGGGATGGAGCTATATCGATAAACGTAACCCGATAACAGACCCGATATTTTTTTACAAAATGTAGGAAACTAAACTACTGCCGGAGACTTTTGTACAAATTTAATAACTAATATTATATTTCATCACAAGATGTTACACGTATTAATTCTTGATTGATATTGCCAACTTTTTAAAATTTTTCGAAGCTGTTGTAAAATAAGTAGGTAGAGGTAGGTAGGTACTCGACAATGAAACGAAATAATTATAACGACAGGGTATCTTTATTTGAATGTTTTTGTTGTATTTGTTTTTGTTCAAAATATAATAAATATATGCGATCGATATAATTACTTATTTATTTGGTTACAACACTACAACTATCAAATTAGAACTGTCATCGAGAAAATAAAGAAATGGAAATAGTTTAGTTGTAAATAAATACTCACGCGTCTTGACAACTAGATAGTATCTCTTCATCGTCCGGATATCTTTTATGCCACAGCTCCGTGAGTCCACCAGGGCCTCTGGCTTTGTAGTAACGCCTGGCTCTCTTGGTTGCCTCCACCTCATCTCCTTCGCAGGTAACAGGGAAAAGTTCGAGAACGGTCAGCTCATCCGCTGTTGGCTCCCTAGTTAGATTGTCGCGGGCCCATCGTTCTGCAAACGACGCTGCCGGAGACATCCTGCTGCTGTAACATAAATCAAATATAATAAATAAAATAAAATCTATCCTTATCGTGATTTATTGTCAGGATCATGGTGAGTGTTCTGAATAGCTGTTCATTTTAATTCCTTCCTCTCCTTTCTATAACGGAATCACATGCGATGGGTTACGAAGCAACAGTTTTACGGTAATCTCCATCTTGGCACGAACTAAAAAGTTCTCTGTGTCATATATAGTTTGTCGTACCATCGCATTGTGAAACCATCTCCAGGCTAGTGTTGTCTCTCCGTCTTATGACATCGAGTCCTTCAAGCGTAAAGTGAAGAGATATTTAGGCATACCGTCGGCCGATATGACAGCGACGACAATCGATGGATTGCGGATCTCTTGGTGGTTTGCGTTGTGATTGGTTTCTACTGTGTTACATCTATTTGCTAATTGTAAAAACAAAAGTCTAGCTAATTTAAAATCCCAGTTATTTCTCATGTTTTTTTTTGTGGCAACGGTATTCTCCCTTATTTATTTTTTGTCAAAATTACGAATCAATTCTATAGCATAAGTTCCCCGATACTGATGGAAAATAACTAATGTATTCGGTAAAGAATTAATTCTAAAAACTCATGCTTCTACCAAATGCCATGCCATCTGTTAATGATATTCCTAATAAAAATATATTCAATAAAATGAAAGTGGTGCCATCTATTCAAAAAGTGTTTAACTAAAATGACAGGTATTTACCTTGTTTACATTCTATATAATGTGCGAAATATTAGCACCGATTAGCTAATGAATCTTATTAATTGAAATAAACAATACAAGTACTAAAGTCGATACCCTGCTTTTTATTAGGCCATGGCTATGATTCAATGATTGAAACATGACAACTAAATAATGAAAACTGAATTCTATAATCGATTTAAGCCCTAAGAAGACACAGAACATTAAAACACTACTATCGGTTCGGGAAGCATCCTTGTCATAGAAAAAGCGAAATGCTTAAATGTCTATATTCTACGCAGATAAAGTCGCGGGTAACGGCTGGTATATATATATATAAATATGTACGTACAAGAGGGCTCATGAAAAGTAGAGATTGTTCGTTTCTTTAATCGCTCTAATCTTTGGAACTACCGGTCAGATATGAAAAGATATTTTTGTATTTTATAGCCTACTAGTTGAATATTGAGGAAAGGCTATATAACTATAAGCTATAACTCTAAGGAGCAGAGTAAACATGGGCGTCAATCAATATGGAAAGTTTTAGACAAGTACTGGAAGTGAGAACAACGATAGGCTATACGGGTGCGCTGGCGGCGCCGTGGCGTGATGGAGAGTTAAAATCGGATAAAATTAAATGGTTGTAACCATAAGGCAAACAACTGATATCTTTAAAAGACCATTTTTAATAAAAATGAAAACTAACTTCAATTATTTTGAAGAGTTCCCTTCTGTATCTTTGAAGTTGAAGATCCAATGCCAGTGAAATTAAAATAGGACCGCTCTTGAGGTATTCCCTATCTAAGAAAAGAATAATCATCCAAATCGGTTCATAAACCAACAAGTTCTGGTTGAGAACATCCATAAAAAATACGTTCGAATTAAGTAACCTCTCGAATTTTGTTGAGGTCGGTTAATAAATAATTCTGTTCAGAACCAAGAAACATACACAGAAAAATATTGAAAAAGCGGTCTTTTCTCAAAGTCGTGATAAAAAATGGAAGCAAATATTCTATCTACATCGGACACCAGTTTTTTGTTCGCTGTCTGACATCCAGTGAACGGTATTTTACTTATTTAGGGGATCTGTAACTTAATCTTAAATAATTTATTCGAGGAACATTCTTCCACGAGTGTTTTTTTGCATAGGAAACTCTTGTATCATGTAACAAAGTCAAAAATGAAAGTTTGAATAGATTATAACATTTCTAAATTAATAAGTAACTGAAATTTGATTGCAAACACAAGAACTGTAAGGTATTAAAGTGATCTTTATAATAGAAAGTATTGCAATATACTTATACGATCCTATTAGGTAGCTACGTGTTTTTTATCCCCTCGAATTACATCCAATTTACAAACTAAATGATTGCGTTCGCTAAGGTGTAAAAAGTTTAGAGTTTTTGATGTGTCATGTTATAGTTATTATTTAAATGCCATGTAGTTTGGTTATTGTAGACATAAAATTAAATAATAAACTAACAACATGCACTTTTGTACAAAACTCCCTGGGCAGGTTTAACAAAGAAGAGGCTATTCTTAAAGCTATGTTTGAAAATTACAAGAATAATTGGATAATTATTCCATTTACGTGACATTGGCAGAATTATGGGTAAACACATGTTGACATTGAATAAATTAATTTAAAAAAAAAGTAATCAAAGTGTAAGTTAAAATCTTAAAATTAGCACAACTATGAAATACTTCTCAATTTCGCATTGCACTTATGTAGGTTCGAAGAAACAAATGATTTTGTTCCAGCAAACTGCGTAACCAATAAAAATGTACTTAAATTTTATATGCTTATGTCCACTAAGATCCGTTATATGGTGTATAGATATTACATGAAAATATGTATGTGAAATATACAATAACTGTTATAAGTGCAATGAACCATGATTCATTGCATGGGATTTTAGGTATGTTTGTATTTCAATTACAAGTTTTGCGGTCACTAGCTCTAATCTTAATAGTTTAACACTTTAACGCATTTTAAAATTGTTTTTTGTTTTCTAAATATTTTTCCCATTTTTATACATCCCACAAGTGTGATTGCTAAATTTAGCATTAAAGTAAGACTAGTCCATGTAAATCACTTTATTTTTATTTTTACTTTATTTTTATATTTAAACGTATTTAAAAAGTTTGAACTTGATTGTCAACGGAATATTCATAAAATGCTATTCAGGAACAAACACCACAAAGGTTTACGTTATTATACTATATTTAAGGTATAAGGTTGCATAACTACTAGAGATGTGCGATGGATGCGAAATAAGAATGTGTGTGAGAGATACCGCCGCATGCATCTCAGTTGAAAAGAGTACGCTACGCATCCCCGCATCACTCTGCTACACACCGTTTCACAGCTTCTCTACGCATCCTTCTACAGCATAAGGTTGTTAGACAGCTTTAGTGGAAACTATCACATTGTTTCACAGCGCCACTACACATCCTCACACGGCACCTCGCACATATCGGATAGATACGTAGCATAAAGGGGGTCAAAAATAGCATATTAAGATTTTGCAACCTCACCTGCACGTGTAGCACCCTATATGGCTGTTCCATTTCAAAACATAGTAAGGACTTCAAAGTAAATTTTACAGGAGAGCGCATAAACGTAAAATAGGTCAGCTTTTGAAAAGTATTTATGTTAGGTAAAAAGGATGCTATTGCTTGCATAAAATACTATAAAATAAACACATATGACTACTAATATTTTAAATAAAAAAAGACCTATTCAGGCAAACATTTGCCGAATCGTCAGACGAGTCATTGACGGGTCAATTATTCCAAAATTACTATCTTTATTCAGGCATTAGATACTAATTTTTTATTTATTTTCTTTAATGCCTCTTGGACTGAGAAATCTTTTAGGAAAGATAGTGCAATCAAATTTTTTTGTTAGACAGTGCAATTCCTGGAGGTGTTCATTAAATCTGAAAAATAAGTTTAAGTACAGGCCAAAATAGTAAAAACAAATCTGACTTAAAATTGTATTTCAATAAATATTACCATGTCTTTTAAAAAAGGATTCACGATACAACGATTAAAACAACTTATACACCAGAGTGTAAATTAAATTATTTTAGCGGTTCGTTATAACGTGCTGCTCTTTTTTTCAACCATTTATATCTGCAGGTAATTTCAATACCTGTTATAATTTTCCTTGATTGCATCAACGTATCTTCAAAATCTTTTAATCTGGATATTCCCATGAACAGCATCCGCAGATATGTGAGTATGATCTTAAGTTAGATAGCTAATCGTTCATTCGATTCGATCATTCAAGGCGTCGATGACAATCATAATCATTGCTGTGTAAAGGGTCCAAGTTTATATTTTCAACTGTACAATTATCAGTCCATTTATACAAGTACTACATAGCCCTTTTAGTCTGTATAATTCAAACTTACATTTAAAATTGTTTTTTTATTGCTCAAAATCTTTGTACATTTGCTGTAATATTAAATGCCTCAGCAAATATTTAGTAAATTGCGCATTGTGACCATAATTACTGATAGTGGGCTGAAAAGTGCTTCGATTATCACCGCTGTTATCTTTGGAAACAGATGCATTTAATATTCCTTTTATATAGCTTTACTTGGCTCTGTTATCATTCCATCGGTTTTATATACAAGAGTTGCTAAATAAGCGAAACAACTCGTCTTTATTTGGCAAAGAAAAATACAGACTTATGGTTTTAGATAAAGGTTCATTGATATTTGAGATTTGAATCTTACGTCGCTTTATTAAAGAGATATTCAATTTTATGCATTTATTTAGAAAACTACGCCTTTTTACAAAATTTTGAACCCCGTAATTCCCATGCGTGTGTTGTGACTTGCTGAGCTGCGGCCCTCGCGCAACTCTCTTTGTATTCGGCCATGGTTTCAAAAACCTAGTAAGTCACATTAACCATATAAAAACCTAGCAAGTCTCAGAAACTTACTAAGTTTTTAAGTGGTCACGAGGCAGTGAATGGTGCACTTAATAGGTATCGACGCTTAAAAATATCTGCTTATTTGTGAGTTTTCAACGCTGGTGTTTTTATATTTTGTAGGTACTTACTAGGTTTGCAAGATTTTGCAATAAAACGATTTTTGTAAAAGTGTCCTTTTAGTGGGTTTTGAAATGGGCAGCCGTGTTGAGTTATGAACGTGGAAATGGTGATAGCGATGTTGTAGGGTTATACAGCCCTATATGATACGTCATGAAAATTTCTAATCATTTTGTTTTGCCTGCAATTTTTTACCTTTTTTATGTTGTTTTCAAATATTTTTGTCTACAAGTGCACGTTGAGTAAACAATGGTAAGTTACGTGGGACTAGTATTCTTGTTTGTTGAATTTTGTTGACATTTAGTGATTTATATTATTTTTATTTGTCATTTTTATATGTATTTGACTTTGATGATTTTTGTACATTTCATATTTTTTAATACTTACCTAGTTACTTGACATAAACTGCAATAATTCTGTGTTATCTGGAATTTGTTAAAATTTTTGTATCGCTTCAAATATTCCCGTCTACTAGCGCAAGTTGTGATTGCCTTAAAAGGCCTAGTGTATTATATTCCTGAAACTGTTTTTTTTTTGTAATTGTGTTTAATGGACTGACCACAGGCGGTCCGAATAAATAAATAAATAAATAATGAAAAGCTCGTCATAGTGATGTGTAGTCTTCGCGTTTCGAGAACAGCCAGAACGTAACCAATTTCTATTTACGCCGTCCGGTTTTACAGTGGACCGGTGCAGCGCGGCGGTGGATCGTTGATATCTCAGGTGGTCGCTACTGTTTTCGGATTATACTGCACTTACTATTAAGCACAGTTTCGTCATATAACCGTGCTAATATAAAAACAAATTGATACGGCGACCAAATCCAATTTAAACACAACCTAAATTTGATAGATGACAGAACAATGAATCAAAATATCAACTTATCCTATCACGCAGTCTCCTTGACATTACACGGCGAGGAACAACAACAATCCGCATTGCTTCACTTATAAGGTCATAGATTTAAGCAGTCTATATTATTTATGGATGGAAACGGATATATTAATATATTTAAAATCATATAAGAACTGATAATTGACTGATATCTTATACTATTAGTTGAAAAATAAAACAATATCAAATCTACGTTAATCAATTTATAATTCTAGCCGTAATTTGTTTTTCATAATTTTTTTGTAGATGTGTATTTTATAGGACACAGAGCACGATTATGAGATTTTTTTGTATGTGTGTCTGTCCTTTTTTTAACTCTTTATAGGTTTTAACGTTTGTCCATCATTTCACCTGATGTTAAGGGAGGATGTGTCCCAAAATGATCCCAAATTTTGGTTTTTAATACAAAAAAAACGGCCAGAGGTCACAGAAAAAACACGATGGTCGTTGCTGTCATGCCGGCCTGCAAGCCACTTGGCAGTTGGATTATACAGGCTGATTTCAAAATATGACAAACCAAAAAAGAGTTACAGTTTCTTTTAAATCATCATATGCATGGTAGTTGCGACCCAGCCGAGGGTTTTTTTTTTCAATTCGGTAACTTAGGATCTTTAAAATCAGCTATCTGTCAGTAAGAGTCCTGTCAAAAGCGGTTCAATAGTTTCGGAGATTACCGGGAACCAAACAGGCAGACAACAATTAAAAAAATGGTCTTTTTGTTATAGTTATCGTATATACTTTCGTATTAATTTAGTGAAAAAACTGTTATTTTGAAATTACTAACAGACACTTCAATTTTATTAATTATATAGATATACTTCACTGTATTAATGTTTTGAAAGCCAAAATAGGGTAATAATAAAATCCATTTAATTTTACTGTTTTGTCTATTGTGTTATGTTTTTGTAAATCAAAGTTTTCGAAGGTCAATTAATGCAAGCTTTTATTTGCTTGACTAAACTCAAACTAATTATACTGTTTTATGGTAAGTTTTTCTAATTGTATTCTTATTTTATGTTATGACGTGCATACAGACAGTACTCGGTCTATAAATAGTCCTAGAATTATCCCCAAAGCTATAATATTTCTTTATTATAATAAAATCTATTGCACGACAGTTGATAACCCTAATACAAATCAAATAATAATGGCTGCATTTATCGAATTTACTGTTAATGAATTTTGTGCATAAACATAGTAGCAAAAACATAAAAAAATTATTGTTGTACAAGCCTAGTAAATTCATATATTTATTACATCAGAATTGCTGTAGATCAATTAATATTAACTACCTAGTGGTCGGTCATAACATTTTATGGTAAGTGGATAATGTGGTATTGGGAATCGACAAAACACGCAAGCATAGGTCAGTCTTTATAAGAGTTGTGTAGAAATTTGATGTTATAATATAATAATATGTTATGTATTTTAATTATTCAAATATATAATTTCAAAGGGGTAAAGATGATTTATGATTATTTTTATTGGTATTATATAAATATAGCTATCCATATTAATACATCTGTAGTTCTGTCTATATTTTTAATACTTTTCCAAAATTTCCCGATACTCATTATATGAACGATACTGATCACAAATATGCCAATAAATATTTTTTGTCTCTCTGTCTGTCTGTTTGTATGTCCGGATTTAATTTTAAAACGGTTTTACCGATTCTTATGAAATTTTGTACACGGGATGCTTATATCATCGGTCAGTTGATAGGGAAGAACTCGGAAGAAATTTCAATATTACATTTTATATAATTACTGTAAAAAATAAATAATTAAAAAATAATAATATTTTTGTTAATTCAATTATGTACACGAGAAGTATACGTCATTCCATGAATCATAAGTCATGAGAATTTTAAATAACACTGTTGGGAATCGTAAAAAGATGAATTTTCAAAAATTTTAAATATAATTATTTCTTATCCGATTTTGATGAATTTTTATACACGGAAACTATTTACATAATTAATGGGTTCAAGAATTGTCAATATTACTTCTAGAATAAAAAAAAGTAATTCAAAAAGTTTAATTTTCATCAATTCTCAACCGATTCTGATCAAATTTTGTAAACGGTAAACATACATAATACTATAATTGAGAGGCTTTAAGAATTGTTTATAATGCATTAGACATTGTACAAGGTGTCCAGAAAGGGTATCGGGTATTTGTAAGTTCAATGAAACAAAAATTATTTGTATGCAATAAAAAAGTTTATTGTTTATTATTAGCATATGAATTGGAGAATTATTTGGAAAAGATGATGTTATCCAAATGATGACCGTTACGTTGCTGGCACTCTTCTAAACGGAAACGAAGATTGGCGTTAACACGTTGACACATAGCTATCGATATTGCTGCCATTTCTGACCTGATGTTTTGCTTTAACTGGGTTAGATTCGTCGGATTGTTTTGATAAACCTATCTTTTAAGGTATCCCCATGCAAAATAGTCAAGCTGGCTAAGGTCGGGGCTTCTGGGAGGCCAGTTGATGTTACCCCTTCGCGAAATGACTTTATTAGGGAATAATTCGTTAACAACTTCCATTGAGTCATTTGAGGTATGGCAAGTGGCCCCATCTTGCTGGAACCACGTTCTTGAGTTGAAACCTGCAAACTCCTGCAACTCTGGGACCAAAAAATTTCGCAACATATCGCAATAACGGTCACTATTCACATTAATTGCTCGGCCTCGTTGATCTTCATGAAAATAAGGACCAATTATGCCTTTAGCAGACATAGCGGCCCAAACAACGACCTTTGGGCTATGCAGGGGTCATTCATGCTTTCGCCTCGGATTCTCCACTGCCCAGTACCGACAATTCTGCTTATTAACATGACCATTCAGGTGAAAATTTGCTTCGTCACTGAACAGTATGTTGTTAAAGTTGTTAAATCGCTGCAGCATTTCGTTCGCAAAATTCAGTCGATTAGCATAGTCCGTATCCTTCAATTATTGAACCAATTGAATTTTATAGGCTTTTAGATGTAAGTCTTTGTTTAAAATCGAATGTAAAGACGATTTTTTGATGTTCAACGCTTCGCTTCGTTTTCGGATGGATAAAGACGGATTTTGACGAACCGACGCCTCAACTTCTTCAATTGTTTCTTCATCGCGAACTGAACGAGGACGACCAGAGTTTTGAATTTTATCTGTCGCACCTGTATTCTCGTACATCCTGATCCATTTCCTAATGCTATCGTCACTTGGCGCGTGGCGTGTACGATATTCCGCACGATAGAGACGTTGAGCAGTCACTATTGAATCACCATTACGATAATACGCTCGTACGCAAAATGCGCGATGCGTCCCCGAGTACTGTTCCATCGTGACTAAAACTCCACAAAATGGCGGACGCCACGAACCCCTCCCCGTACCCTTTAGACGCCCCGTTTCGAATATGGCGCGAAAACAAATACCCGATACCCTTTCTGGACACCTTGTACATTAGAATAATATTTTCAACCGATTTTGATGAAAATTGCACACGGGAAATAAATGCCACTCCTCAATTGATACGGCATTTAAATTGTCAACAATATGAGTAAAAATAAAGGGATTTAAATAAATATTGCGTGGTAACAAACGCGTGCGGAGCCGCGGGCACACCGCTAGTATACTATAGTATATAGGAGAATATATTAAACCTTTTATATCCATAATTAATTTTATATCGTAATTATCAGGATCGAAGTTGCAGGCAGTTAAGGTGCATAAGAAACAAAATATGGAGTAGTTGAAATTCATTCACTTACGCAAAGAGAAAGTCGTCTAGATTTGTAATTCATTTACCAAACATAATATGAATACAATGTATATTGAAACAACACATGTTTTATGTTTTAAATCGAGAATAAATTTCCATAAAATACACATTAAATTCAAGGTTCTTAAAACAGAATCTAGTGAAAGTTAATATCCAATGACACACCCACAGCGCATACAAAAGAAACTTCTGATTTTCCATAATCATTTTATTCTAGGCACATCTGGATTAACATAAATGACATTAAAAGTGTACTAGACTGACATTTTTTTTATATTCGATTATTATGACAGCAAATTTTAAAAAAACCATATAGAAATATCTACATAATTAAATTGTTTAGACTAGATGCGAATGCACAGGATAAGGTTGCCTGTTCCGTGAGCGGAGCGAGGCTGCGAAGCTGTGTTACGGACTGTGTCTCTCCATTGAAGCTAAGCGAAGCTGCGGAGCTATGTTACGAGTCATTCAAAGCGAGTGGCGCACAGTGGGTCAGGATTCGCAAAATAGGGACTTATGCATCGAAAGCCGAAATTTCAATCTAAATTTTGTTTCAAAGAATGTTCGATCATAATTGATATCCTTTTTATTCTTAGATAAATTTCGATATAGAGTCAAAATAGTATTGGAGAAAAAATAATTAGATTTATTGTTCTATGAATTTTTTCAAGTGAAAATTACTCGAAAAGTTATCAGTTGAACTGCTTCTAGTGTATATTTTGTTGTAGATTAAGGTGTTCTGATTATCAAAAAATTACAAATATGTCCGCCGCCGTTCGAGTTCTTTAGATGCAAAGGGCTAATATTTCCGAGGAGTATTTTTCAAAGAATAACTTAATAACTTTTGATCTTTGATAAATTTCGATAAAGTTAGTAGCTTTTGAGAAAAAATGTTTCTTTTTTACCAGTTGGGCAAAGTATACTTTTTATTTTTTCTCATAAAATGGTTTCTCATAAAAGAAGTTATTCTGAATCCTAAATATAAATATACATGTCCAATCATTCGCAACCTAGCATACTAATTTGTTTTTAATAAGTGATTCGCAGTAGCCTAATCAGCAACAGCGAGTAAAAAAAAAAGAAAGTGTGTGCGTGTAACCTTTACGCGCGATTGAAGTAAAACTTCTTTGGCGTTGACGGTTTATATCACTGAAATGATTAAATTTTATTATTGAATATTATAGAATGTCACAATCGTCAGAAAATTTATTAATAATTTATTTATTACAAAGGTAATCAATAAACAAGTATATTTAGAGATTTTCAAAAAACTGCAATTTTTAAATATTTTTTTTTTAACTAATCAATTTTTATTCAATTTTCTATTAACAATTGATCCGTTTGAAAATATTGGAAATAAATAATCCTATTTGATTATTATATTTGCCACTAGCTGGCGTATAATTCATGAAGCGTGGAGTATATGACATATACTTACTACCAATCCAAATTATTATTTTTGAACACCGGAAACTACTTAAGCGTTACTTCCGTCAGAAAAAAAATCTGAGTTACTACCTAGTCGCGCCTAAAGAAGTTATACTTCAAAAGTTGCTAAAGTATAACACATTGTAAATAAAAAATTTGATTTCATGTTACGGAAAATAGTTTTTCTTTAATTTCATAATTGGCAATTTGTATTTTAATAAAAGCTTTTCTGTTCAAGATTAATGATCCAATTAATAAAAATCAGATAGAAATTGCTATGTCCCATTTTTCAAATCTTGAACCACTGTGCGGCGGTGGGCTAGTTGTATGGACTCCGTTTGTCCACTCCGCTTCCTAGCTTCGCATACAAATTATAATAAATCTGAATAAAGCTCGCAAGCCCATGTCCACTGATGCGGAGCTGAGATTTTTATGCAATACTGTTCATCGACAAAACCCCGAAGCCTCGCTCTGTATCATTTGACTCGTAAGCCCTCAGTCAGTGAGTCTAAAAGTAGGAAATTTTCGACACGAATATAAACTTAATAAAATTATAAAGCTGAAGAGTTTGTTTGTTTGTTTGGCTGAACGCGCTTATCTCAGGGACTACTGGTTCGAATGGAAAAAATATTTTAGTGTTGTATAGACCATTTATCGAGGATGGCTAAGGCTATATAACATGATGCTACGATCTATGGGAGCGAAGCATCACTGAAAAACGTTGCAAAAACGGGGACAAATTATTCCTTTTGAGAGCTTCCATTATGTGATGCAGACAAAGTTGCGCGGATCAGCTAGTTCCTAATAGGTGTTAATTAAGCAGTAACAAAGAATTTATATAACTCTCTTAAAACAATTAAATACAATTATAATTTTTTTTTCTTTATTATAGCTCGGCAAATTTACGGTACTGCCCTTGATGGTAAGCAATGTACAATCCTAACACAACGACGACCACCGAGAGATCGTAATCCGTCGGCGGTCGCCACTGTCTTACCAGCTTGCTTAAATATCTCTTCACGTTACGCTTGAAGGGCCCAATGTCGTAAATAGGTGAGAACGAGATCTGTGAAGGCAACACACTGGCCGGGAGATAGTTCCTCAGATCCACAGTACGAGAAAGATAAGACATTAAGAACTATTTAGTTCATGCTGAGATGGAAGATGAATTATAATAATATAATTTGGAAAGAGATTAATAATAAGAATTTAAAGTATTTCACAAGTAAATATTCGCAGCGTTGTTTCGATCGTATGCCCTCAAGAATTCGTATATTTTTTATGTGGTAAACAAAATTGCCTAATCGAAATTCTCATGGATTAAACTGATGACAAACTGTTTATGCTTTAATCTATCTAGATTAATTCTCTCCGTTGCAATATAGATAATATCATACCATGTTTTGATCTACTACGAGATAGGATGACTAATGGAAATAAAACATTTTCCGTGATACTACTAGCGTCGTAGAATTTAGTCATTTATGTTAAAAATATTCTTAACTGAATATTTGAAATTATATTTCAAAGTTTGATTTGTCTTTAAGAACTTACGAAAATGGAATTTATTAATGGCAATTTTTTAAGTAAAGTAAAATAGATGCGAAGGCCATCCGTCGAGTTAATAATAATAACAATCTTCTATTAGTGACACATAATAATTACTAGAGTCTTTCAATTATTTTGACTCTTAGGATTTAGAAAATTAATCTTTAATGCATTTCTTAAAACTTTTTATTTAATAATCTTTCTAAGACTATACGACCTTTTATATTCACAAACTTTTAAGTACTATGCTTTGATCAGGATTCCTACACAGTTTGTTTATAATGAAGGGTATCAATTTGTCTTTTTACTCATTACTATTGGCCAAAAAAACATACCATAGTGAAAAAAATGATCAACATATATGTACATAAAATTTATTAAGTATGTTTTTTCCTGGCACACCATAATTATTACCGCTAATTCCTCACCAAAGTTAGTGATTCAAACAACATTTTAAAGCTTATGTTTATAAAATGTAATTAAATAGTAAGAAAAAACAATAGGTGGTTTTTAAATTGATGTTTTAAAAAGATTAAATAAATTAATGATAATGAAAATATATAAAAGGCGCCCTTTATTATTAATCAATTTAATTATCATGAAAGCTGTTTATATAATATAATGTGCAAAACAGTGTTAAATTTTTGAACGAGTCTGCTAGCTGAAGTTTAAAGTACTCAAAGAAATGTTTCAAAAAGCTCGTTCGAGTAGTACAAGCTGCGCGTGGAAAGTGAGCGGGTAGTGTTTTAATTCTGTGTCTTCTGCGCTTGCCACAAAGCCCAATGAAGCAGTATAAGCCCTTAAGGCCAAGAGTACAATAAGTTCGAAAAACAAACTATGATTTTGATAACGTACATATAAAATGTTATATTTTAACACATGCATCTATACTAATATAATAAAGCGGAAGAGTTTTTTTTGTTTGTTTGTTTAAACACGCTAATCTCGGGAACTACCAGTCAGATTAAAAAAAAAAAAATTATATGATAATCAAAATCATGAAGAATAGTATAGGCTATCTAACATTAGGCTACAACTCTCAGCTATCCTTAAATATTGATTTTTGTTACGAAAGTCGAAAGTCGAGGCCCTCCCGAACTGCTTTATCCGCGTGCGCTAGCATAATGATTAATGATACGTATACACAGTGTCCTACAAAAATATAGGTCCTTGGTACCTATAACAAAAAAAAGTCCGCTATAGAATATGGAATGGATGAATAAGGAATTTAGTGACAAAGATTTGTTGAAAATTAAAAAGTGATTTGTAAGCATTATTTTTAAACATGGCATATTAATCCTTAAGAAGAAAAATTACTTCATCATAAAGATAATTTTATGAAGTTAAATATTGCTTCTTATAATATGCTATTCGGACACATACTTTAGGAGATAATGAAAAATTAAAATAATTTGTACTTGCGGGAAGCGAGAACAATTATGATAGGCTACACGCGTGCATTGTTAGCGCGGTGTTTGTCGGATAAAACCACGGGTGAAACCGTGGGGCACAGCTAGTTAACCCATAAAGAGTTTAGTATTGTTTGCATCGAGATATCCTCTACAAGTTCTGTTCGCGGATATGTAATTATCAAAACTTGTTTGAAATAACCAGGAAATTAATAAACACTATGACTAACTACATACAATCTATGCAAAACTATGCATGTTTTAAACATAAGCTTACTGTAAACGCATCTATGTTAGTTGCTACTATATATTTAAGCTAATCATCGTCAACAAGTCCTCTTTAGGAATTCGAGCTATTTATAGCAGAGCTATTAAAAACTGCCTCGTTAGCCTAGTGGTCGTAAGCGCGACTGCTATGAGCAAAGTCCTGAGTTCGAAACCCAGGTCGAGCAAAGTGTTATTGGGTTTTTCTCAGTAGCAGCTCGGAGTTTGGTTTCGTGCCCGATTAATGGCAATAGGCTCGCCCCCTATTACATGGGACCTAAAAACATACTCGGCGAACTGTGGGTGTACATTAGTACACCTCTGCTTAACACTTTGGGGAATACAGGCGTGATGGTATGTTATGTTATTAAAAAGATATAGGGCACAGAGTTTTATAATATTTCTCTCTACTTGAAATAAACCGACTGCAGAAGTACCTCCATATTACAGAAGGTCGCAGCCAATCTTATTTTTACCCGACTGTGAAAAAGGAGAGCTATACTTTTCGAACATATGTATGTCTATTTCTTTGGAACGCTCTGTAGCCTAAACGGCTTAATAAATTTTAGTATAAGAGTTGTCGTTAGATGTGTCTTAATTGTGAGAGTGATCTAGGGTATATAATATATAGGGTATATAGGGTTTTGGAGCGTATGTATGTATATATGTATGTGTATTTTTGGCACGCTTTGTAGCCTAAACGGCTTGATGGATTTTAGTATACGAGGTGTCGTTAGATTCATCTTAATTGTGGAAGTAACATAAGCTATACAATATTTAAGTACATCGTTTGGAAATCAAATAAAAAGCAAAATTTTTTTTGTCAAGTGTTGCAGTCGGGTCTTTTTTCTGTTTAATAATTTAGCTTGTTACTAGTTGGATTATACTTTGCTTATCATCAGGCAGCGTGTAGATACTTTATCGTGTTTCTTTTATTTTATATACTAATCAAATTTGTTTGTTATATATATGTTAACAAAGGTGTATGTAACTCAGCAATTTTAGTAATATTAGAAGGCTACTAGAACTTTTAATTGTTTATTTATGAAAAAATAGTCAAAACTCATGAACTGTGGTATATATAGATTAAATAGTTTAAAAAAATATTTTGCTCTAGTACGATTATCCAAGTTTGAATGATCTAAGCATCGTCCACATACCCTGTTAAAACATACCACTAATCGTGAAATAATTGCAATTTTAGTAATTAAATGACAAAATATGATATTAATATATCTTGAACCGTGACAAGGTTATTGGGTTGCAAGAGGCAAGGTAGGCTTACTGGTTGCGGACAGATGAAGGTCAAAAGTTGCTACCGAGTCGACTTCCTATAATACATTGAAAGCGTTGTATGAACGTTATATCAATTATTGATGAAGTCATCTCCGTAATAAAAATGCAAAAGTATGGTTTCCTAAACCGATTAACAATTTTAAGATTTTATTTATAATTATAAATAAATAAGATAAAATTAAATGTAATTATTACATTTAGTAAACTAGGTAGTTACTTTTTGAATTATTCTAATAATCTATGCCCTAAACTTGTGAAGCCCAATCATAGTATCAGTGATTCACTTAACCGTTTGTCAATTCACTACACTCTATAGTTGTTTCTAGATAATCTCAAAGATTGGAGTCCTAAATTAGAAATCAATATAGTCCTAAATTAGAAATCATAATCAACAATATTTTACTTAATTTAGGTTTTAACAGTCGCTCCACACTTCAAAGGCAAGTCGCAGCGTGATTCTCGTCGTGCATTTATTCCTACTGCCTAGTGCGAAGCGTGGTGCGAACTGCGAACTATCTCCAAAATTGGTTCATGTTTTATGTAATACAAAAATGCCGAATTCAAATTCGCTAGATTAAATTATACTCATTTTAAAGCACAGAATTACAAAGCAACGTGTAAGTGTGGAGTCTAATCTTGTTCTTGCCTGTTCATGCGTTTGCGCCTTCTTTGACGCGGACTAAAAAGCGGACAAAATATGTGTAACACGGCGCGAGTCTGCAAATATACGAATCGACTCCACGTTCACGCGATTCGTGTTTCGCGCACGATTGTTGGTGGTTACAAGAACGCATTTATACACGTTACAACACCACTGTCGGTTCGGAAAACATCCGAGTCATCGACAATAGCTGGCAAGAAACATGAACGGGTTTATCAATAATTATTATTTTTACTGTGTAGGTACAAATGTATGAATAGTGTGTGTAAGAATTATATTTAGTGTATGTACATAGAGCGAATCATTTCCAGACTTCACTATCATTCACGGATTTACGATAACCTCCAGCTCGGTACGAACAAAGAAAGCTACGTTTTATCTTTGCCGTACTGTGACGCTGTGGAACTGTTTCCCGTCCAGTGTGTACCCTCCTTTCTGCAACATGGAGTTCTTCAAACACAACGTGAAAATAAATTTGATCAGGCTGGTATGACAGCGACGACTGAAGATGGATTGCAAATCCCATGGCAATTGTACCGATTTTATTGGATTGTACTCTGATCGTTATCAGGTACAGAATAGTAGTTAAATTGCCGTGCTTCTATAACAAAAAAAAAACATCTATTGGTCCACTTTATTATAACCCTTTGAGTAAAACATGCTTGACGTGGTCCTTGAATACATTGTTCGGCAAATCGGTAATGTGCTTATGAATCTTATTATAGACTTACTACATTACTGCTTTTTGATTATATCTTTAAACGTTATTAATTTCCTTATATCTCTATAAATTCATCTAAATTCTAAATTCATGAATGTTTGTTGTATGGTAAAACAATTAATCTATTTTTATTTTAGATGTCTTATGGCGAAGTAGTAGTAAGTTGTATTGAGTCAAGAGGTCGCAGGTCCCATGCCGGCACATGCATGCCTATTTTGTGATGAGCATAATTGCCGTCTGTGAAATAGTGTCCTCATATTTATTTATTTATTTCACTATACACTGTGGATACTCAAACTATACACTGTTTGTTATGGATGCACTGACAGCAGACACACAGGAGGACGCACCTTGGTGTATGATGTTCGCAGATGACGTTATTCTTGTTGGAGAAAATGCTACTGAGGTCCAGAGTAGGCTGGGAAAATGGCGGGGAAAACTTGAGAATATTGGACTGAAAATTAATAGAACAAAATCTGAAGATTTTTGTTTTTTGAATTCGGTGGTCCATCCAGTTTTTTTTTATATAACCTTAAAGGGTGTATCACTACCAGCCTACTCCAATTTTCGGTACCTCAGTTCATTAATCCAAAATAACGGTGACATTGACCAGGACGTGAAGAATAGGATAAATGCTGGGTGGTGGAAATGGCAACAGGTCTCGGGGATATCATGTGATCCTCGAATGCCTCTAACGGATGCCTCTTAAGGGAAAAGCGTATAAAACTATTATAAGACCTGTATTGACGTATAGATCTGAGTGCTGGGCAACAAAAGAACTGGATGAAAGATTACATGTGGCAGAGATGCGAATGTTAACATGGATGTGTGGTATAACTAGGATGGACAAGATTAGGAATGAGTTTATCAGAGGCAATCTTAAAATAGCACCAGTCACAGAGAACTTGAGGAGTTATAAGCTAGCGTTGTATGTGCATGTCATGAGGAGGGATGGAAGTCGTATAACTAGAAGAATGTTAATTATGAAGATGGATGGATATAGGAGTAGAGGAAGACCGAAGAAGGTATGGATGGATTGTGTGAAGAGTGATATGCGTATAAAAGGTGTGAATACTGAGATGATATTTGAAACATATTGCGCTGACCCTACAGTAGGATAAGAAGTAAGAAGATAATTGCACTATATACTAATACTATTTATTCTATTTATACAACTATACATAACAACACTACATATATAATACATAAACGTAATAATATGAACATTGAGTATGCATTGTTATTACCAAATTTGTGTAATGTAAGTTGTATGTAATTTATTAATATAATGTAATAATTAATGTTTGTTTGTGCTAATTAAACAGGATCCAAAAAAACGTTAAGTTAATTTATACATTAAGATAAAAATCTTATTTATGTTAACGCAAGTAATAGGTTTTTTTATAAACTTACAACATTTCTGTTTTTTGTTATAAATTCTCATATGTGTAACGTATAATAAATATAAAACACCAAAAAAACTGTTTATTATAATCTATTTAAAAAAATCTTGTTATCTACAAAATCTGTATATTTATAATTATCAATTTTCATATAATAACACGTTCAATTACATATTTATAATGTTGTATTTAATACACGTGAAAGAAACATTCGAAGAGATAAAACTCTGTTGATAATTGTGTGAGTGAAATTAGTAAAATATGTATGTAAAAGATCAAATTTTGACAAAGAAGTGATCAATACTCAGCTGAAAGTCTCTGATACATTTGAACAGCTTGTTCCTTATGTGGTGTAGAGGTTTAATCATAGAATTTTTTAAATAAAACGAATAATCTAAATCGGCGCATAAACAAAGAAGTTATGTCTGAAAATCCATTAAAAAAAAATCAATTGAAATGATAACCTTCTCCTTTTTTTAAACTCAGTTGAAAAAGACACAACATTTAATGTGTAAAAAGGGGATATAATAGAAACGAAAATTATGAAAGTATTTGGGGGAAATTTATGATGCAAATATATTGCCATATTAAACCCAAACTGAGCTCTGAAATATATGCAAAATTATCTTATAACATAATCTGCGAATATCCCATTTCAATATTTTGCGAAAAAAATAATCAATTATCAAAATTTTAAATTGGTATGTCGAATCAAAATCGTATCTTACACCAGATCGAATAACTTACGAAATATTAGTGAAAAAGTCAATTATTCTATAGTATTATTGATGCAGTTTTTACATTCTTACGTAAATATGTTGTTACACGTAGACTAATTGACACACTTTTTTTGTAATTAAATTTATATGTACAAATTTGTTTTTGTGTAATTATTTTTGTTGTAACTATTATGATTGTTTAATGAACATAATTATTTTATGACGCTGCATTTTCATACGGCTAATGTAGCTTGGAAGTTGTTATTCCATCAAATTCAATATTTAAGGTTACAACAGTACAAAAAACTATATTGTTTGTAACAGTAGGTATGTGTATTATATATTATAATAGGTAACTGTGATTTCTAGATGTTTTGTTTCCTTTTTGTTATCATTAGTAATTTGTACACTTAAATCATAAAAATAACTTACAAAAAAAAACACGATTTAAAAGGAGATGGTACAGCGACTATATTTAGTACTAGTTGATACCCGTTACTTCGTCTGCAGTATTTATTAACACAAAAGCAAGAAAAACACATCACTGAAAGCGTAGTACTAATAAAAAATCGTATGTTATCGTATATCATGCCAATTTTTTTTAATTAAGGACCAATTACCTACGGAGTAAAACAAAAAAAAAAATGATCAAAATGTATTCAGTAGTATTAGTATTATTCGCGCAAAACGATAAATCTCAATCATTTTATTCTTATATATGCTCAATAGTTATAAACGGAACTGTCTTTAAACTAAATCTAACGAAAAACACTACATGCTTAAGGTGATATTATGCGAATGGCGTTTAGACCATACAAAACGTATTCCTCTATTTTATCCCTAGATAAGCACCAAAACAAATATTTGTAGACTATACCATCTAATATTTACCACCGTCATATTCCTAAATTTTAATTTTGCCCTAAAGAATTATTAAAAGATTTAAGAATTTTCTAAAATAACTAAAATAAATAAATCTACTTGTAACGTCGTTATCAGACTTCCAGCTAACAAATTGCATCATATAAAAAAAAATATACATAGCCAAAGTTCTTCATATAAAAATGTAAAAATATTTTCAGAGAATATTAAGGGGCATTAAGGCAGTCTAGGGCAGATTAAAAAATGACGAAAAATGTACTGATACATATTTCAACAGACAAAAGTAATAGATGCTTTATTTTTCGCCTGAAGTTTAAAATGGAGATGGGTAGGACACGTGGATCGTAATGCGAACGACAGAAGGACGAAAATCGCAACATCGTGGTGCGGACCTCACAGACGTAGCGATAGGTCACGGCACGGTGGAAAGACGAATTAGAGGCTAACGCAGGCAAGAGCTGGTCGAATGATGCTAAAAATCGTGATGCTTCGCATTCTTTGAAGGAGGCCTTTAACCGAAGATGGGCCCATGTAAGTTAATTTTATCATACTTTATATTAATATTAAAATTAGCTTTAGTAAAATGAATAGGATCTTTCATTTTATTTACATTTATTTATTATTTCCGCAGTTCTACGGAATTAGAAACCACCTTATTTTAAACTAAAATTACGTTCGTATTATAACTATATTTAATCCTAACCCGTTTTTATATTATTTAAGTATTTTTACATAGTATGTTGAAAAATTTTGGTGGGCTTTAGAATATTTTTAGTTGACAAAGAGGACGATGAGCGAAAAAAGTTTGAGAACAATGTTCTTGCTGTTACCATTCTCAAACACATTGTCATTTAGCATTAGGTGAGATTGTGTGAAACGTTAAACCTATAAATATAAAAAAAAATAGTCTCATCATAACAAGAAAAAAAAAACTTGAGTGACCACTCCTCATAAAATGAAATACAATATAATAAATGCACACGTTTTAAAAAACAAAAAGAAAATCTAGGTTTATTTATCGTACATGCGCATCCGCAAAGATAAACGTTAAGTTGAAACCGTTAGCGAAAAACGTGATCATCAGTCTAACTTTCATACCTTACTGTGACATTCTAAAAAAAACTCGTAAAGTGTCGTGGGACACCCGGTAGTAATAAAGTGCCTTTCGCTATATATAATACTATCTGACCCGCGCAATTTCATCCGCGTCACTTAAGAGAGCGAGAGAGAGAGAGAGAGGGTTAGATAGAGTGGGTCGTAGTACATTACCATTCTAATGGTGCTAAAACTTTGTTTATTTTAATGAGGAGTTATTATAAAACTGTGATATGTCTTAAGATATTCATTGAAATCAATTGATAGAAAGGGAAATTTTGTTCAAAATTAAATATTTTTGATGAATAACGTTATTTATTTCATTAAGGATTAATAACATGTTTATAAAAACCCCTTCGCAAATAATTCATTATTTTAGAACAAATTTTATTATGATTATTGGAGTCAACCTTAAAAGATAGACATTTAAGCTACCTTTCGCGTACTTTATTGAGAAATAATTCCGTTACACATGATTGTTGCGTAACTTTAACCATTTACGCTGCGCACGCAAAGAAAGCTTTCAAAAGAAATAAATATCCCCATTTTTGCAACATTTTTCATTGATGCTGCATTTTAAAATTCAATTATAATATAAAATTTGACTCATACTAACAAGACAAGATAAATAAAACTTGTAAAAATAGAATCATCTTTTTACTTGACACATTAAATGGTTCGGTCGTATTATGGAAACGGTTTATTTAGCAGAACGCAAATTAAATTAGCGTTAATTTAACCTTACGGAAACAAAAAAAAAACAATGATCATTTTAGGATTTGTTTACACACCATTACCTTATTAACGCTAGACCGCTATTGTAAAAATTTTGTTTCTTGGTTTCTTTCTTACCCGGGTGAGTAAGAAGTACTCAATTAAGAAATAATTTACTTTCTTTAACACGTAAGAATTAGGTACTAGTACCTCATGTAATATTAAAGTACAATACTAAACTACCTATTTAAGTCCTTTTTGAAACTCTTATTACTATATAATTTTTTACTATTATTTGTCTTTATATTTATAATTTAAAAACCATATAAAAAGTTTTTTAGTCACATAATATTTAAAAAAATTGTAATTATTGTTAGAATAATAAATAACACTTTATAAAATACAAAAAAAAAAGAATTTTGTACAATACTAAACTACCTATTTATGTCCTTTTTGAAATTCTGATTACTATATAATTTTTTACTATTACTTATCTTTACATTTATAATTTAAAAACCATATAAAATCAATTTTTAGTCAAATAATATTTTTAAAAATTGTAATTATTGTTAGAATAATAAATAACACTTTATAAAATACAAAAAAAAAAAAGAAAGAATTTTGCACAATACTAAATTACCTATTTAAGTCCTTTTTGAAATTCTGATTACTATATAATTTTTTAATATTATTTATCTTTATAATTATAATTTAAAAACCTTATAAAAATTTTTTTTAGCAAAAAATATTTTAAAAATTATAATTATTGTTAGAATAATAAATAACACTTTATAAAATACAAAAAAAAAATTTTTGTGACAAATATGATAAGTTTCAATTATGTGTTATAAATTATCTTTCGACTAATTATTATAATACTATTAACGATAATAATAACAATAATACCCAATTATAATTAATATAAGGGGATTAGTATTAATAAGATAATTAATAAACAATTACTTTATTAATAAAAAACCCACTTCTAAGAATTTTTACACTCCTAATTTCTTTAAACTACAAGCAAACATTGATTAAATTAATGTGAAGTTACCAAAAATTTTATTATTACATTGAGAAAAATATTGATGATTTATAGTGTTTAACATCACTAAATATAATCTAGTCTTTCTAATATTAATAAATCAGTTACGTTTACACTAAGTAACTAATATATTGTAAGATCACCATTAATTTATGGCTGTTTTGGATGTTTTATAACTCACTTTAGATACATAATGTACGCGTTGTATTAAAATGTTTGCGAAATTTTGTAATAAACAAAAATTCATATCATTTTATCTTTTCTAATTACAGCTCCCGTCAAAACTTCATGTAATAAAAAAGGATATAATAACATTTTATACGTGATAAATCATAATTAGTTTTTAAAATTTAAAACACGTATTTAAGTGTCATACACAAAACTCGGATAAAATACCAAAAACAAAACTTACCCACTTCGCACAACGTCCTTTTCCTTCTGCGCGCGCGCAGTACTGAGTCATAGCGGGCGTTGAATTGTCTTCCACGGGCCGACCTTGACCCCACACTCGATTGTTTATCTATATTGGCCGTGTAATTGGTAATAACGGGCTTTTTATTGAAGTAACTTATCATAAATAGTCGTGGAACTTTCGAACGTCAGTTTCCTTTACTAAGCCTACAAGAAAATTCAAAGAAAATTATGTGAATTTTTATCACAATGGACGTTAAAATGATATTGCCATTTTTATTTTGCAATAATACCATGTAAAGTTGAATTAGTAAAAGAAAGCTATTTTTATTTTTGAAGTGATAACTTCTTATGGTAAAGTAAACCGCTTCGTAACGTAACGCGTTACGGCGCCACTCTGTCTGGCTTCCCTTTCTCTCACGCATACGGCAGTAGTAGGCGGGCTCCTCCTCTCTCACTTTAACCCACAACCACCATATTTTATTTTTTTATTAAAGTATCACTTCTGTCAAGCGTCCCGAGACGCACACGTTTTTTTTTTCTACAAAAACTTATCAATGACGCTTAGACAAAAAGAAATGTAAGTACTGTTACAACTCAGTAAGTCTTATTGAAATAAAAACATACGTACTAAAAACTTAAGAAAATAATGAAGTCCTAAATATCTTAATTTTTTAAATTACCTATAATTAAATTTTAGAAAAAAAATCTAATCTCAAAGTACTTTACTCATTTTAGACGATAAGAAAGAATATATGTATGTCCATACACTACCGATGGCAAATATCTCGATCAGGTTTTTCAATTTTTTTTTTAATGTATAAGTTGGTATTTTTTACCTTCCATTGTAACTATGACATTTTTTTGTGCATGTACAGAGAGGGAGTCATTTCCAGATAATAATAATATAATTAATGTAATGATATAATAAACAATATACACCTTCGAGAATAAATAAAATAACTTAAGCTGTTTACGTTACTTTTAACGTTATTGTAAATAATGTGTTGTGATAGGTGTTCACAAACTTGAAATATATAACATACTCAAATATTTTAAAATATAAAAATTATTAAAAACTACATAACTTACGGAAGCGTGCTTTATCTATTATTTTAGGCCTTTTTCTAATATAATGTCACGGAGCCTGAGAACTAAAGCACCCTGAGGTAAATGAAATATAATTCTTTTCGTGTATTTTGCAAAAGTTATCGCACAAACAATAAAATATATCAACGAATATAATATAATGATGAGTATGAAAGTTGCAACGTGCTTCTTTCAATGTGAAAAAAAAACGTTAATCTAATCGCGAATAAGACATGACATTTTTTTGTCTATCTGTCTGTTTGTTACTTCCGGATTTAATTCAAAATAGAATTGACCGATTTTTATGAAATTTTGCACACAGAATGTAAGCATTCTAAAATGATTGGTTATAAGAATTGACAATACTGTACCTGAGTATTAATAAAATTACGAGAAAAAAAATTACTGCGTAAAAATGCGTGCTGAGTAAAAGTAAAAGAATCACGACTAAACTGTGTTCAAATGAAGGAAAGTTTTCAAATGTAAGACAAGTCGATAAAATCTACAAGAACGTTTCGTCTTCAACTAAAATTCGTCTGAAGTTCCAAATAAATGAAACGGTTTAGTATGTGTCAGATGTTCTTTAGTGACATTAGAATGCAAGTAGGTATACGAAAGGAAAAGTCCCTTAGGCGGTATTCTTTTCCTGGTCACGAGCGGTATAAGAGCGAATAAATTAGCCATAATTCCGTGACGAGTTTTCCTAAACAACACTTACTTGTTACGAAGGAATATCGGAATCCGATTTTGACATACCCTGAATTAAAATATTTATTTCTATTATTATTTTAGTTTTCATAGTTAATTCAATTCAATTCGTCGATCGACTTGAGTTCTAACTCCTGCAATGAGCCTGAGTTTTTGGTGAAGGAAAACATCGTGATGTAACCATAGCATGTTGGTAGGGCATTTTAGGGTTAAGTTTAAAATCTGGCGCTAAGTACCTATAGGTGTGTTCTAGGAGCTGCACTTGAGAACCAGCCTCCCATGAGGCATTACCATTTTGGGCCACATCGTCACTTAAAGTCCACTGTAATTATGTAAATAATAAAAAAAACTTGACTAGAAAATTGCTCTATGCACAATTTTACGGTAACCTCCATATCGGTACCAACGATTTCTTTCTTCTTTGCCGTACTGTGAAATTGTACAACCATCTCCCGGCCAATGTGTTCCCTCTGTCTTACGACATCGGGTCTTTAACGTAACGTGAAGATCAGCTCGGCATTATAGCAGCGACCGCCGGTGGATTACAATCTCACAATGGTCGCCATTATTTTTGAATACTATCTGCACTTACCGTCAGGGGTAGTGCCGGAACTTTGCAGTGTAACTAACAAACTATATAAAAACACTATTTGGATGCACAATATTTTAATTCGATCACTTGTATTACTTCTTACTCTTGCTGTAAAATAGTTTTACCTAAGAAAGGTCGGCACTACATATTTTCTTCCATAATTTTATGAAGTCGGATTAGTATTTTATGACCATTCACCTCCCTGACGTCAGTCCACCTTGGAATATACTTGTTTGTGTCTGTTCGGCGATATATGAAAATATCCCATAATATGATTGACTTAAAACCTTCCACTACTGCCTTACAAGTAAAGGAAAGCAAAAACTCTTAAGGTTAACATTGTCAATTTGGCATTTTATGTATCTTAAAGGTTGAAGTCAATAATTAGAGAACTTATTATATCTCGGTCACATTTGTGTGATGTAAAATTAGCTTCTTCGCGATGCAAATAACAATGTCCAATCTCCCGACTTGGGATAACCAGTAATCTAATTCCTGTATGCCTGTTCTTGAGTGCTTTCTCGTATCTTCATAAAATAAGTGTTATATATGTCAACAGCTTGAATTCGGACCCTCAACATTCAAGGAAACCTTGGCATGATCAGCACTCATTCGGGTAGAGCTCCAACGAATCTTGTCCTTTAGAACTTTGTATTGATAACAGTGTAAATGCTATATATTAACAGATCTTTTCTGTTTTTTTCTTTCACCAATAATAAAAGTGTATTATTTACCAATTACAATAACAAAAAATATATCCATTTTATGAATATCGTGATAAATATAGATTGATAAATTGCAAAACTATTTGACCGACCACCATGAAATTTGGCAAATCGATGTGTTTTTCTTGGAGAAGATGTTTGTGGTATCCCTGAATGCAATAGGTGGTGCTGTGGCCGAGTTATTGAGTATTACAAAAGGCAGAACAACTAGTACAATATAATTGTTGACAGTAGTGTAGAAGTTACTTGTTTTACTTAGATATCGGGTAAAATGGTAGAGCTTATATAGCCAGTAACTACCATCAATATTCAAAATAACGTCTAGCTGTGGAGTTAGTTTGATTGTAAAGTTAAAGTTAAGAGTTAAAATAAAACGATATGTCACATAATTTGAAATTAATGTGCCAGATTTGTTCAAACTAAAATTATGTTTATATCAAGATCGACAGTTTAGTATGATAAACAAATTGTTACTTCCACAACAAAATACTTAGAATGTAAAATACATAGAGTTAAAATACAAAAGCATAAAGATTGCCGAGAATATAATTCTAGGAATGCGGCAGTAAAAGGAAGTTAAACTTCTCAAGGTTGACTTACTACAAGCATTTTAAATATAGTTAGAATAATAAATAGGTTAGAAAAAACCAGTATGAAAGTTATTATACACGTTTTGAAGCGATGATGACCTAATTGTATTGTGCTTGGCTGCAGAGGCTTTGAGTCTTACAATGAGCCTGAGCTTTGGAAAGAATATATCGTTATGGAATGAATCATGGAAATATAAAGGTATACGAAAAAAATTTTGAGTTAATTTATTTTTAGAAGAAAGTTCTTTAACACTTTGACGGACAGTACTATATCACTGGTTTGGGTTTCTGAGACACTAATCATTTTCATATATTTCCTACAGGCGTAGTGTCACAAGTTACAACTTAAAAACATGCTATGTTACAACAGAACGGATCTAGGCGTAAACGTCGTAAGGTGATCTTCGGAACTAATGGATCGGTAGTATTGTACCTAATAGTTGATATTCTATGTCTAATCCATATTCTCCATCATCAGCAAACAGGTCTTCGCTCGATCCAGGAGTGGAATAACGATACAGAAGTATGACACCTATGGATGTAGTGTACGTGTAGACATACTTTCTTTTAACAAGTTTATGAGCATAGTGTTGTGACAGTGTGAAGGTTTTAAATATATCTCATGTCTTTGCTTATAATAAATAGTATGAAATATCGATCGCCGTGAGACGCACTTATTTAATTAAGTAAAAACTTTGACGTCGCAGACGTACTATCGTATTCCTTTTGACATCTTGGGTGGTAGTCTTGCGCTAGGAATTTAGCACAAACAATGCTTATCTAGATCAACTTGTCTACGGCGAGTTATTACTTGTTTGCGACCGCAACATTGTCAAACTAGTAGCGTAAAATGTAATAACTTAATAATGTAACCGAGCTTTACTTTTTAAGATAAAATAATTTGGATTAAATTTGGTATCTTTTCAACTTGTTTTACTAAAAAATTTAAATAAGTATATTACAAAATTACATATGCATACATTCTTTTTTATATGTACATAACCTAAATGCAATTTATAAACCATACAAATTTTTATACATATAAAAATGCATCCTAAATGTATTTTCAGACAATAAACAACAATCAAATCAAATTTCATTAAATTCGGGCCGGTAGTTTTTGCGTGATTGACGTCCAAACATACCGACAGACAGATAAAAACTTCAAATACTATCGACATGTGCTCTGTCCCTGATTCTAAATATCCCGTATAATTTTTTCAAATATCTTCAATGTACAGATTTCGAATCTTTTCTCTTTTATTTTATAATTATGGATATTTAAACAAGAATTGCTCACTTAATAGTATTAGATACGTAAGTAGTTTTAATTATTTCTTGAATATTAATGTTGACACAAAAATCACATATAAAAATCAATGGTTTATAGTACAAATACGCTGCTACTTGTTCTAAAAGTTTTATTAATGAATACACAATGTAAACATAACGTTTATTATATGAACTTTCCTTACATAGTATACAACTGAAGCTAGCACTGCAGTTTAGAAATTAAAAGTTCTGAGCAAATTGCAACACGAATTCTTTCTTTATTCTTTTCTTATTTCTTTTCTTTGTTCTTTATGAACTTCTATATTTATAATCTTGAATTTATGTTACATTTAAATTATTTGTAACTTCGTTCCTGAAGAGGCAGTCCCCGAACGCTCACGTTTTTATTTTTTTTATTTTTAGGATCTCAGATTCATGTCTTTTTAATCTTTATATGTTTAGCGTTAAATTACAATCTCAACTGATGTCAAGGGACGATGTGGGAACACGCTAAGTCTATTGGGAGGATTCCGTCTCAAGTGTAGCCTGTGGGAACTCACCTATAGGTGATTGGTGAAAGTTTTTCAACTTCCGATCAAACCATAAGAGATCAATTATGACTAATATATTACCACGAGCATGGTGGTCGCGACCCCCTACCACCCCGCTTATTTACTGGATATACCTCGGCTAATTCTGGAACATGACACACCTAATGTGTCACTATGGCGGGTGTTACACCTTGGGTATTATATTCTCTACTGCACAAAAAAAAGTACAATAGTTGGACTTAATGCTAAAAAGCATTCTCTACTAGTCTCCCAAGGGCGAAAGAGAAAGGTATATGCAACGTGTCCATAATATGTGTGTGTGTAATATTTAGTAAAAAAACCTACCCGATATTCAACTGCTCCAAGTAAATCCTATGTAGTGAATACTTGAAGGAATCCCGAGAGTTGGCAAGTTGGAAGTTGATAGAAAGCGAATTCCACAGTCGTCCTGCTGTTACGGCGAAAGATCGGACGCGGAAATTAGTATGATGACTTGGTATACTGAGAATTAAAGAATCAGAAGATCTTAACTGTCTATTAAGCGTATCCGCGAGAGGTTGAAATAGTGTTTTTAATTATTTAGGGGGTTTTCAATTACTAAGTATGGAGAAAAGAAGACAAAGTATTCTTACATTCCTATGTGGCCGAATAGGTAGCCATTTCAATCTGGCTCGTTATTCATATATATGATCAAATTTCCGCAAATAGAATATGAAACTGGTACAGTTATTGAGTAGACGTTCAAGTTTATTTAAGAGATCCAAGTAAGACACGTCTGAATAATCCAGAAGAGGGGGAAAAAGAGCATTTACTAAGGAAATCTTTGTGTCAGTAGCAAGAAAGTTTTTTAAACGCATGAGAGAATGAAGAGAAGCATAACATTTCCTACTAACTGTCTTGACTTGGTCTGCCCAGCATAATTCAGTATCGAAGATAATACCAAGATTTTTCATCGTAGTTGAGTAGGGAATGGTCCATTTATTGTATTGAAGAGGAATCAAAGAATTAAACTCAATTTTAGCGAGCTCTTTGGAACTACCAATTACACTTCGTAAGATTGACACAATTGACACTTCGTAAGATTAACATTAATTCCATAAGATTCAGACTAAGAAAGTAAACTTGAGAGGTCCTTGTTAAAATTATATTATTAAATTATAGATGGTATACATTCTTTACTTCGCAGTGCAGATACAATTGCAGGTGGTCAGCATAGAGATGATAGTAGGATTGTAAAATAGGCGTATGTAAATTTATAAAAATAGAATAAAGTAATGGATATAGAATCTCGCCTTAGAGAATACCAGCTTCTAGATTGCACCAGTCGAATCAATCTTCATTGACGCAAACAGCCTGGCGACAATTTCGGAGATAGGATGAATATCATTAAATGTGACCAATTCTGTGACCATAATTGTTTCCATGGTAATTCTAATGTCTTCCGGAACCTTGAGCAGAAAAGTAGTAGTACTGTGGGAGGTTCGAAAGCCAGACTGAAATTGATTTATTAACTCGATGTCAGAGAGGAAAGTAGTTACCTGCTTATTGATATTCGATTCCAAAATTTTGGTCAAAAATGATTAGCAGTTGTGAGGTTAGTAACTTTAGAAAGCGGTACAATATAAGCATTCTTTCAAGAAGTAGTTTATATCTTAGTGGTAAAATAAAAGTTTATGATAGTATTCACACATGGCAGAATTAACTTATGAATATATTAAGGCATGACATGACCAATATTATCATAATCTACAGCTTTGGAATTATTAAGAGTTAGAAATACTTTTGTTATTTCATCTTCAGTAGTAGGAGACAAATGAAAAGGTAAAATTTGAGGACAGAGTAAACAAGCAAGAAATTGAAGAGTAAGATTTTTAGCACAAAGCGTAAGCTTAGAAGCACTTGCAAAATGTTTATTTAACAAGTTCAGGTCAACAGGAATTTTATCGTCCATATTCAAGGGCTTGGATAATCCAAGCGACATTAAAAAATTCCATAAGCCAAGTTGCTGTATGGTAGTGGCGATCCAGTCGGACCAATCACCACCTAATTAAATCTTTTAACATAAATGTCATACACATAACTTATAGTTAGACGTAAAGGTATCCAATAGTATATAGATAATAGTATATTACGCACCGAGTGAGAAAATTAGGACATTCACGCCCGCGCGTATGGTTGTCACCCGAGCCGAAGGCGACGGTGACAATCGCGGCTGGGGATGTCCTACTTTTCTCCCTGTGCGTTTACAATTTTTTTCTACTCCGGGATGAAAAGTTTATATAAAAGTTAATATATTTTATATATAAACACGCAGTCGCTAGGTTACCAGGAGATAAAGTAAAGTGCGCATGCGCACATTTGCCATCTCACCGGGAAAGAATCGGGTACTTTTCTCCCGCGTGACAGGGACTAAAAGTGAACATTTCATCCCGGAGGAGAAAAAACATTTATTTTATATACAAAAAAAGTGTTTTGAATACCAAACAAATTTAAACACTGATATAATGTTAAATATAAGTATTATGTATTACACTATCATTGGTAGAAAACAATTTCATGCCAAATTTAATATAGGCTAATTGATTTACACGCAGATTTACTCTAGGCTTTATTACGTAAGGCCATTTGGCTATTGTCTATTATGTATTTATAAGTAATTAAGTGAGCTGCGTCATTTAAGAGAGAAAGAGAAAAAGAGAGGGTCGTAGGCACCTTTGATACAATTTTAAAGGAGCTGAAACTTTCTTTATTTTGCTGCGAAATTATTTTAAAACTGTGATATCTCCTAAGATATTTATTGAAATCAATTGATGTAAAGGGTAATTTTGTTTAAAATTAAATATTTGTGATGAATAACGTATTTATTTTGATAAGGATTAATATCATGTTTATAAAAACACCCTCGCAAGTAATGCATTATTTTAGAATAGTTTTTTTACCATATAAAAGGGTATTTTGAGTCAACCTTAAAAGATAAATATATGCTATCGCGGACTTTGTTTTAGAACTTTTTAATATAAATATCTCTATCATAAATGATTGTTGCGTAACTTTAACCATTTACGCAGCGCACGCAATGGAATTTCTCAAAAGGAATATATTTTTCCCGTTTTTGCAACATTTTTCATTAATGCTCCACTCCTATTATAATGTAATGTTATATAGCCTTCCTAGATAAATGGGCTGTCCAAAGCTAAAATATTTTTGAAGTGAAACTTCTTTGCGCGCATGAGGGTAAAATTTTTACGGATGCAACGCGTCACGAAAATGTGAAAAGTTTTGAGAGAGAGAGGGAGCGAGCAATTGAGACCGATTGAGAGAGAGTGAGAAAGGGCGAACGTAGCATGAAGCACGTAGCCATGGAGACAATGTGTAAACAGTGAGTTAAATTTATAAATAAACATTTTGTGTTACAAATATAAAATAAATTTAATAAAAATAAAGAAGTTTCACTTCTGACATGTGTACTTTGTACGCACGCACATTTTTTTTCCATTCTAACCAGTAGTTACTGGGATTAGCGCGTTCAACCAACCAAACAAAACTCTTCAGCTTTATAATAGTATAGATAGTATACAAGATTTACATAGTACTTTTTCATCGATATTGGTTTACGTTAGGTTACGTTACGTTACGTTACGTAAATATAGAAAATGTGATAGGTATAGCCAAATGTTCTAAAATTCATTATTTTTTGGAGATGGTAACACGATGTATTTAAAACAGAACTGGTTTTCTAGAGCAGTCGCTGAGACATATTTTAAACTTGATGGTAGCAGCTAGTAAGGGATATATATATTGATTTTGAGTGAATTTTGTTGTAATGAGCCCGAATAAATTATTTACGTATAATCTAACTGCATTTTCACAACCCACTGTTGTAACATGGTTTCATCACTGTTTTCCATCAAGCTTTTGTTCGATAAAAGGTTCTTTCTACATTAATCGAAGTGATGTCTAAATCTATTATCGTGGGGGTCAAAAATCGTTTCATTCAATCAACTATAATTGTCAATTTATCGACTTGTAAAATATGCATGAATAATCGCTGTAATAATTCTCTTAAATTAAATAAAAATACTAATGAAAAATAAAACAATCAATACATTAAAATAGTAAATACTTAAAGTAAAATCTGTAAAAATTAAGTATGATTTATCTATTTAATATGTCTTATATTAATAGTGAAAATATGTTTATATCATCCTCATTAATAAAAAAATCAAATAGTATTATTAATAACAGCCTATCTTTTATCAGAACATATAAATTCGTTATGATTTTGTATTTCATTAACGGTGACCGTTGAACTAAACAGAACTGTAATTTATTCTGACGTTAAAGTAATAAAACGTTCTCTTTAGGTGAATTTGAATATCAAGTAAACCCAGCGGTTGGTATATCGACGCGCTATAAATAAGGTTCTCCTAATAGGCATGATCTATCATAGGTAATGAAGCTCGCATTACTGTCTGGCAGATCAATAAAACTACCAAAACTCGCGCTAACATCTGGCGCGAACGGGGTCCTATGGCGCGCAGGCGTGAAATCATTGTTGCCAATGATAAATCAAATATTTTACCAGAAATTAAGGATGTGCATTTAAATTTTGTTGGGTTCGGATATTACGTGGTAAATTTTTGTGTTTTTTTTACCTGCAAAATCTTTTTTTTTAGATTTTGCTATGAATTTTAAAAAGAAAATTTTTTATGTAACTAAGGTGGCAAATAAGCATACGGCCCACCTGATGGTAAGCGGCTACTGTAGCCTATGGGTGCTTATAATTCCATAGGTATCACTAGCGCCTACCAACCTTGAACTCCCCTTCCTTAAGGAGCTCTGAAAGCCACACTTACCGCAGGAACATAATACAAGGTTATTTGGCTGCGATCTTCTGTAGGGTGGTGGGAGGTGGCCATTAGTCAGTCTGCTCCAAGTAGAGAGAGGCTTTCCAAACAAATTTCTTTGTACCATATTCAGGCTTTTCCTTTTTTCAGGCACGTTTAAGTGTATATTTATCCAAATCAGGTTTAATTATTTGTAAGTAAAAATTTCCGTGTGTCGAGGCCCTTTTCTCGGAAATGCATTGAAGTACAAAGTTGAAATTAATAATGAACACCTTGATATTCAATAAAACTTGAAAGTCTGTAGCCTTGGCTGTTCTCAAATAATTAATATTTTGGGATGATGCGGTAAAGAGTTTATACTAAAAGTCCCACTGACCGATTAAAAATATTTATAGAGTACTTTCTAAGAACCTACAGTCTTGAAGTTTAGCACGAAGGGATGTCTTTCGGATAAAGCTAAAGAATAAATCAGAAAATATGTTTTAAATTTCGTTTAAAATTTATACCTACGTAGCAAAGTTAAATTTGATGTAATTTTTATACTGTGTATTGAGCTGCACTGTTGCGTATCGCTAAAGTTATAAATGTAAAGTGGTTGATTTATTTAATTTAGTTCTTATGAATGTAATGATTACTTTAATAATAATACTATGTGGTTTTTAGATATTATTTTGGTATTTTGTTTCGTTAAGAACTATGTACTCCAAATGGATTTATTGGTTTAATGACAAAGGTGACTGGTGATAACGCAGGTCTCTTCCCAAATGTTCTGTACACGCATACACCTATTTTCTCTGTGTAATTATATCTTTATAATATTAATGTAAATGTTTTCTCGACAATTTATATAACAAAAAGTCCGTTTTTAGGAATAATAATTTTATTTACTTGGCAATCCATAACATTTGAAATTATGATGTTATTTTTTAAAACATCTACTGGAACTATAGTAATAAAAAAACGGATAATTTAATAACAAAAAAAGAATTTTTTAAACTGGAAAACAAGTAAATTTACAATTTCAAAGTTGGCAGCACTGTCCCAAACGTCAAAGCCGTAAAATGTGGAGCGAAATTTATAAAAATATAATAGCTATTCGACGATAATTATGAATGAAATGGTGTTAATTATCAATAAATATACGTCGATAAAATAAAAGACAATAATTTCGATCAATTTTTCTGTGACGACACTTTTAGATTTATATATAATTTTAAGAAATGTTATCTGTTTAGAGTAATGTTGTTGTTTTAAGCTTAGATTGTTATCTTTTAGTCTTCCTTGTTGTTTATACTAAATTGGTTATTGTGCAAAGTGTTGTGTACAAGGTTGTGCTGAATAAAATCCGAGGACTTTTACCGTGAAAGGTAAGAAAGATTACGAAGCCAGTTAATAATAATTGTGATCATGTGGTTCGCGAAATTACTCATAGCGGCACCTTTAATAATAAACTGAATTATGTATCTCAAACATCATGATCTTTGCAAAATCGCATTTAAAATTGTATAAATTCGGCGCTGACAATTTTAATGAAAATTTAGGAATGTGAGAACGCTACAGAAATGAAAATGAATTTAAAGTATTGTTAAATTATAATAATCAGCATTATTTACACATTCAAAATAATTCGGTTTAAAAAACCCATTAGCGACTTAAATCAATTGTTGATAAAAAAATGCAAGTTAGCTATTTAAAACGATTCACGACATTAGGACACCTATTATTTATAAATAATATATGTAAAATATGTGTAATTGAGATATATTACAGTTATTTATTTTAAAAAATATTAAAATATCTTAATTTAAGATATAATGCAGTTTACTACTAACAAAAAAGTCTAAACATTTAATTTTAATTCAGTTTCAAATTAAACCCATGGATAATAAAATTATGAGCCAATAGCTTAAACACCGATTTTTCAATACAATAGAAGATTAAGTTTAAGAATATTGAAACGTTCGCAAAATGTAATAAAATAAATTATCTATATAAAAAATGAATGTTTCTTTGTTTGTTCTCTATGCGATCGGAATCCATTGCGATTTACGATAATTTTTTTTTTTTTTTTTTTTTTTTAGAACTGACTACACTGTTAGCCTTAGGGGCCCTAAAGCCGCTGCGGCTTTTACAGCTTCACCGGACTTGGGGGCGAGCGCAGAGGGCACTCAGCCGCGAAAGTTTTGTGGACGACTCGCACGAGGGTGCCAAAGTGGCCGGACCTCGGCTCGGGCGGTCGTCGCGTTCGCAAATAGGTCGCGATCTATTCGAATCCTTACACCTACGATTCGAGCTAACTAAATATACACATAGGCACGTTCCCTTCCTCCTGGGAGGAAGGAAGGAACCGTGCGTATGTGTATTCAGTAATCGGAAATTTACGATAAAACTTTGATGAGTTTTTATGCGCACACGCCCGAATGTTCTGTATTAGTACAACTAGTTTACAATTGGTGGCGCGCGTGACGTTTACTTTCAAAAACAATGGAAAGGAAGTCTCTAGCAAAAGCTAGTCTATAATAAAATTGTAAATTTTCTGTACTTGAACGCAAATAACTTGAAAACTACCTACTGAAGAAAAATTGATATAGGACTGAACCTGAAAAACGGGTTAAGCAGTAAGATAGAATTCTCATAATTTACGTAAATGAAGGTGAGGTTATCAGCTAATTTTTAATACGATTGTATCGATTCATCCAATATCACTGGTAAATAATTTCTACTTCAAATTAGTGATTATTTCGAGGATTTGTATCTTATAACATTTAATCCCGGCACCACACGGTGGTGCCAAAATTAGGGTCAACGCTTAGAGCCGGCCTAAGAAATAGAAAACTAATACGTAACTGGTATTTATTGTAGGAGTTTTTGGCGGATCTAGAAGTGATGTGTTGTGGTTTTTATCTTAATTCATTAACTTGGATTTCTTGACCTTATGTTATGTAATATTTGTGACATTTTGTGTGATATAGTTTGGTTGTTGTGCAGAAGTGAAGTGGAAAACAATACATTTTGAGATGCCACAAAAACTCCCTAGACTAGATAGTTCTGACAAGAGGGCCACCAACTTGTCAGAAGACTCCATTTTGGATATTGGAGAATTCTTACAAAGGCTAAAAAACATTGACACTGGGAATTGCTTTTTGCGGCGCCAAAGCAAGAAGAAGAACTGGTATTTTACGTAAACGTAGTGGGTATACTGTTAATACGAACAGTTTTTCGTTTCTGGCCACTATCTATTACTTATAGCCAGAGCTGGGCAAAATACACGCTTTGCTTTAATTAAAATAAAAAATGACATATGGAAAAGTAAAACAAAAAAAAAATACATTTTAATCAATCGAAGTATGCACCATTATTATCTTATGCACTTTCGCCATTTTATACGTAATTCATTAATTCCATTGCAAAAAAATTGTGGGAGCGAGAATCAGTAAAATCTTTGAAGGCAGTTTGGAGAGCCGCGTCATCGGAATTGAAATTATTCCTGGCAAGAAATTGTCCAAATTCCGAAAAAAGTATTATTCTGTTGAAGAAAGGTCCGGGCAGTATGGTGGGAGTCGGAGACATTCCAACCGCAATTCCTCTAATTTAACGACCGTCTGTCGTGAAGTATGAGAGCTAGCCTTGTCCTGAAGCGGCAGTGGGCTAGAGAGATTGACCAGTCTCGGTTTATGTTCAAATATATTTTGAAGCCATAAGTATTTGAAATACCAATTACAAATTACATTTTTAAGAAGTAATTGAAATACAAATATGAAATATGTAGGTATTTGTATTTAAATTACGTATTTTAATTACATGTGTAAAACAAATTCGATAAAATAAACCAAAGATACTTCACTATAATTTCACTTTATTATCTAATCACGGTGTCCACTTGTATTCACTATAGTTTACTTCATTAACTCTATTAACCTTGCACATCCAGCCTGCCTAGTCGCTCAGTTTTTTTTTTTTTTTTTTTTGAACTGACTACACTGTTAGCCTTAGGGGCCCTATCGTCAAACAGAGCCGCTGCGGCTTTTACAGCTTCACCGGACTGGGGGCAAGCGCTTAGGGGACTCAGCCGACCGTCGCTCAGTACAGACTGCCCGTCCTTTTATAGTAAACCAATATTTAAGGAACCGACATTTTCAATCGGAAAGAATAATACCGGAAGTCAAAACTGAGCTACTAAGAGTTAAATAGAACAATATTAAAATCTAGACATATTCTAATATAAAAGATAATAACAATATGTTTTATGGTAGACTAAACAATAATTATCGTCAAGCTAAAAACATAGTATGTTTTATAAAACCTTAAACAATATATTATTTTGTACGAACTACCTCCATGATCGAGAAGTTTTAATAGATTTCTCAACTTATTATTCATTTAGCAAATATTAATATTTATTATAATACGTAATATTTATTAAAATTAGAAACTATATTTTTCGTAAAGCTAACACATGTAATACAAATACTACCCAACCCTGCTTACAGCATTATTCACTCGTTTACATACAGTACCTATCAAGCGTGTAGAACGCGATTTAGAATTCAATATGAGCCAATTACTCATTAATAATTAATTTTTGTTTCAGTATACATAATGCGCTATAAGAGGCGTACTTCGCAGTCTACGAGAAGCTCCCGACATTCTGATAAGAAATACACTATCCGTAAGTAAAGATAATAATACATAGTTTTATTCACCGCTTACGACTCACAGTCAAAAAACTTATTTATACATAAATATAATACAGTGTAAACTCTTTATAACGGTAAACTTCCTATAACGTTGAAGTGAGCCCTACTTGGTTGGTTTGCGTTAAAACCCACATATTGAAACACTCTTTATAGCGATACGCCATTCTCTATTACGAAGAAATGTGTTCATATTTTTAGACAGTAAATATTTATTATCGGTATTATTGTTTATTATCAGATAACAAAAGACTCTGAAGCTCCGAAACATCAGAGGTCGGTCTAGCTTTTGTTATCCTTAATTGCCTTGAACACGTGCAGTATGACGCATTGTTTTCTCGGAAGTGATGGTCTTCGATCAAGCATACTGAGTACCTATCGTATAATCAGTCGTAAACCTACTTTGAAATTGTTAACATGGCCAGTAAACGGAAAGCGATTAGTGTTGACGAAAAAGTTTGTGTGATACGTGCGATTGAAAAGGGAGAAAATAAAAGTGACGTTGGAAGGCGTTTTGAACTAAGTCAATCCACTGTTGCTACAATTTGGAAAAACCAAAAAACAGTTCCACAGGCGGCGCTGGAAGGAAACTCTTCTAAAAAATTAAGTAAGCCAAAATTCGAAGACTTAGATCAGGCAATGTTGTCGTGGTTTAACAATCAGCGCCAGAATAATGTAGCCATCTCGGGGCCAATTGTAAAAGCTAAGGCTGAAAAGTTTGCCAACCAGCTTGGCATAATTGACTTTAAAGCATCTGAAGGTTGGCTCGGAAAATTTAAGCACCGTCACCAAATTACGTACGGTAAAATGAACGGAGAGGCGCGGGATGTCGATATGAATGTGACTAACCATTGGATTACTACAGTGTAGCCTAAATTAAAGATGAAAAAGACAGTTTTAATGCAGATGAAACTGGCCTTTTTTTCAAGTTGACTCCCGACAAAACTTTAAAATTCAACGGGGAAAAATGTGTTGGAGGAAAACTGTCTAAAGAGCGTATTACAGTTCTAGTGGCTGCCAATATGAGTGGTAAAGAAAAAAGAAAGCTCTTAGTTATAGGCAAATCGAAAAACCCTCGGTGTTTCAAGAACATAAAACAGTTGCCAGTTACGTACAAAGCAAACAAGTCAGCTTGGATGACATCGCAGATTTTTGAAGAGGAAGTGAGAAAATGGGATGCTGAATTAAAGTCACGGAAAATCTTGCTTCTAGTAGACAATTTTCCTGCTCACCCAATCATATCTAATCTTCGAAACATAGAGTTAGCATTTTTCCCAGCTAATACAACCAGTATTTTACAACCAATGGATCAGAGTGTAATTAAAAGCCTAAAGGGCCACTATAGACGGAAAATGTTGATGGATATGATCGAAACTGACGGCAAGGTCTCGATCAACATGCTACAAGCATTGAACTTCTTATCAAAAGCCTGGCAAGAGGTAACAGCAGCCACTATCCAACATTCTTTTCGACATGCTGGATTATGTAGTAGCCAAGAAACGAACCAATTTGACAATAAAGACAATCTACCACTGAGTGAATGGATAAGCCACTTCAACATACCAAACAATTTTAACGAAGATCTACAATCGTACGAAAATATAGATGAGGGTGTAGCCACAACTGGTACACTTACAGATGAACAAATTTTTGATTTAGTGTCAAAAAGTCAGGAAACACCCGATAATCAAGATCAAGAAGATGATCAAGTGGACAAAGCCGAATCACCACCAACAATTCAACAAGCCCTAGATGCCGCTAAGTTGGTAGATTTTTTTTTGTTTTTTAATCAAGACGATTCTACCACATATCTAGATATAATAATAATAACAATAATTTATTGGAACCATAAATCATCTCACAAATAACAAAAATGTACGATATTAGCCACATTAGTGAAAACTGTGTCGCAGCCAATAGCGCCCACTTCCAGGCAATACAACAGTGGGGTCTGCGTTCCATAATACAATGTAAATACAACTAAAAATACAACAATTTTTTACATTTTTCAATTAAACTAACAATATTTAGAGATATAGAGTATGTGTATTTATGTATATGTATTGTGTATGTGCGTGCATGCGTCTGGGTGTGGGTGTGTGTATGTGTGTGTGTGTGTGTGTGTAGGTGGGTAATTGTTGCTTGAATGGGTAGTTGTGGGTGTTTGAAACGAAATTGATGTTAAGGTTTAATAATTTCTTCGGTTTCCTCATAGCTAAGTGTGAGAAGCCAATGAGCGATGCGCATTTTGCATTTTGCATGAATAGAATACATAAAATAATACAAAACAAGTACTGGCATAGCAAAAAACGTCAGACAAAGTTATCAGACTACATGTGTAAACAATAATTTATAAGCATTTATTATCTAAGACATACATATTAAAAATTCTTGTTAATTTGGTTGTTTTTTTGATCACTCCATATAACGATAACTCTCTATAACGACAAAAAATGCTCAGTCCCTTGAGTTTCGTTATAAAGAGTTTACACTCTATTTTATATATTTTCTATAGGTACATAATACATTATATTTAAAAATTCAGCTGTATTAGGTATGTTTGTGTCCACAAAGCTCGATAAGTAGTCGATGTATTGACTTGAAATTTTTGCACCTCGTTGCATTTCTGTAAAAGAGTAATTTTTTTAAGCTTTTCATCCCGAGATTCTCGAACAGGAAATTCCAAGCGGTTCGTAAGTTTTAAAAACAATTATGTGACAAATGATTCGTATATGTATACCATATTTTTAATTACACGAATTACTAATTTAATCAGTTTATTTTAATGTTAAATACTGTCCTCAATATGTCAAATACTTTCGGTATAAATAACAAACATAATAGCACATTGAATTGAATGATGTGTTTTCTTCTTGAATTTATATTCACTAGAATACTTTTATTTACTTCCCAATAACTAAAAACAGATTAAGCCTCAGTGGGGCATGACCCAGTTTATAGCTAGTTTTATATAAAAACACGCATTTTGCCGTCATGACGATTTTTTGAAGCCAAAGGGCGCAAACTGGCCTTACAGCAAGTGATGGTAATACACATTGTCTATACATAGTATAAAATGAAGTCGCTTCCCGCTGTCTGTCGCCTATGTACGCTTAGATCTTTTAAACTACGCAACAGATTTTAATGCAATTTTCACTAAAATTTAGAGAGATTGTTTACGGAAGGTTTATACATACAATACATTCCAATTAAGTTTTTGAATAATAGACAAAATTCAATTATTTGTAATCAAGTCGTCAAAAAAATATTTTCAGGCGATTACATGGCTTGCGCTGGCTAAACCTTACAAGATACATGAAAATAATGTTCTTAAGAATTATAGTTCTTCAAGAAGCCTAGACAAGAGTCTTCGATAGCATATGTTTATTTCCTAAGGTTGACTCACAGTAACTATTTTAATCTTCAACATAATAATTAAAAATATTGCGTTATTTGCGAAGCTATTTGTTCCAATCCAGTATTAATCTTTATCCAGATTAGTTTGTTCGTTAACTTGGGAATTTAATGAAGATTAAGATTGAACTTTACAGTTTTCCATTTAAGTGAATACCGTAGAAGATTACACGAATTACATCGGGTACAAAGCTAAACTCCAAGCTGCTACTGAGAACTTCATAGAAAAACCCAATAGCACTTTGCACGACCTGAGAATCGAACCTAGGACCTCGAGCATAGCAGTCGCGTTTAGGACCACTAAGCTAATAAGGCAGTTATGAAGTTATGAACTGTCAATATTAAAGCGATAAACTCTAAATGAAGCTTTTTTAAACATAAAATATAGACCAGTTTGTAAATTGTACCCGTGTGAAGCTGGGGCGGGTCGCTAGTTATGATGACCAGTAATTATATTATAGTATTATTGTGTAGCAAGCAAATGTTGTAAGCTACAACGATATAGTTTTATTGCGCGTTAAATCTGTAACATACGTTACGTACGATGACTCGATCTCATTTCAAAACAATGTTACATTTTAAATTATTTACAATGTAACCATTTGCTACGTAACTTGTGTTACACGTCTTTTTAAACTATAAACATTTAGCATAATTAAAATTAAATATAATTTAAAATAGCACCAATCACAGAGAAGTTGAGGTGTTATAGGTTAGCGTGGTATGAGCATGTCATGAGGAGGGATGAAAGTCTAATCAGAAGAACGTTAAGTATGAAGGTGGATGGATATAGGAGTAGAGGAAGACCGAATAAAGGTATGGATGGATTGTGTGAAGAATTATATGAGTGTAAAAGGTGTGAATACTGAAATGATATTTAACACAGAAGAGTCGACGAAGAAAACATGTTGTGCCGACCCTACAGTAGGATAAGGGTAATAAGAAGAAGCTTAAATAGTCTATACTAATATTTTAAAAGCTGAAGAGTTTTTTTTACCGTAGCACGGCAAAGTGACTACACTGTACCTGACAGTAAGTACAATGTAATCCAATAACATGTGTGACTACTGTAGTATTTATAGCCCATAGTCAATTGCCGCTGTCATGCCGGCCCACTCAAATGACTCTTCATGCTTTTTTGAGGAAAGAGGAATTTTAAGAGGCATGTTGTAGGAAGGACAGTTCCACAACTTCACAGTACGGCAATGATAAAGAAGAAGAGAACTTTTTTGTTCGTGTTGAGTTGTCATGTTTTTTTGTTCGAACGTGCTAATCTCGTAAACTGAGAGTCCGAGTTGAAAAATTCTTTTTGTATTTTATAGACTACCAGCTAGTGCCCGCGACTTCGTCTGCGCAGTATTACTAGTTCGAGTAGCTTATCCATCCATACAAATTTCGCGATTATAATATTATTAGGATAAGGATCAATTTTTTACTACCAAATGTGCATTAGAAATAAATTATAAATTTTTATTGTATTTATGGTTCACTATTTTGGCGATAATGGCTTACACATAAAAGATAGATATATACTGTGGCGAGCTTTTTTGTAGTACTATTTAAAGTAAGCATTTTTATTGTACATTATGTACGTGTAACTTTAACGGTTTTTGCAGCACACGCCAGAATAGCTCGCATTTTTTCCTACTTACTTGACACTTATCGTTATATTTTGGACAATTCACACAATATCTTTATAAATTATAGCCTATGTGTTATTATGCTGTATTGTTGTAAAGTTTCATTAAAATTAATTTAATAGTTTTTGCGTGAAAGAGTAACAAACATCCATCCATACAATTTGACATTTATCGTTATATTTTGGACAATTCACACAATATCTTTATAAATTATAGCCTATGTGTTATTATGCTGTATTGTTGTAAAGTTTCATTAAAATTAATTTAATAGTTTTTGCGTGAAAGAGTAACAAACATCCATCCATACAATTTGACATTTATCGTTATATTTTGGACAATTCACACAATATCTTTATAAATTATAGCCTATGTGTTATTATGCTGTATTGTTGTAAAGTTTCATTAAAATTAATTTAATAGTTTTTGCGTGAAAGAGTAACAAACATCCATCCATACAATTTGACATTTATCGTTATATTTTGGACAATTCACACAATATCTTTATAAATTATAGCCTATGTGTTATTATGCTGTATTGTTGTAAAGTTTCATTAAAATTAATTTAATAGTTTTTGCGTGAAAGAGTAACAAACATCCATCCATACAATTTGACATTTATCGTTATATTTTGGACAATTCACACAATATCTTTATAAATTATAGCCTATGTGTTATTATGCTGTATTGTTGTAAAGTTTCATTAAAATTAATTTAATAGTTTTTGCGTGAAAGAGTAACAAACATCCATCCATACAATTTGACATTTATCGTTATATTTTGGACAATTCACACAATATCTTTATAAATTATAGCCTATGTGTTATTATGCTGTATTGTTGTAAAGTTTCATTAAAATTAATTTAATAGTTTTTGCGTGAAAGAGTAACAAACATCCATCCATACAATTTGACATTTATCGTTATATTTTGGACAATTCACACAATATCTTTATAAATTATAGCCTATGTGTTATTATGCTGTATTGTTGTAAAGTTTCATTAAAATTAATTTAATAGTTTTTGCGTGAAAGAGTAACAAACATCCATCCATACAATTTGACATTTATCGTTATATTTTGGACAATTCACACAATATCTTTATAAATTATAGCCTATGTATTATTATGCTGTATTGTTGTAAAGTTTCATTAAAATTAATTTAATAGTTTTTGCGTGAAAGAGTAACAAACATCCATCCATACAATTTGACATTTATCGTTATATTTTGGACAATTCACACAATATCTTTATAAATTATAGCCTATGTGTTATTATGCTGTATTGTTGTAAAGTTTCATTAAAATTAATTTAATTGTTTTTGCGTGAAAGAGTAACAAACATCCATCCATACAATTTGACATTTATCGTTATATTTTGGACAATTCACACAATATCTTTATAAATTATAGCCTATGTGTTATTATGCTGTATTGTTGTAAAGTTTCATTAAAATTAATTTAATTGTTTTTGCGTTGAAAGAGTAACAAACATCCATCCATACAATTTGACATTTATCGTTATATTTTGGACAATTCACACAATATCTTTATAAATTATAGCCTATGTATTGTTATTATGCTGTATTGTTGTAAAGTTTCATTAAAATTAATTTAATAGTTTTTGCGTGAAAGAGTAACAAACATCCATCCATACAATTTGACATTTATCGTTATATTTTGGAAATTCACACAATATCTTTATAAATTATAGCCTATGTGTTATTATGCTGTATTGTTGTAAAGTTTCATTAAAATTAATTTAATAGTTTTTGCGTGAAAGAGTAACAAACATCCATCCATACAATTTGACATTTATCGTTATATTTTGGACAATTCACACAATATCTTTATAAATTATAGCCTATGTTGTTATTATGCTGTATTGTTGTAAAGTTTCATTAAAATTAATTTAATAGTTTTTGCGTGAAAGAGTAACAAACATCCATCCATACAATTTGACATTTATCGTTATATTTTGGACAATTCACACAATATCTTTATAAATTATAGCCTATGTGTTATTATGCTGTATTGTTGTAAAGTTTCATTAAAATTAATTTAATAGTTTTTGCGTGAAAGAGTAACAAACATCCATCCATACAATTTGACATTTATCGTTATATTTTGGACAATTCACACAATATCTTTATAAATTATAGCCTATGTGTTATTATGCTGTATTGTTGTAAAGTTTCATTAAAATTAATTTAATAGTTTTTGCGTGAAAGAGTAACAAACATCCATCCATACAATTTGACATTTATCGTTATATTTTGGACAATTCACACAATATCTTTATAAATTATAGCCTATGTGTTATTATGCTGTATTGTTGTAAAGTTTCATTAAAATTAATTTAATAGTTTTTGCGTGAAAGAGTAACAAACATCCATCCATACAATTTGACATTTATCGTTATATTTTGGACAATTCACACAATATCTTTATAAATTATAGCCTATGTGTTATTATGCTGTATTGTTGTAAAGTTTCATTAAAATTAATTTAATAGTTTTTGCGTGAAAGAGTAACAAACATCCATCCATACAATTTGACATTTATCGTTATATTTTGGACAATTCACACAATATCTTTATAAATTATAGCCTATGTATTATTATGCTGTATTGTTGTAAAGTTTCATTAAAATTAATTTAATAGTTTTTGCGTGAAAGAGTAACAAACATCCATCCATACAATTTGACATTTATCTTATATTTTGGACAATTCACACAATATCTTTATAATTATAGCCTATGTGTTATTATGCTGTATTGTTGTAAAGTTTCATTAAAATTAATTTAATAGTTTTTGCGTGAAAGAGTAACAAACATCCATCCATACAATTTGACATTTATCGTTATATTTTGGACAATTCACACAATATCTTTATAAATTATAGCCTATGTGTTATTATGCTGTATTGTTGTAAAGTTTCATTAAAATTAATTTAATAGTTTTTGCGTGAAAGAGTAACAAACATCCATCCATACAATTTGACATTTATCGTTATATTTTGGACAATTCACACAATATCTTTATAAATTATAGCCTATGTGTTATTATGCTGTATTGTTGTAAAGTTTCATTAAAATTAATTTAATAGTTTTTGCGTGAAAGAGTAACAAACATCCATCCATACAATTTGACATTTATCGTTATATTTTGGACAATTCACACAATATCTTTATAAATTATAGCCTATGTGTTATTATGCTGTATTGTTGTAAAGTTTCATTAAAATTAATTTAATAGTTTTTGCGTGAAAGAGTAACAAACATCCATCCATACAATTTGACATTTATCGTTATATTTTGGACAATTCACACAATATCTTTATAAATTATAGCCTATGTGTTATTATGCTGTATTGTTGTAAAGTTTCATTAAAATTAATTTAATAGTTTTTGCGTGAAAGAGTAACAAACATCCATCCATACAATTTGACATTTATCGTTATATTTTGGACAATTCACACAATATCTTTATAAATTATAGCCTATGTGTTATTATGCTGTATTGTTGTAAAGTTTCATTAAAATTAATTTAATAGTTTTTGCGTGAAAGAGTAACAAACATCCATCCATACAATTTGACATTTATCGTTATATTTTGGACAATTCACACAATATCTTTATAAATTATAGCCTATGTGTTATTATGCTGTATTGTTGTAAAGTTTCATTAAAATTAATTTAATAGTTTTTGCGTGAAAGAGTAACAAACATCCATCCATACAATTTGACATTTATCGTTATATTTTGGACAATTCACACAATATCTTTATAAATTATAGCCTATGTGTTATTATGCTGTATTGTTGTAAAGTTTCATTAAAATTAATTTAATAGTTTTTGCGTGAAAGAGTAACAAACATCCATCCATACAATTTGACATTTATCGTTATATTTTGGACAATTCACACAATATCTTTATAAATTATAGCCTATGTGTTATTATGCTGTATTGTTGTAAAGTTTCATTAAAATTAATTTAATAGTTTTTGCGTGAAAGAGTAACAAACATCCATCCATACAATTTGACATTTATCGTTATATTTTGGACAATTCACACAATATCTTTATAAATTATAGCCTATGTGTTATTATGCTGTATTGTTGTAAAGTTTCATTAAAATTAATTTAATAGTTTTTGCGTGAAAGAGTAACAAACATCCATCCATACAATTTGACATTTATCGTTATATTTTGGACAATTCACACAATATCTTTATAAATTATAGCCTATGTGTTATTATGCTGTATTGTTGTAAAGTTTCATTAAAATTAATTTAATAGTTTTTGCGTGAAAGAGTAACAAACATCCATCCATACAATTTGACATTTATCGTTATATTTTGGACAATTCACACAATATCTTTATAAATTATAGCCTATGTGTTATTATGCTGTATTGTTGTAAAGTTTCATTAAAATTAATTTAATAGTTTTTGCGTGAAAGAGTAACAAAATCCATCCATACAATTTGACATTTATCGTTATATTTTGGAAATTCACACAATATCTTTATAAATTATAGCCTATGTGTTATTATGCTGTATTGTTGTAAAGTTTCATTAAAATTAATTTAATAGTTTTTGCGTGAAAGAGTAACAAACATCCATCCATACAATTTGACATTTATCGTTATATTTTGGACAATTCACACAATATCTTTATAAATTATAGCCTATGTGTTATTATGCTGTATTGTTGTAAAGTTTCATTAAAATTAATTTAATAGTTTTTGCGTGAAAGAGTAACAAACATCCATCCATACAATTTGACATTTATCGTTATATTTTGGACAATTCACACAATATCTTTATAAATTATAGCCTATGTGTTATTATGCTGTATTGTTGTAAAGTTTCATTAAAATTAATTTAATAGTTTTTGCGTGAAAGAGTAACAAACATCCATCCATACAATTTGACATTTATCGTTATATTTTGGACAATTCACACAATATCTTTATAAATTATAGCCTATGTGTTATTATGCTGTATTGTTGTAAAGTTTCATTAAAATTAATTTAATAGTTTTTGCGTGAAAGAGTAACAAACATCCATCCATACAATTTGACATTTATCGTTATATTTTGGACAATTCACACAATATCTTTATAAATTATAGCCTATGTGTTATTATGCTGTATTGTTGTAAAGTTTCATTAAAATTAATTTAATAGTTTTTGCGTGAAAGAGTAACAAAATCCATCCATACAATTTGACATTTATCGTTATATTTTGGAAATTCACACAATATCTTTATAAATTATAGCCTATGTGTTATTATGCTGTATTGTTGTAAAGTTTCATTAAAATTAATTTAATAGTTTTTGCGTGAAAGAGTAACAAACATCCATCCATACAATTTGACATTTATCGTTATATTTTGGACAATTCACACAATATCTTTATAAATTATAGCCTATGTGTTATTATGCTGTATTGTTGTAAAGTTTCATTAAAATTAATTTAATAGTTTTTGCGTGAAAGAGTAACAAACATCCATCCATACAATTTGACATTTATCGTTATATTTTGGACAATTCACACAATATCTTTATAAATTATAGCCTATGTGTTATTATGCTGTATTGTTGTAAAGTTTCATTAAAATTAATTTAATAGTTTTTGCGTGAAAGAGTAACAAACATCCATCCATACAATTTGACATTTATCGTTATATTTTGGACAATTCACACAATATCTTTATAAATTATAGCCTATGTGTTATTATGCTGTATTGTTGTAAAGTTTCATTAAAATTAATTTAATAGTTTTTGCGTGAAAGAGTAACAAACATCCATCCATACAAACAAACTTTCGCGTTTATAATAATATATATAGTAAAGGATTTATTGAGGAATGTTATAACCTATATAACTTCATACCATGATCATGAGGAGCGGAGTAGTAACTATGAACGTCAAGCAATCTGGCAAACTGTAGGCAAGAACGGTCAATAACCTCTCTATCCGTTGTTTAGGTTACTAAAGATAGACAAATATAGACATTTGTCATTACTTTTTTTTCTATAACCTATCAAGGGATAGTTTTTCGTATCTACATAGTATATATCCACATACTACAGCTTGAATTAATAAGAGGGAAGTATCAGTCTTAAGTTAAAGATAGTACGTAGTACAAATATGTACTAAACGGGGATAGTAAACTCAGATATGTTTATTGAAAACGGGTCGTAAGTCAGAACAATGACAGGCTATACAGGTGCGTTGGCAGTGGCGCAATGGAGAGTCGATCGAATAAATTTAACACGGATGAAACCGTGGGGCACAGCTTGTCATACGAAATAAATACAACGTTTTTAATTGTCTGAATATTATGGTCAGTATAGATCTTAAATTTGTAAAAACAATTGCATCATATTCTGCAATTGGTAGCGTGCGAATTAATAAACAATTAAATTAAAATTACAATACATACTTATTGCAAAAAATTATAACATAATATTAATACCTATATACATATATAATTAAATGTCTAAAATAGTTATTATTATGAATTATTATTCAAACACATATTTATCACACAATTCTTACTTATTGGAATAATAAATGTAATATTTAATTAGATACCACTAGTCTCTCATATCGAATTATCTTAATTGTGATTTCTATTTGATCTGATTAATTTTCATTTTTGTACTAGAGTAACATAAAGACACAAGTTAGAACTTGCTTTAAGCTCTTAAACTTTTAAGTTGTTTATTATTCTAAATATTTAATTTTTATTTAAATTTAATTCCTAAAGGCTATATTTGTCAATTATAATATAAGCTTTAAAATGATGAATTAATCTTTATGAAGAAATAGGAGATATTGCGTTGCCAATAAAATACATTTAAGAAATAATATAAAGAGGTATTTGTGATTTGGCACATTTCAACAATGAATCATTTTCCGTATCATTGTATACTCAACAAGTAAGTGTCCTTGAAGTAGACAAACTATTTTCAACTCCAGGGAAACGCTGAAAGGTCGCTTTTTGTTATTATTACAAATATAAACAAAAAAAAAAAACAGGCATCGAAGGTGTTAATAACCCAGGAGTACGAAACCTTTGGAAAAATTGTTTTAAACATTTTATATGAAATGATACCCGTGATTTAATATTGAAGCAATGATGGCGTGTTGTGGTATCATAGCGCAGTGGTAGCATGTACGGACACTGCATCGATCAGCATTAGTTCGAATACATAGTTACAATGGGCCTGAGCTTTTGGTGAAGGAAAACATCGTGATGAAACCATAGCATTGTGGTAGAGTATTTTCATTTATAACAAACAATACTCGATTATATATATTCATTGAACGATGACGTCATATTTTTAAGGCGTTTCCTATCACTTTCAAAAATTTTTCGTAAGGAAAAATAAATTCCAGATTTGTGTTGTTTTAAGCTTTTTTTCAATAGGCCACTATTATAAAATAATTAACTTTGATTTTTAAACATACTGTCAACTCGCGTATTATATCGTGTAATACAGACAACTTGGTATCACGCATGGCTTTTACTATAGTAACCAGCCAAATCTATATATTAATATTGTTTTTTTTTTTTCGAGATATCGAGCAAACCTCGGTTCTCCAGATACTACATAAATACTAACTGACTAACAGGTAGAAAGAATTTTTCTATGAAAGTATCCATTTTTCATTAACATTTCTAAAAAATGCATAAAAGTGCGACGAGACCACTTTGCTTGAACTACCAATACGCTATGAAGATTTTATTGTATATACATACTAACAATATAGAGTTAGTTTGTTTGAATGCGCTAATCTCTGGAAGTACCAGGTAGATTGCAAAAAAATATATTTTTAATTAGTTAGGTACGTCGTTTATTGAGGAAGGCTGTATAACATGACGGCTAAGACCCTTAGAAAGTAGAGCAATCACCATATAAAGTGTAAGTTAGAATTAAAAAATGAAACGTCAGTGCAACCGCGGGCACATCTAGTATAATATAATACATATAAAGATAAACATCTGGGAAACCGAGCTACGCTTGACTCGGAAGAAACACACATCTGTCTAGGTAAACTTTGAATGTATTACTTTATCTAAATACAAAGTTTCATTCAAATCGTTGCAGCCGTTTCCCAGAAACCAATTACTTAATTACATATATACAATAATTGGTTACTTAATAGTATTAGATATATGAGCGACAGAGCTGCGCTTCGTATCTTATGTCTCCTCTACACGTCTACAGATGCGTCCGTGGACGCTGACAGATGCATCAGCAGATAGATCACCACGAGCCATCCACACGTCTGTAGATGGAATAAAATGGGTATTGAAACCGTAGCTGCCGCAGCTATTTGCTTATTTAGTACTTTTAACTACTACTTGAGTGTGCATGGTAGTAGAAGAATTAAACCGCAAGAAGCACGAGTACACTCTCAATCGAACAGATACTGGACGTTCGCGCCGAAACCCTTTGATCCGTGCAACAAAAACCGATAACAATCGGATTCAAGGCGGACGCATCTGCAGACGTTAAATACCTACAACAGACGCACAAATTACCCCCTCTATACGTCGGCGGACGCATCCGAAGATCACGTCTGCAGATGCATCTGTTAGCGTGTAAAGAAGACTTTCCAAAAAAAAACACCTGCCTAGGTAAACTTTGAATGTAAAACTTTATCTAAATACAAAGTTTCATCCAAATCGTTGGAGCCATTTCCGGGATATCAATTACATATATTATGTGCATATAAACAGAAGAATTGCTCACTTCGGGTGTTTAATTAAATTAGATTAGATAACATTAACGAAAAAGTTTATATAAACTTTTTATCAAAGGGTGACTGTAATTTAACCCTTTTAATCCAGATCAATTTTTACGGAACAAATATACTCCCATATTCATTTTCGCCAAATCGCATACGTACAAGAAATTGTCAGGGGAATATCGTAATTGGAAGCCAGCCAGAAACCCCACAGAGTCAGTAAGGCGCCTGAAGGTATATCTCCGGCAATATTATTAATACCAGAGAGATTGCTTCAATATTTCTGCGTGCAGGCGTTTTTTTTTGCAAGCTCTTCATTTTATCTATTTTATATTTATTGCATAACACATACATATTATATAATGATAATATTATAAAAAGTGTATACTGGATAATTATGAACCAAGCGATAACTCAATATGTGGGCCAACTGCTTATGAGACCCAAACTCTTAGACTATCTTGCTAAGTTCTAAACTGGTCTACATATAACGGATTTCATTTGATTTAGCTAAAATAGAAATAGTTAACTTTTGGATTTACTAGTACCACAAAGTTACCTACCTACCTATTTTAGAAAAAAAAAACAGAAGTAGTCATAAGGTCTGCTGACAGAAGTGAAAACTCAAAACAATAGAAGTCTTTTTTGAAGTTTTAAATCAATTATTTAAATTTCAATTTTCATTCAAAAGTCGAACACGCATATTATGATATAGTTGAGTATATATAATTTATTAGTGTTTATATGCGTATATATGTACACAGTCAACTATACTACGTGTAGCTAATCTGGCGCAAGCGCAATACGTCACGATCATGTCAATGTCATCGGTGACGCGAACCCATAAGTTTTTCCCCTACTAAAAATTCCTCAACACGGTTCAAGTTTTCACTTTAAAAAACTTAATAAGCAGTCATGGGGACTGCCTCATTGTCTCAACCACAGCGCCACCTATCGGATTCTAATATATATATAAACCAATGTCTCGCTAAAACTAATATATTATGTAAATATGAGCACAATCGGTCAAGTTGTTTAGAAATCATAGAATCACTAATAGACACGTACACAATTTTTATTTAAAAGACAATATGAAATATATATATATATATATATATATATCTACTACTTATGGCTTATACTTATCCCGTATTCATATATTTAGATAATTTTCTATGAGTTTGCTATCGTAATATCTAGGAGCCTTCTTAAAGTGCTAAATTTACTAAAATTAATTATTGTTGTTAAAGAAAGACGAACAAAACAAGAGAAAAAGATATAGGCATAAACAAAGTCTTTCTTATAATATTGATATTAAACGTGAGAAAAAATTAAAATCGTTCCAAATTTTGGAGGAGGAAATAGGAGAATACGAAATTATGTTTTCGTCTATTTTACATAGGCATAATCAGTCCGAGTTGCAGCTGTCTCTCTCGCCCTAATCAGACAGCAATAGACATTTAAAACTTATTGTTCGACATTTCATTTTAGTGACGATATAGCCAAAGATATGATAAGTCTAGAAAAAGAACTAGGTTACGCTTTACGATTGCAACTGCCGGAAAACGTCGATAAAAATGGCTACGACTTTTGTAGAATATTAATTAAACACAAACATAAATCCCTTCATTATAATATAACTATTTGGAGATCAATAAAATAAAATAATGTTCAAAGAATCTTTATAAGAAGATTTTCCGCCTTCTTATATTATTAAAGTTATCAATAAACGCACGTCTGAAATATATAAAAAAGGTTCATTGAAGTTACTGGGAAATTTCGGTCCCTTCAAAACTTATATTGGTTTTTCCTTCCTTTCAATATATTGTTAGGTATCACCAAAGTTACGGTATAAAGAATGTAACAATAAATTACTCTCGATCGTTCAGGAAAATATTGGTGATTTATTAAACGGTATTAAAAGGAAATTCATTTTAAACGAAATTCAAAAGGCTTTTATTTTGGTTTGCCTACCTAAGCCACTTTGATGTCTTTATTTATGAAATGTTCGTTAAATATATTTATTAAATATATTTGTATCTTATAATTTAATATAATACAAATTATTATACTTTTATGTGGTTTCAGTTTCTGAGAAAATAAAACGTACTTATTGTTCATGCCTATACAATATTGAAAATAAATTTTAGTATATCAATACTGGCTATAAATATTGATGTCGATCGGACACTTCTAATCTTTGGTTTAATGTGTTTTGACCGATATATAATATACAAGCGATACCACGTGGTTCCGCATGCGTTTATTATAGAGTTTTTTTTTTTAAATATAATACAGATATGCGCTTGAGTTCTATCTCTCCTGATGGTAAATAAAGATGAGGCCGACGAGGAAATGGATCATGTATCAAAACAAAACATGTACATGTACATGAATGTGTACAGAATTTCATAAAAATAAGTTGAAAATAATTTAAAAAAATTATCAATTTTGGACTTTTTTCCATTTGTAGAGATTTCATTGTGGATTCTTGTATCCTATCGATTATGGAGTAACGTAATTATTACAATTTTTGTTTACGAAATTTCATTAAAAATAGCTGATAATACAAATTAAATTTCTCGTAATTCTTTTTTTTACGTTTTCAAAAACAAGACAATTCTTAATATCCATCATTTATGGAATGAGACATGTTTCCCGTCACAGTTTTGCTCAAATCTGTGTTTCTCCCTATAAAATTTCGTAAAAAATCAGTCTATATATAATTACAAAAGCTTTAATTTTTTTTACGATTTCTTAATATTTACAATTATATATTGACAACGACAATATTGACAATTCTTATAACCTATCATTTGAACAGCGATACAAACATTCCGTCTACAAAATTTTATAAAAATCAGTCAAGCCGTTTTTGAGTTAAATCCGGACAGGACTTTTTATGTGATATTCCTGATCTTAATTATTCAAACAGTATGCCTATCAGGAAATTTGCAGGTCGCATTTCGGGATCAGTCTATGCATATACAGTTAAATTAATGCAGGCTGGAATGACAAATAAGGTATATGATATTAGTTGTCATTTATGGCACCGAAGCTTTAGTCGCCACCAAAAAAAGTAGGCTAAAAACAAGATTTCGTCTAAAAGATTTCAAGAAGGTTATCCAGTAGCAACGATACGGTAAAGAACATCCCGTAGGAAATAGCAAACGTTTTGGATGACATACATAAGCAACAGCATCCAACTGGATACAGAATAGAGAGCAATGATAGTTCAGTTGTAGCGTGTACAGAAACGGTGTCGAAAGTTGGTCCCTACAATGAGCCTCAGCTTCCAGTAAATGAAAACATTATGAAACTATAGTATGGTGGTACGCTAATTTCTAATGCCTGCTAGCTAACACCCCTAAGTTGAAAATCATTTATCAAGCATATAATTATAGGTGAACTTCAGCGTCAGTCGCTTTAGGGTTAACATGATACCTACCGTCTTAGACCTCATCATCACTTAGGATCAGATAAGATATTTGCCAAACACAAAAACCTATAAAGAATGAATACAAAGTAAAACAATTTTTTTTAAAACCCTGAATAAAATTCCCTTTTTATTGAAACCATTCTAATGAGCCCAAACACCATATCTTTGCTGTAAGTTGTTGAGGAGTTAGATATCATACAGATTCTAGATAATGCTGCAGCATCAGGTTAAGGATACCATGTTCTCATAAGATCATTGAAATAACAGAATACCAAGAAGAAGATGCTTACATCTATGCATCAACTAGAAAAGAGCTGATAATCTTTAAACGGCTGAACAGATGTTCTTAAATCATAGCTAAGAACACTCCCGATTAAATCACCTTTCAAGCAATTCTAAATCAAAAATGGTTCATCCGTTCCCAAGCCACAATACCAGATACATAAATATACACATGTTAAATTTATAACACATCTCTGCTTGCGTCGGGGGCTAAAAAGAGCAAAGACATAAAATGAAAAAGGTCCATGCAGAATTTCATTCTCTTCAGAGAAGAATATTATTAATATAATAAATTATGAATCAGCGTTGGAAAGTTGTTAACAATAGTACCCTAGATTTATATTTTATTTTCACTGCTGCGAACTTGCTCGTCGAGTCTTACATAAATTTCCTTTCAGAGTAACGCGCTGCAGCGAGAGCATTCAAGGATTCACTACTCACTAGAGACCGTATAAGTTTTAGTTGTATAAAATTTTTGTGCTTTAACATTTATTAAGCTCACAGTTTTTACGCTTGACTACGGATATTATATTATGTGTATTATTAGTTAAAGCACTTTAGTAAATTAATTTTGTAATTAAACTATTTCTTTATACTATAATGTGGCTTTTATCGTTCTTGACTTTATTATAAATTATTAGAAATTATTAATTATTCACATCAAGCATACCTTCGATGATGGAAGAACGATCGATACGAACGATTGTACATAAAATATGTCCAGAAAAAGTATGATTGTTTATTTTCGTAAATGTATCACCACAGTAGCTCTGCGCTCGCATATTTTCAGGTTCAAGGCGTCTAGTTCTTTTTATAATATGTATTACTTGCTGTGCTCGCGACTTAGTTTGCGTGGTATAATTCGCGTATGAAAAACAGCATCTAAATAAAAACCTCCCCTCACCTTACGGTATTGGACCGGTATAAGTTTTCAGAATAATACTACTAAACAAACACCAAACAACGATATCTATCGTAGAAAATTTAAATCGAATAGATAGATTTTTGATAAAATTAAAATTGCAAGTGCTAACAGAAAATACACATAAGTGTGACAATAAATATCAAATACTCCTGAAAAATAAAAACACTTTTCGATTTATTGCTTTTTTTGAAAATTATGAAAAGATAATATAATTTGCATTAATTTCTATATTTTCACTTTGTTTCAGTAGATATTTAAAATATATTACAAAAATATGTATACATACATTATTTTTTATATGTATAAAACCTAAACGCAACATAATGAACATACGTGTAAAAATGCATCCTGAATGTACCTTCAGACTATAAACTACAATCATACCAAATTTCATCAAATTCGGTTCAGTAGTTTAGGCGTGATTGTGGCGTTCAAACATACCGACAGGTAGACAGACAAAAATTTGAAAAAATATCGAAATGTGTTCTGAGGGCTTGTCGCGATAATAATTATGTATCAGAGTAGTATTTTAATCACAACAAAACTGAATAGTGTTTCTAATATGATTAAAAAGTGTGCAATAAATGTGTTTCTACAATTAGTGGTCAAGTAAGAGACAGTAATATTAGGTCCTTACATATGAAATTAGCGTTTTGTCGTACTGACCACTTTGATCTGAAATATCACTTCTTTGGTTAAGAATTCCAAATTTAAATTTATAAATTCATTTAGCTGGTACATTTGAGTTTTGAAAATAGTTATTCATTGGTTTTTCCTCATTATTTTTTTCTTTGGTGTCGCTTATTACCGCACAATGGAAAACATGAAATATCGGTATATTTACGAGTACGAGTTCTACCGTGGTACCAGTGCTGCAGTAACAGCTCGAAGGATTAATGATGTGTACGGCGCTGGTGTAACAAAAGAAAGCACGGTATGTTTTTGGTTTCAAAGTTTTCGTTCTGGAAATTTCGACCTTCAGTACCAACCCCGTGGACGGCCGGAGACCAAAGTGGAAAATGAAGAATTAAAGGCTATTGTGGAAGCGGATCCATTAAAGCACTTCAGAGGTAGCTGCAGGCTTTGGGGTAAGTGATAAAACTGTATTAATCCACTTGAAGCAAATCGGGAAAGTAAAAAAAGTTGAACGATGGGTACCTTATTAATTGAGTGAATCGAACTTGCAAACACGCGTCGACTGCTGTGTTACTTTGCTCAACCGACACAATGATGAAAGGATTTTAAATTGAGTCATTACTTGTGATGAAAAGTAGATACTGTACGATAATCGGAAGTGCTCGTCGCAGTGGCTGAACCCTGGAGACCCAGCCAAATCCTGCCCTAAACGAAAATTGACTCAAAAAAAGTTACTTGTGAGTGTTTGGTGGATTAGCGCCGGTGTCGTTCACTACAGCTTTCTAAAATCTGGCCAAACGATTACGGCAGATATCTATTGTCAGCAACTGCAAACCATGAAGGAAGAACTAGCTGCTAAACAACCGATATTGGTCAATCGCTCTAGGCCACTGCTGCTTCACGACAACGCAAGACCACACACTGCACAAAAAACAACCACTAAGTTAGATGAGCTACAATTGGAATTTCTGCGACATCCACCGTACTCCCCGGACCTTGCTCCAACAGATTACCATCTTTTCCGGAATTTGGACAACTTCTTACAAGGAAAATAATTCAACTCCGATGCGGCAGTCCAAACCGCCTTTAAAGAGTTTATTGATTTTCGCCCCCATGGTTTTTTTAATAAAGTGATAATGCACTGGGATATTGAATGGGATAATGGCAAAAGTGCATAGATAACAACGGTGCATACTTTTGATTAATTAAATATATTTTACACAAAAAAAATTGACTTTATATTCCTCCCGTACAAAACGCCAATTTCATACGTAAGTACCTAATAATATACTCTATTGCTGTTTTAGTAATTAAAGCAATATTTTTTATTTGAATAATTCTCAAAATATTATGTTAAACTTGACAAAAATATTTAATCGCCGTTACAATACCAACCTCAAGTATACCTCTTTCCGATTTATTATAATAAAAAGAGATCACTTTAGATGAACAAAAGGTCCAAATTTTATGTCACAAAAAAGTAGATTTAATACAGGAAGTAAAAACGTTCTTACTCACAGTTAAAAATAATTAAAATAACAAAACCATTGTAAATAACTATAAACTTTAACAAACATGAAACTTTGTTTTACAAAGAAAGAGTAAACAAAAGAAAATTGCCACGACATGATATTGTTTTCAACTGAATACTCCGTCTCCTTAAGTATTACGATGAAATTTGTTAAAACTTTCACCAAGTGATATTGTTGGAATAAGGAACTCGGATTTACGTGAATATATTAAATTATTCGTGATTAATATTTAGTGCTTTATTTTTTTTTTATTTATAGTTTTACAATTTAATCATAAGCTGTGAGCTGTCTGAATCGTTGAGGATCTTAAACTCACAAAACGGTATCAAACATTTAAGTTTTAGGAGAGAACTTACCTCCTTGTGCGCGTTTTACCGTTTTTTTTATACTACAAAGGTGGTAAACAAGTATTCGGCCCGCCTGATGGTAAGTGGCTACCGTAGCCTATGAGTACTTGAACGTCCCTACTCCAAGGACCTCTGGAAACCTTACTCACCGCAGTAACACAACACAAAGCTATTTGGATGCGATCTTTTGTAGGGTGGAGGAATTCCACCAGTCGGGCTGCCCCAAATAGAGCGAAATCTCCAAAGAAATTTCTGTGTGCCTTACCTTTCTTTCTCTCTCTTTTTCTTTATGTAATGGGCTGTGTTCTGAGGTGTTGTTTGACATGATGCCAAGGGATACATTCTAACATTACACCGCTCGGCATCGGTTTCCTTCAGCCAACGCTTCGGATATGGAATGAGCTCCCTTCTGACGTTCTTCCAGAGGACTATAGTATGAGATCCTTCAAAAAGGTAGTAAATAGGTTTTTTATAGTATCGGCAAAGCCCTAGGGCTACCTATGATACCTATCTTATTTCAAGCGTTTATAGTCTATGCTTGCTTGCCACATCAGTGGCACAAAAAAAGTACAGAACTATTCTATAAATCAAGATAGCAGATGAGCGCGACGTCGCATCGGGTGTTAATAATATGTATTTGGTTATAAAAATTAGTATAATTTATTTGACTCAACACGCGTCACCTAACGTCGCGTAGCGGGGCGTGTTAAAAGGTTGTTTCTACCTTTACAGCAGCGTATAAACATACTAAATCTGAAAGTCACATATTCAAAAGCTTATCGTTCCGCTCAACACGTAAACAAACTTAATCGGATTACGTGTAGGGTAATATATCACCATGACAAACGGTAATGGTTGCGGTTCGATGTTAATAACTTTTAATTAATGCATCGTATGCCTCGGTTCTCTCAATAACAGAGGTTTCGGGGCCATAACCATACTATGCCGTACGTAATTTATGCTTCGAATTTTGGATTTCGACGTTTTGTAAAGGTCAACTTTTAAAAAGAAATCGACTATTGAACCCTTTCATGCACTAGGCTCTATTGACAAGTAAATATAATAGAGTGTATTTTTATCTTTTCTAGCAAACTGTTTCATTGCTATAAGTACTCTTTACTGTTCCTCTTTTATTTAAAGTTTGGTCTAAAATAGCCCCACCCCGGTTTCTACTTCACAAGCCAATTCATAATACTTACATTCGTGGCATAAAAATATGGATATGTTTTTACTATAAGTCACTGTGGTCACTATTAGCTTAGAGAAAAAAAAAAACGAAGTTTTTTAACTATTCTAGGAAACTGTTTTATACACATTACCTTACACTGGCAATGAGTACCTACCTCCTTGTTCTTCTTACGATTAATATTCTTTTTATTTTTCGACGTATTCCGAGTCTTTTTCTGGTCAGAATTTCACATTTAAAGCTATAAGACCATAATGTCTTGTGAAATCTAATTCTCACAGCATAATAATGTGTCTTCGGGTTGTAAAAATGTAAGAAAAGTGCTTGATGACACTTACACACCAGGCGTGCGTGTATCTTTTTTGATTCCTACGTATAATATTATATTTACAATTATATTTTTTAGTTTAAGTCATTAATAAAATAATCGAAATCTTCTTTCAGTAACCTTGATTAGGACAGTGGGAACAAGTAAATATATCAATAAAAATAAAATGATTGAGGTTTGTCGTTTATCGCATCACGCAAGAAAGAGCACCTAGATAGATTTTGATCATTTTTTTTTGTTTTACTCCTTAGATACTTGATCCTTACAAAAACAAATATCACGAAATATCTTCTTTTAATAAAATGTTACTAAACTTTTAAGAAACTCCGATTTTTTTAACCATTACACGTTCTTCTGCCGTCCATTCGAGCGAAGCCGCGGGCACAGCTGGTATTCAATGGTTAAGTTTTGCAATACGATTTACGATTTTTTTATTTAAATATACCGCTCATTCGTATTTTATCAAGGGTTAAAAAAAAGTTATCCAATACTTTAGCAAAAATACGATGTGCCCTTTTCAATACAATTTATTACATTTGGAATATAAAACACGTAGATATTTTCCCTCGTCCGCCAATTTACCTCAATTGGAAAATCGACTCCTCACATAAAAACTAGGTATGTCGGAGAAAAAAATGATATGAAACATTTCTATTGTCGAAGTATCACGTATACATTTAGGTGCTAGTGATAAAACTAAATAGGGTCCCTTATGTTTTTTATCATTTGTTTTACGCTAAAACTATAACCAGATACAATTAAATTTTATGCCAGATACTAAAATATTTATGTTAATATAATAACTGTCAGCGGATTGGACCTCTTTGTGTATTTGTACACCGTGTTTCCTTTTTCGCTAAATGCAGCAGCCTAATATATATTTACAATATATTACTTCTGAAAAGTAATTTTTTCTGGCATCGCAATATCTTCGTTAATTGTTCATTAAATGACTCAACCATCATTTTAAAGCTTATATTCCCCGCTATAGACGAAACAAATACAGTGTAAACTCTTTATAACGTTATCCTTTATAACGATAAACTCCCTATAACGTTGAAGTGAGCGCAACTTGGTTGGTTTGCGTTAAACCCCACATATTGAAACACTCTTTATAGCGATACGCCATTCTCTATTACGAATAAATGTGTAGGAAGACGATTCCACCACATATCTAGATATGAATAGAATACATAAAATAATACAAAACAAGTACTGGCTTAGCAAAAAATGTCAGACAAAGTTATCAGACTATATGTGTAAACAATCATTTATAAGCATTTATTACCTAAGACATACTTATTAAAAATTCTTGTTAATTTGGTTGTTTTTTTGTTCACTCCATATAACTATAATTCTCTATAACGACAAAAAATGCTCAGTCCCTTGAGTTTCGTTATAACACTACACTATAGTTCACTGTTACACTGTAGTTTAAAATTAGTGATTTCGTCAAAAAAATGTTTAATTTTTTTGTTTAAATACATAATTATACCATTTGTTATAGCATTCTTTAATGAAAATAAATATACTTGTACACGTAGGAGACGTCATCTATTACCGAGCTTTTTAACTTTTAACTTAAAAATTTTTAGTTTTTATATTTAACTGTTATTTATTTGAATTGTTAATCTATATTAATATTATAAATAAATAGGAAGAGTTTGTTTGGTTGTTTGGTTGAACACGCTAATCGCAGGAACTACTGGTTTTAGTTTTGGATAACCCATTTATCGAGGTTGGCTGTTCATACTAATATTATAAATGCGAAAGTAACTCTGTCTGTCTGTCTGTCTGTTACGTTTTCACACCTAGACTGCGTAACCACTTTAATGAATTTTGGTATAGAGATAGATTAAACCTTGGGAAAAGACATAGGGTACTTTTTGTAGCGAAAATAAAACTTTAAGGGTAGAAAATAGAGGATGAAAGTTTCTATGAACAAAATATGGGAACACCAAATGCGCATGCGCGATAATGGTGAAATGTCATCGCCTGCCATACCGACCAGTTTGTTGATTGTCAATCTGGTTTGTTTATGTATTGACATTGTTATAATTAATAAGAAATGTATTGTATTTCTAATAATTATTATCTAATATATGATAGTCCAGTGTTCTTTGTTTGATTGGGTGAAGTGTTCTTAAACTGTTTAACTAAGCAGTACGACATAATTACTGTTTTATTTTATGATATGACGTGCGCTGTTAATCGCGGCTCTCGGGAGTTTATTTAATCTAAGCGATATACCTATTGTAAATTATCTGGATTATACAGTTTTACTAAAAGTGAATGAATTCATTGTGTTATTCCACCTGTGGTGAAAATAAAACTAGGGTGAAAGTTTGTTTGAAGAACCCGTCATGTCTCAAATTAGAGATATTCATATTTATGCTTTTGATAAGAAAGATATAAAAAGAATTATTTGATGAAAAGTGTACACGGGAAATACACGCCATTACTCAATTCATACGGCATATGAATTGTCAACAATATGGGTAAAAATAAAGTTATGGGATGTAAATAACTACTGCGTAACTATAAACGCGTGATGAGTCGTGGGCAAACCGCTAGTAGGCTTTATAACATTACGCTAAGACCAATAGAAGCGGAGCATCAATGAAAAATGTTGCAAAAACGGGGGAAATTTAATCCTTTTGAGAGCTTCCACTGCGTTCGCTGCGTGAATGGTTAAAGCTACGTAACAATCACGGGTGAAGAGATTGTTTCTCATATAAAGTTATAAAAATAAGTTCGTGACAAAATATAGCTATCTTTTAAGGTTTACTAGATATAACCTTTTTTATGGTAATAAAATTTGTTCTAAAATAATGAATTATTTGCGAAGGTGTATTTATATAAATGATATTAATCGTTATCGAAATAAATACATTATTAATTACAAGTATTTAATTTTGAACAAAATTTCCTTTACAGTAATTGATTTTAATGAATTTCTTAGGATATAAAGCAGTTTTAAAATAACTCGGCAGCAAAATAATGATCAATTATTATGCAGAATAATGTGGGTGGCGGGCGGTATCTGTAATACAGTGCCTATGAATCACTCTCTCTCTCTCTTATGTGACGTAGACGAAGTTGCGCGGGTCAGCTAGTATTTTATAATATGGGAAACGTACGCATTGGTCAGAGAGTTTTATTATAATTTTAAAAATATTTATGACTGACACAGGTAACATTTTATGTAAGAACAGTTTAGACTTGTGCCGACTGCTAAAATATAATCTTCAGATGGTTACGTCATCATAAGATGCATTATTCGGGTCTTATTACTTACTAAAATGTCTATAAATATTAGAATTTATGGAAGTAATAAATAGAACATTTCAAGTACGTCCAGCAATCACGATGAGTGCACGATCCACTGCCAACTTTCTAGCACGATAAATTGAAATTACTTGCCAAGCTCCCATTTTTGTTCGAACTTATAGCGGTTTAATTTCTGTAGCTTGTACATATGCGTTTTATATATTTACTAAGTTCTATACGTTCAAGTTTATTTAGTTCAATTTCAATTTTATCTTACGTAATACGCACCGAGATGGCACGGAAGAACAGTGTTTATTGTAGTCGATTTTAAATAATTCACTGTTCCACGTCTCAAGCGAGAATCACTTCAAGCTTTTTTTATTTTTTATTTTTTTAGATCTGACTACACTGTTAGCCTTAGGGGCCCTGAAGTCGCTGCGGCTTTTACAGCTTCATCTGGCGGTCACAGAGCACACCTTTTTTCTATTGCGGCCGGTTAATAGTACGAATACACAATTCTCCGACATAAAATATTAATTCATAGAACGTAATTTAATATGGCGTGTTAGTGGAGGAAGCCGGTTCTTATAACACATAATCAGTGTTGCTGATATTTCAAGTGAGCGATTACATATTAAAGGGGGTTGTAAATTTCAGTTCAATTTTAATATTGTAATTCATCCTCCTTCGTTTCAAATGGATGTTAAGTTCATATTATGCTCAAATGTTGTCAAATATTCAGGACTAGGCTAATTACTAAGCGATGAAGGTAATCACTAGTCTTATTAATAGAAGCCGTAAGAACTAAGTGATGATGGGATCTTAATTCTCAATTGGGAAAACATCCTAACAACCGTTAGTCAAATATGGATTATTTTTCTCATAGTCGTCAGATCTATTGGATAGATGGGTAATCATATCGTCAGATAAAAATTGTAGCAAAAACAAAGTAAAAACAGGGGTCAGACCTTTTTGAAGGCTTTAGGGTATGCTTTGTCAGTTAATGATGTTGTTAAACGCTCAACTATAATACGGTTAAAATATAAACGCATATACTTATTCTTTAGTGTAACTAATCTTTTCAAAATTGAATGCAAAGTTATCCGCTAACAAAAGCTACACTTGAATAAAGGTTTAATCTACCAAATTAAGAAGTTTTAGTAGTTTGTAAATTAATTACCATTTGAAGTTTATCAGTTTGAGGGACGTGTTAATAAAACTTTAGGGATACGGTTGGACCGTAACACAGGTGAACGAAATTTGGCTAAAATAAAACTTATAACTTTTGATATTAATTGGTATGGTACTAAATATAATAATTGAATTTGCTTAGAAAAATTACTGTATATGCAAGAATATTATTTTGATTTTATATAAGTATATATCTATCATCATAAAATACCTTTACTGGGGTGAGCAGTAAGGAAAACCGAGATTAAGATCTATTTGGCCACAAATATATCTACTTGCTAGCTAATTTTTTATCATTAGTAGTATTAGTATTAAGTAAGTATATAAAGCAAGTCGCTACGAAATTGTCAATTACCGAGTGTTTTGAACCGTGTAATTATTGGGACCTGGTTGCCAATGTTGATGTTGGAGTGAATCAATTACGGTGTTCATATTAGCTTCCGTAAGTCGATATCGGTACTCGAGTTAGAAAATGTTAAATAGAAAATATATAAACTGGTAATGTTTTAAATAGTAGGTTAGAAGTAAGCAGGGTTATATTGTAGCTATTTATTTTAATTGATATCCAGTGAAATAATTAAAAAAACTGATATTTTACTGTTTCACTGGTGCTATTTATTTAAATAACGTGCTATATTTGTTACCGTGATATTTCCGGCTGCTAAATAACTTTCTGGTGAATTAATATTTTTAGCTGTTACCTCTAAAGCATTGCTCTGGTAATATAAAAAAGCAACATACGCGAGGGACATTCCAACTTGGTAAGGTAATGCCGAATTATTGTAATTCTACTAAGTTAATATGAAAATTGTATGAAAGATCCCTTTCGCTAATTTTGTAATAATTCCTGGACAATAGCGCCGACGTATACGATTTTTATCAAGAACGTATAGCAATGGCAGCTCGTCCTAAGGAGCGATGATTCAGTGCACTCCCACAACAAATTACTGAACAAAATGTATTTTACTTCTGTATTTAATTTATTTCTGCTTATGTATTCAATGAGTGCGAAAGAGATCATTCTACATGGCCCAGCACGTGAAACAAAACATGTAGTATGAGAAATGAACCCACACAATATTGCTCTCACACACACAAAACCCACATACATTTACACTTAAATCCAACGGGAGGCAGTACAAATAATTTAAAACAGTAATTGCAGTTTCTGGAAATTTAAAATGAATAATAGAAACGCGAAGCCAGTGTGATTACTGCATAACTTTCCCCCGAGAGACAATTAAATGTTCGACTTACTGTAGCTAGGGGAACTCTGAAATATCTTACGTGCTAGGGTTGGCATTAATAATAATTTAGATTTTCACACGCTCGGTTTAATTTTAATGTATTAGCCCTTTCACACGAGATAAAAGTAAAACCATCAGAAAACATAAAAATGTGTTCTTTAAAATCTCTTTTTACCCGACTACGAAAAAGGAGGGTTATGGTTTTGAAGAGAATGTATGTATGTATGTATGTCTATTTCTTTGAACCGCTCTCTAGCCTAAACGGCTAGATGGATTTTAGCATATGAGGTGTTGTTAGATTCGTTTTAATTGTGTGAGTGACATAGGCTATATAATATTTAAATACGTCGTCTAGGAATCAAATAAAAAGTCAAAATAGATAAATATTTTTTTAAGTCGTGTTTTTATTGCAGTCGTGTTTTTTGTTTTTTTTTTTTTTTTTTTATAATTAAGGTTGTTAAAACTCTAAAATAGCGGGACTCGGACTATCGACCATTCGTGCTATTACGATCTGACTAAAAGTAGAAAAAAAATCATCTCAAAATCTCTGGAATCGTCTAGAATGTACTCGATACATAAGTATGTTGTCATAGGTTCGAGGAAGCATTAATTAATAATTTATTCACACATAGAAATACCTTATCGCTTGGATTTCGTCAACAAACAATAATCTAATAATAGAACGTTCGCTATCTTTTAAAACTATGACTTATGTTGTTTACAACCTGTTTACGAGTTCAAATACTTTCAAGTGATTTTGAGATCGTCTCATTTGATTATGTAAGCGAGCCGTATATCGCGACCTGAGACAGTTCTCTTTTTAGAAACGAAGTGAAAACAACAAACGAAATACAAGAAGAAATCTACAAGACAACCGTAGAGTGATAAACTGTAAGTAGATACGTCTACACTACATTCAAAGAGCGCTGTTGTGAGTTTGTTTGAATTTGTATTTTTAATTACGAATATATTATTTACGCGAAAGATAACGGCATTTTATTTCCCACAGGTGTAAATAAAAATAGTCCATACAAGTCTGGTCGTTACATCGCTAGGCCAGTTCGACGACCAGGAAAAATCAGGACTTACATTAACCGTATATAATGTATTCTATCTCATTTTCTCGCAGACTATTTTTTTTATTATTATAGGCTTAGCGTTGAGGTCACAATCTCACCTGATCTTAAAAGACGATGTGACCCAAGATGGTAACACGCTAAACCTAGTGGAAGACTGGCTCTCAAGTGTAGCTGCCCTATATGCCCTACCACCATGCTATTTCATCACGATGTTTTCTTTCATCGAAAACTCAGTCTCATTGCATGGACTCGAACTCGCGTCGATCGACGCGGTGTCCGTAAATGCTACCAATAAGCCATCATTGCTTAAACCCTATCAACGTACGTTTGTCTCTTTTTTGTTTGACTAAAAAAGTTTTCACTTCACAAAACAAATAATACTGCATGACTCTATTAAAATATTTGATTAATTTATTAGGTGTAAAATCTTTGTAATGCGCAATTATTTTGTAGTTAAATATACTTTTTGAGAAGGCTATTAGGCAATAGCAAAAATAAAAAATCACTAGTGGGTGAGGAGCACAGTCGATCATGTAACTATATGGAAAAAGGGCAAACGCTGTAGCCGACCTCTTAAAAATGTAATGTTATAAATGGACTTCATTATATATTACAGTAATATATACAATTATACTAAAAATGTATAAATATTCATATAGACTAGCAGTAACCCGCGGCTCCGCACAAGTTTATTACGCTGTAGTTATTTTTACCCAGGAATTTTATTTTTAGTCATATTACTATCGACAACTTAGAGTATTCTATCAATTGAAGAAAGACATATAATTCCTGTGTACAAAATTTCATCAAAATTGGTTGAGTATTAATAAAGGTACTTTTTTATGAATTTTAAAAGTAGTATTGACGATTCTTATACCCTATGAGTTATGCATTAACATAACATACTTTCAGTGTACTAAATTTTATCAAAATCGGTTGAGAATAAATTCATTTTTTTTTACGATTTATAAATGTATTATGGAAAATTCTTATAGCTTAACTACAACACTTCTGTTAAACCGAATGTTTAAACCGAATAACCGAATAATCCACCCCTAACCATTTTCATAAAACACACGGTACCTTTACATTTTCATGTATTCCTGTGAGAATAAAACATTACTTTTTTCAACACGTTCCTCGTAATACGTGATCATAATTATTGTAACTAGAAGTTAATCATTCCCAAACTCTCATTAGCACCGTTCTTTCCTATCATGAATTTGGCTCATTATTTAATCATATTGGATAACGTTATCAGTAATGGTGAAATGAAAAATAATAGTGGCTTTCCAGAATGATTGTATTTTATTGTTTGTTTGTTTGCATTAAATAGGCTCCGAAACTACTGAACCGATTTAAAAAATCCTTACACTGTTGGGAAGCTACACTATCCCAGAGTGACATAAGCTATATTAAAGTTTCAAAAAAAATATAGGAATACTTACTAAAACTCTAATAATGTAACCCAAGGTGTAAAAAAAATACCTAAAATATTCTTTACATCATGTGCGCTGCAAAAACTATTGACTATAGAATAAAATAACGTAAAATGACTTTGCAGAACATATCATTATTTACAAAAAGTATCGCGACAGTGTATCTCTATTATAGTTATGCCACAATAAGTGTTCATTTATTTTAAAAATTTAATTGTCAAAGCGATCCGATATTGTACGATGTCGTAAAAATAAATTTGGTGCAAGGACCATGCGGAGAGCATAATTTAACAGCACCATGTAGAAAAACGGTATCTGTACAAAAAAGTACCCTCGAAGTTTCGTCAACTACACCCAAAGCGGAGAGAACGGATATCCAGTTTATAGTCGTCGTGACGTCGAAAATGGAGGAGAGTGTGCTACGCTAAATATCAGAGGAAGTAGATTCAATATAGATAATAGATGGATTGCCCCTTATTTTCCATTATTATGTAGGACGTTTAATTCTCACATAAATATGGAGTACTGCCACTCAGTTCAAACCATCAAATACTTTTGCAAATATATATCGGATCTGACCAAACTACTTTTAGCGTCATAAACCCAAATGGAAACTACGTGAATGGCAGGTATATAAGTACATCCGAAGCTGTCTGGCGAATATTCGAATTTCCAAACAAAAAACGGTATCCTACAGTCAGGCGTTAACTGTCCACTTAGAAAATGGCCAAAGGGTTAATTTTATCGCAGAAGCGGCTGTGGTGTGGACGTAGTTGGCCATCCAGGCATAAAAAAGATGCTTTAGAATGAGTCTACTGTGTAAATCCTTCTTAACCAGAGTGTTTTTATCTTAGGATGTTGCTACATCACGTTCGCGGTCCAACCTCATTCGAGTACTTAAAAACCGTTGCGGGCACGTTAAAAAAAAGTTCTCAAAGAGACCTATTAAGCAGCTTGCCAGTCCAAATTTAAGCAGAAATCGTGATATCTTTTTGGACGAGTCTCTAGGCCAAATAGTCCATAATTTAGAAATTTTAATAGATGCATATACCCTGACATTGAAAATTTGCACAAAAAGGAGTTTCGTTGGTTGTGTTCTAGAGCAAAATGACACCTAGGAATAATACGGTGAACGAAATAAACAATTTGATTATTCAAAAAGTCCCTAGCCAAATAAAAAATTACAAATCGATCGACACTGTAACTAATATCGAAGACGTAGTCCATTACCCGCAGGAATTTTTAAATAGTCTAAACCGTTCTGGACTGCCACCACATGAATTGACGTTAAGAAGCAGCAAAATAAGACAACGTCAAATATCGTTTACAGGAAAGCTCAGACTCAATAAATTGCAGGGGTTTTGTTTTTTTTAAATGATCTTTTTACAAAAATTAGAAAAAAATTAAACATATAAAATACTAACAAAAAGTCATAAAAATAAAAGTTCATTAAAATAATAATACACAAACTTTTTTATAATTTTCTTTTTTTAGTAATCTGACGCAAATAGAAAGGTTTATTCGTGTGTATTATAATTTTTAATTTTGTAATTTATTTTTAATACCCGTTTGAAGCCGGGGCGGGCCGCTAGTTATTTATAAAGAAAGAAAGAAAGAAGGAAAGAGAGAGAGAGAAAGTATGAAAGATAGAAGGAAAGAAAGAAAAAATACACTCGGGATCCACTCAGTCCCTCGAATTAAATTCCCTCTTTTTCACTTGTTGTGTAATCTAATTATTATGTATTTGTATTATAAATAAAGTATTTATTTTAAATTTAAGTGAAGTATAAAATTATATAATAAAACGAAGTTAAAAAGAACTTATGCATTTGCATATGCAAAAATAATTATGCCTTATTTTCAGGGTTTATATTTTAATCTAGCTGTGCCCGTGGCTTCGCTCACGTGGACTACAGAATGCCCGGGTGAATCTTGCTCCCCGCTCCCGGCTATTTTAAAGACAAACATGCTTATTGTGGGTGTTCTTTAGAAGATAGATATATACTCTCCCGAAATTTTTTGTAGGTATTTTTAATACCTATAATTATGTGGTATATTAATTTGCTATATATCTTATGGTTAACTCAGCAAAAGCCATTTAAGCGCCCGAATTGATTCACCATGATCAGTATTTTTTTTATTTGTGCGAAACCCTAATTCTTTTTCTAAAATAAAAGCAGCCTAAGTTTCTTCCTATATCATTAGCTATCTATCAGTGAAAGTCCCATGAAAATCGGTGCAACCGTTTCAGAGATTACCCGGAACAAACAGGCAGACAGACAAAAATTAAAAAATGGACTTTTTATTATAGGTATCGTATTACTTTCATAAGCATCTAGTAAAAAAATTGTTATTTTGACATTACAAACAGACACTGTAACGCCACAACATTTAATATTCATCACTAGATGTCACTATGCGTTTTCTGCATCTCGTAAAGATTGAATTATCGCCTAGTCACCAAGAGATGGCGCTACTAGTAGATTAGATGGCGCTATCGTTATGTCGACATAAAATAGTGACCTGAGCAACTGTGCCAAAAGTGATCGAGCATTCTTAGGATACCTGCTAGGGCTATGCGCTTTCACCCTTGTTGAGACGTTTTAGTGTCGTAGTATTAGTTATTCAGTACTGTGCTTGTGTACTTCCACCTACGTTGGTTTACACCGGTTTAGTACTGCGCATCGAAATTGTATCTCTCTCTGTCTACCAAATAAATCTGTCTCACTTGAACACTAGTTATACTTTTCACGCTTCCCGTCTCACCGCGTTAAAACACTTCAATTTTTACTTATAGATAAAAGTAGTGCCAATAGTGCGCTTAATATACATTGCTTATTTTTATTTTATATTAAATCTAATGTATATATGTGAACATGTTAAATTATGATAAAACACTATGACAACTATAATCTAGCGAGAATTAAAAAAAATGGCGTTTTGTTATAAGCACCGTATATACTTTAATAGATGCGCCTCGAATATATTTTCATTAGCATCGACAGAGAGCATTCCAAATGATTTTTTATTTTATTTTTGAAGTGAAAACTTCTTTAGAATCGTTGTGATTTGAAAGTCGATAAAGAGGTTTGTTGCCACTCAATAATGAATTTTATTACCTCACTAAAAATGCACGAAACAAAAACTTTTTAGCCAACACTTATGACATTCTGTTACTGATTGATATTGGGTTAGGTTACCATGGATATTTCAAATGTGCATTTATTGAAAATTATATTGTGAATAATGATTGTGAGTAGAGGTACCTTCTTGTATGTACATTTTCAGAAACTTTAAATTATTGTGTATTTGATCATTTTCTGAATGAATAAAAACATAGATGTGAAGGTTTCACTTCTACCACGTGTGAATTGCACACATAATTTTAGTTTGTAATTGTTTATGAACTATTTGGCGATATTTCGTAAATAGCGGGAAATATAAACTTTACAATGATTATTGAATCATTAATTTTGATAAATAATTAACCGAGGTATGGTGTTGCCGGGAAAAATACCTTTGAGAAAATATATTATGATTACCTACTTAATATCTTTATTTAAATTAATAATGTCTACTATTTCATATAAAAGGATTGTTCAATACACTTTTTTTTTTGTTGATTATGAAAAAAAGTTGTAGGTCTAAATAAATAAAAAAAAATTCTACGAGATTAATTACTCTTAACTTAGTTTCCGGACTACTTATCTCTGTTTTATTATCGAAATCTAAATGAAGAAAATTTTGTTTTCTCGCTAAAGAAATGTGTTTTTTTTTTAACATTGTTTGTAAGAAATATAATATTGCTTACGATAATCCTAAGAAAGAAAGTAAGGAAATGATGAGTCAGCGTCTTGTTTTGTCACGTTTTATGAATAGAGTGCGGCTTTGCGCAAAATATGAATACTGATAAAATAAAATGTTTATATTTTTCTGCTTTAAAGATCAAATACCATCATTACCATTATCAATCAATCAATCGATCAATACCATTATTATCTATGCACTATTACCATTTTTTAGGTAGTTCATTGATTCTATTGCTGAAAAAATTCTGGGAGCGAAAATCAATAAAATCTTTGAAGGCGGTTTAGACAGCCTCATCGAAGTAGAATTTTTACCTTGCAAGAAATTGTCCAGATTTCAAAAAAAGTGGTAATCTATTGGATCAAGGTCCGGCGAGTATGGTGCGTGTTAGAGACATTCCAACCGCAGTTCCTCTAATTTACTGACCGTCTGTCGTGGACTAAGGGGTCTAGCGTTGTCCTGAAGCAGCAGTGGGTTAGAGAGATTGACCGGTCTCGTTTGTCTAACGGGTCGCTTTTCCATCATGGTTTGCAATTGTTCACAATATAAATCTATCATTATCGTCTGGCCAGATCTTAGGAAGCTGTAGTGTATGACACCAGCACTGGTCCACCAAACACAAAACACTCACCAGAACTTTTTCTCAGTTAACTTTCGTTTGGGACAAGATTTGGCTGGTTCTCCTGGGTTCAACCATTATGTTGATCATTGCCGAATGTCGTAAAGGATCTATTTTTCGTCATAAGTAACAATACGATTCAAAATGTCCTCGTTATTGTGACGGTTGAGTCAACTTAGCAGTCAGTGCGTGTTTGTTGGTGTGCTTTAATTAATTCACGTGGTACCCATTTCTCGAACTTTTTCACCTATGCAATTTGTTTCAAGTGAATTAAAATTGTTTTATCACTCACACTGAAGCCTGACGCTAACTCTGACGTGGTTTATGTTGGATCTGTTTCCACGATCACCTTTAATTCTTCATTATCAGCTAGGGTTTCGGCCGTCCACGGGATTAGATTCGTAGGTCAAAATTTCCAGAATGAAAAAAACGTACACCATGCTTTCTATTACAGTAGCTTTACCATAAACATCATTAATCCTTCAAGCTTTTTCTGCGCTGATGCTACGGTGAAACTCATATTCGTTAATAACGTGATATTTTATGTTTTCTATTTTATGAAAAGAACGATGTCATAGACAAATTAAATGTTGCGAAAACAAATGCATCAATAAATTCGAAACAGAAATACACAAGCCTAAATTTGAAATAAATTTGAATTTGGAATTCCTAACCAAATACAAATCGGTCGTACAGTTTCTAAGAAATTCACGTACATACAAACATAGTAAGGGGAAAAATTAACCTCTTTTTATTTGAAGATAATAAAAAAAAAATCTTTAAGCTGACCGGTCAAAAAATCGAATTGGACAAATATTTAAACAAACGCTCATTTACATTTGTACCATAAACTACTTTTTATCCCGGTAAATAACGTATTTTTATTTCTCTCCGGGGCCAATACTGAAGTCTACGCAGACGAAGTCGCGGACAGAAGGTAGTTAAATATAAAAATGTACGCACAAATACAAGATAAATACAAATAACACAAAAATAAACACCGCATCTTCCAAACAGAAGCCTGTAACTGACAGGGCCATTATTATTCGTAGACACGCTTAATTACTTCCGTTCGCTAAAATACTCATAGAAAAAGATTACAGACTCGTGTTTCAGACCGCCAATTTTAGAATGGGATTTATTACAAAAAAAAGAAAGTTATTATGTACGGTTAAATAAAATTTCTCAGATATGATTTTGTGACAACACTCTATCTCGCTTAGTTCTTCATAAAAAAATATTATTCATACATCAATAGAGCTTATGTTCCGAGTTATTGACGAAAAATACAAGTTTTGAATCAATGTTTTCATTAAAAAAATTAACATGTAAGAGGCGCCATCTATTAAGCCACATGAGAGCTATTATTTAGATTGTATAATGTGCGAAATATTTGCACGAATCCTGTAGTAATATTAAATATAAAAAATAGTATTTCGTACTGACCAAGGAAATGTAGTAATGGCCTAGCATTTGTCTATGTCTTCAGATAGTATAATGTAACACCTACATATCCTCTAAAATAAACCATTTTTACATAATTGAAACTGAAAACACGATTGATCATTATCGACTGAAAATAAGTTAGGCAGGTAAAATAAAAAACAAATTTTAGATATTTATTTTATTATGATCTGCATATATTGAAAAGAAAATAGAGAAATCGTGTATATATATGATTAAGTAGGTAGGTAATAATATATTGTTAACATAATCATAGTATGTAAATTAAGGTTATGTTTATTTGATAAATTTTACAAGTTTTCTTCTATAGTGTTTGTTATCCATGATAAAACCGAAGTGATTCTTGTGTAAACTCCAGGTACTTCACCGCAAAGGTATCCAAATGATGTTATTCCGACTTGCTTTTTATTCAATGTCAGCGGACCCCCACTGTCTTTCTAGAAATATTTAGAAGGTTTAAAAGTATACGTACCATACCCAGTCTCACTGTCACTTGTGAGATTATGCTATTATTCAGTTAGTGATGAGTTGTATCGATTTCCCCATCTCTATTATCGTAATTTATTTTTAATGTAATTCATCGGTTATCTTTCGTATCTCAGTAGTTGTCTAATAGTGGACATATGGAAGTTTTACAAATGAAAACCTCGCAATCTTCAGAAAATCAGCTTTAATCTTGTATTTTTACAAAGGACAGTCTATTTTCCATGTTGACGCAAACGCGTACAAATTGTTTTACTTAATGTCAAACATGCGGGTGAGAGAAAACGCTAGAGTTTAAATTTATATGCGGCCAGTCACTTGAACGTGCAATTTGGACACCTTAGAAAATTAACAGGTTCACGGCGTAGACAGTAGTTTTCAATTAATTAAGTAAAGTTAAGAATTATAATGAAGTCAATAAAAAATATATATATTTTGTTGTTTTAGTCATGTCACTGTACATACGTGGTACATAAATCACTGGACATAAACAGCTGCACCTGATGGTGGGCACAGTGCAATCCAATAACATCGGCGACTACTGTGGGAACTATAACCCATCGTCAAACGTAGCCGTCATGCCGGCCTGCGCAAATATCTCTTCAGGTTATGTTTGAACAATTCCATGTTGTAGGAAGGAAGGAAACCCCTAGCCGGGAGAATGTTCCTCAGCTTCACAGTAAGGCAAAGATAAAGACGAATAGAATTTTTTAACAAACTGTCGTAAACACATGCTTAATAATATTATAAAACTGTCGCAGAAAATATATTAGTGTAAAAATATGTTATCTCAAATATATAATACTAGCTATGCCCGCGACTTTGTCCGCATTTAACTTCGTGTGTGAGATACAGATATAAAAATGTCTGTTCAGTATAATTTAATAAAATTTCGATATCACAAAAAAAAACAGTTGGGCTTTAGAATCGCTACTGCTGAATTTGATGCTATGAAGGAGTGGGGAGGGGGAGGGTTAGAGGTAATCCCCATGTGAAGGAAAAAGTGCGAAAACAAACAGTTTATGAGAAATTAAGAGGAAGGGGAGAGTTAGAGGTAATCCTCCTGTGAAGGAAATGTGCGAAAACAAATAGTTTATGAGAAATTAACTTTTTTCAATTTTGAGGTTATATCTATCTATGATTTTTATATGAATTTTCAACGAAAAAATTTTTGTTTCTGGCGTTATGATCACAGTTCAAACCTAATCTAACAAATTTAATCACCACAAAGGAAAAATTAAAATATCTCATACCAAATAAAAAACGGCACAAAACGTTAAAGTAGGTCTTTTGACATAAACAACACAATAATCATTCAAAAACTAAGAAAACAACGTATAGAAAAAACTTACGATCTTCGAAAATTTTTGCCCATCTTTCAAAAGTGAGCTATATATGACGACTACTTAGAATAGACATTTGTATAGTCAGATTTACAATAAATGCGATTACAAAAATTTCATTTCTCAAAAATTATTTATTGAAACTGTGTATAATATTAAATTTAGCCTTATTAAAAAGAGATCTAACTGTAAAAAAATTGAGTTTGCACTCGACTGTAGCGATTTTAAAGCTGAACCAAAAAAAATAGTGACATCTATCGTAGAAATGTGGAACGTGTAAGCGACACGATAATATGTAGATAGATAAGTTAAGTGGGTGAAAGTAAACCAGATAGCGCCCGGCAAGTACTCGCCGTAAGATAGCTTACCTAAATAAATATAGATAACAGATATAGCTACTAAGCTATACAGAATTATAGCTGTAGCTTATATAGCTATATATATATATATAATATAGCTTCGTTCTGTAGAACGAAATTGCTAATATTTTTACTAATTTAAAAACAATATTAAAATCTACGAAATGTATAAGACCAGCCTAAATTTTTTACTATGATCCCTTGCAAAGCCCTTGAAAATACATACTAATTTGTTTAAAATTTCTGTGTTAATAGATTTAAATAAGTAAATTATGTTTAATTAATTTGGATTTATTTAGTATAATTTCACTGTATACTTAAAATATATAACGGTATTACTTATACAAACATTACTTTTTATATGTACATAAACGCAATTTATATACCATACAAATGTCCATACGTATAAAAATACATCCTAAATGTACCTTCATACTACAAACTACAATCATACCAAATTTAATTAAATTAGTTTTTGCGTGTTCAAACATACCGACAGACAGACAAAAATTTCAAAAACTATCAAAATGTGTTCTGCCCATGATTCTAAACCCCCTTTACTCTCTTATTATAAATATGTATAGATTTGCTTTTCAATCTTTTTTATCTGATTTCAAAAACATTATTGTGAAGTGCAATAACTTTGTCAAGATTTGGTGAAAAATAAAAAAAATACCTGACATGCGTCTTTTCCTGTGGCCCCAGCACACAACATTATACGCGTTATATTAACAAAATGAGTATAAATCTTTTTACACTTCTTTGTTGATACGACTGGAATCTTCACTTGCAGGAGGTCAGGTGAGGGTGTATTATCGTTCATCTAAAAAAAAAAAAAAAACATTTGACACGATGTGCGTGTCTGATAGTCAATGTTTCCGGTGATAACGGATTTATTCGAAACTAGCTGATACCCGCGTTTCGTTTGTGGTACTTAATATATTAATACCGTGGAAACAAAACACATCGCTGAACGCGTAGTGTTTATAATTTTTTTAGTTTATTAAAACTTTAATAACTTTTTATTGAATTAATATATCGTGATATATATTTTTTTAAATCAAGTGTCTAAGGAGTAAAACAACAAAATATTTATTAAAATCTATCCAAGAGTTTTTGTGTGATTCGTGCACAATGGCAAACCTAAATCATTTTATATATATATATATATAGTTTTTTTTTATTATCAAACATTAATAAAATTATACATTATTTTACATAAGAAACATAATTACAAATATTTTTATTAAAAACTCCATTACTTTTAGTACATTATATTGATTTTTTAGTTGTTTATTAATTTGGTTCAATTTCTGTTATTCGTATAATATTACTTTTTTATACATTACTGGTTTTACATAGGACCGTTATTCTATACTATAAATAATAATATAATAATTAATAATAATATAATAAAGCGGAAGAGTTTTTTTGTTTGTTTGCTTAAACACGCTAATCTCTGGAACTACCAGTCGGATTAAAAATTATTTTTGTATATGATACCAAGACTCACGAGGAATAGTCTATCATCACTATAATCACGAAGCTATCTAATATTAGGCTACAACTCTAGTGGGCCTTAAATATTGATTTGTGTTAAGTAAGTCAGAGGTGGAAGCACTCCCGAACTGCCTTATCCGCTTGCGCTGGCGCAATGGTTAACGATACGTAAATACAATGATCTACAAAAATATTGGTGCTTAACATATCTAAAAAAAGTATATACCTATCTTTATGAAAATAACAAAGATCACGTTTCTTGGAATAAAGAAAATTCATTTATTTTCTTACATGTGTACTCCCCCACCCAGTGACATTGAGTAAAGTGCCCGGTTTTAGTTTCATATGTTTATCAGCTAAATTTATTTTGTCAACTTTCGGTCCAAAAGTGAGATTCTTAGCTAATTTAATCAAACAGATATCATAGTCTTTTGTAGTCCAGCTGAAATTTTTGTTCACTATAATTTTTTCTATATCGTAGGTCTCTCCACCTTTGCTGACTTTGTCTGTACCGACCACAATTGAGTAATTTCTGTTCCTGGAAAAAAATCGTTATAAAGTTGACCGTTTTTTATGAAATTCTGTACACGGGAAGCTCTTTGCTCAATTGATAACCTATAGGAATGGTTAATAATAGTTTTAGTAATCGTAAATTAAATACATAAATTGTCAACCGAATCTGATGAAATTTTGAGCACGTACTTCTCGTGTCTTCAATTATTGTAGCCTACAAGAATTATCAACAATCTTAACAAAGATAAAATTACGAGACAAAGGTAATTACTGCGTACAGGGCACTGCTGGTAAAGTATATTTCAAAAGTTCCTTAAACTCTGTGCCGTATTTTTTTTTTATTTCATATGGGCCGTGTCGTTAAGGTACGTACCCATTTCGATCGACGCAGTTTTCGAACACTAGGTACTATTGCAGATCCTTTATCGCTTTATAGCTTGTAATCGCTGCCGTGGAGGGAGAAGTACATAAATAAATTTACCCATGTTCTAATACTTAAATTCTTCTCAAAAATAATCCAAAATCTAGAGAAGGTAAACTACATCTTAATTATACAAGATCAGAAACGAAAGAAGTTTTTAACTTCTTTTTAAACTTTAAACAGACTCAAAAGATAAATAGTGTACATATAAAATACTGACAATAATTTTTATTGTATGTACGTAAAAATTTAATGTCGCTATAGCCAAAAAAATCACTAAAACAATAGTTTTCTCACAAATTGATTTTGCAGCGATGTGTTCAACGTCCGCTTGCAGAAAGTTATAAAACCGCGCGAAAAAAAGTAATTTAAACACTTGGAAGTTCGTTTAAATGTGAACAGTTGTTTTCTAAGATGAACCTAATAAATCAAAGTATCGAACCAAACTCACTTATGAAAAATTCGAAAACTCTTTGAGGCCATGGATTGATCCGAACATTTATTATCTTGTGTCTAAAGTTGGAGCACAAGGTTTTTATTAATAATATTATTTCCGGTTCATATAACTTAAGTATTTCACTTGATATATGTAATGTTTTTTTATGTTGAAACTTTTTTTTTACAATTGCCAATTACCTACGGACTCCTGACTTCGTTTAACAAACAAATATTTTAAAGCTTAGCCCACAATTATCCTAAGGTTACCCGTAACTCCTATAAATCAATAAAAATTCAATAATAGTAAAAATGAATAAATTAACACTTACTCTTCAATACAATGAGCGGCAGACAGAAGGAATCTCTCGTGTATTATTGATGCCCCGCAGAAATGAATATTCCCGGTAATACGTAATGAAGCCATAAACGGGACGTCGTTTATCGAGACATCGTGCCCGCCTATAATACCCAAATTATCTGGGACGTTAATTGCTGCTACAAATAGAAAAAAAATGTAGTTACTGGCTGTATTGTATGTATTGTCCTAGCTCGACTACAGCGTCATCTATCGCGTTTAGGAACACCATGAAAACATTCTCCATGAAAAAATATTAAGATAAACTAATTTTCGTGGTGACATATTCAACATCCATTCTGTTGAATAATTAATATACCTACTTCTATAATATAGTGCTTCAAAATACTATAATCAATTGAATGAATTCCTAGAACCACTGTCGTCGCATCTTCTCAATAAAACGAATATACACACACGCGCGCGAAGCGTGCAACCCCATCTACCGGTTATTTTAAAGACAAACGTACTTATTGTGGGTGATCCTCGGAAGATTGACATATTCTCTTATTGATTTTTTTGTAGGTATTTTTAACATCTACAATTTTATAATACATTATTTTTTTATATACTATCTTTATCGGTTTACTCAGCGTAAACCGTTTAAGTGCCCGAATTGATTCGTCATTACCAGACTTTTTAACGGAACCCAATTATTCTTTCTAAAAAAGCTGCATAACTCGGTCTAACAGTTTCGGAGATTAGCTTGAAGAAACAGAGAGACATACAGGCAGACAAAAACTTAATTTTTTTTTACAAAAAGCTGTTATTTTAACATTAAAAGCACATACTTCAATTTTATTTATTCTTTTATATGTGATATTATTACACGATACACGAGATTTTTGTTTATAAGCTATGCCCCACTGTTTTACACGTGTGAAAAAATCCATACAAATTTTGTATTCCCATTATATCTCTTTATGGGTTTAATTTTAAAAATCCGTTCTTGGCGGATGCTACGTCATAATAACTATATGTGTAGGTACCAATTTTCAGCCCAATCCGTTCAATAGTTTGAGCTTTGTGTTGAAAAATTAGTCAGTCAGTCACGATTTCCTTTTACATAATATATTTAGATTACGATAAAATAAAATATTCTGCATTAACGCCAGCTTTCTTTGTATGAGAACACCGTGGTAAATCAATGGTATAGTGGTAGGACAGTTTCTAATGGCCACCTAGCTAACAACCACTCAGAAGTTGAATATCTGTCAACAAGCACCTTTAGTTGTATTTCATAAGCTCACTTCAGAGCCAGTCCCTATCTAGGCTTAGCTTGTAACCATCTTAGGCCGCTTAATATGAAGAAGGATAGTTGTGATCATAGGTTTAGTATTAGTCGGCAATAGGTTGAATTAGACGAGACCAAAAACGGAACATTAGTGCGTATTATTTTTTATTTTCTTTTTGTGCGAGTTACATCCAGTTACCAATCTACCTATACAATTAATTAAATTGATGTGTATGTTTGTAATATCAAAATTAAAGCTTTTTATTAAGTGAATATGAAAATAATATACGGTACCGTTAAAAAAAATATGTTTATAATTATTGTCTGTCGGTCTGTTTGTTCCGGGTGATCTCCGAAACGATAGGGCCGTTTTTGACGGGACTTTCACTGGCAGATAGCAGATGTTGTAAGGAATAACTTAGGCTACTTTCATTTTACAAAAATGATTAGAGTGCCGCGCAAATAAAAAAACCTGGTCATGGTGAATCAATTCGGGGGCTTAAATGGTTTACGCTTAATAAACCATAAGAGGTCTATGTAATTAATGTTCCGCATAATTGTAGATTTTAAAAAAGCCTATAAACAGTTAGGGAGAGCATAATATGTCTATCTTTTATGGATCACCCACAATAAGCAATTTATCTTTAAAATAACCGGAGTTATACGATTCGTGGGTGTTCCCGATTGACTGTATTCTGTAGCCCACGCGAGCGCAGCCGCGGGCACGGCTAGTTTTAATAATTAAATAAAACACAAGTTACTCACCACTGCATATCAAAATATTAATGGAACAGAGAAAGGTTACTAAAACCAACTGCTTACACATGATGATCGTTTTGATTTGAACAAAAATATCACCTAAACACCTATTTATATTATCGCGATATGTATTTTATCTACAATTTTCATTATTTATTTTTATCATAGTTTAACTAAATTAATAGTTCATTAGTTAAACTAACAAAAGTTATGGTGGTCGAATGATTAAACCGGTTGAAGGTTAACTAATTTATCCTTTTTCGAGTGTTATGATGACATCAATATACGATTAATAAAATTGAAGTGTCTGAGTGTAATTCCAAAATAACAGCTTTTTACTAAATGCATATCATACCCACCAGTGTATAATTTTCTTTTGGTATGTCGTGTTCCGAGATCATTCATTTTATATACAGTAATATAACGGGGTGATAGAGATCGCGACCACAATACACATAGTGATAAATATATATATATGATTTCCTTTTGGTATATCGTGTTCCGAGATAAGCTCTTAAGAAACTCGGCTTAATACTACGTTTGGGTAAACCCTTTAAGAAAGTAGAAACTTTAAAAGTCTTATATTACGCCTATGTTCGCAGTATACTGGAGTTTGCAAGTGTAGTTTGGAGCCCACAATATGAAGTGCACATAGCCAGGGTTGAGAAAATACAGAACAGATTTTTAAAGTCCCTCGATTATAGAACTAGTCATAATTTTATTGATTTTAAAACAAGTGCTTCTAGGCATAATATGCAATCCTTAAAACATAGGAGGATATATCTTGATGCAATCTTCTTACATAAAATAATTAATTACCATATAGATTCTTCTCCACTTCTGGAACACATTTCTTTAAAAATACCGCGATCAAACGCACGATCAAAGGACACATTTCATGTTCCCTTTTGTCGGACAAATTATTTCAAAAACTCCTTCTTTCAACGTTCTTGTTATTACTATAACAGATTTCTTAGTGATGTTGACATATTTTCAAATAAATTATCATCTTACAAAAGGAAGGTACGTGATTTGTTGAATAAAGACATGTTATGATATAATATAAATTTAACTCTTGTATGTTTTTATTTTAATGTTGATATTTAAATTCTAAATTTATTTAGTTCTTTTTTTTAATATGATTGTAACGCTACGATTTTTGAAAAATTATATATAGATATATGTACTTCAATATATGGTACTGTAGGCCTGTTTGTATAAATTATATTTAAACATGTTTATGTTATGGCTGTATGTTACCTTAATTAAATAAAATAAATAAATAAGTCGGTGTATTTCTTTCTATACTATCTACAATAATATAATAAGGCCGAAGAGTTTTTTTGTTTGTTTGTTTAAACACGCTAATCTCTGGAACTACCCAGGTCAGATTATGAAAAATCTTTTTATATATGGTAGCCAGACTCACGACGAATAGTATAGGCTATCGAACATTAGGCTACAACTCTCAGCGATCCTTAAATATTGATTTTTGTAAAGTCGGAGGTGGAAGCCCTTCCGAGCTGCTTTATCCGCTTGCTCTGTCGTATTGGTTAATGAAACGCAAATACAATTTGCTACAAAAATACTGATCTATAATATATATATATATGTATACAAAAGTTAGCGATTAAAAAAAAAAACAGAAAAATTGAACAATTTCATTGAAATAACCGGAATCTCTCATACGATAAACGAAGAATTAGTACAAATTTCTAATACTGTTGCTGAAAAAATTAAACTAGACAAGAATACAATAAAAAGCGTGAAAGTAATAAATACTTACAAAAACCAAGGAACTGTACAGTTGGATCTAGGGGACATTAAACTTGTGGAGAATTGGATTCGTTCCTCAAAGCAATTTAACCTTACAACAGCTGATATATTGTCAAACACGTCAAGTGATCTCGCACCTGCAAAAATATATATGAGATTTGCTTTATCTGATGTAAACAAAAAACTTATGTGGATGGCTAAACAAAAATTGAAACAGGAATATAAAAACATATGGTTTCAAAACGGTAAGGTTCTGGTAAAGAAAGGAGATACAGACAAAAATGGAAAAGACAAGATTTATATGATTAGATGTGAAGACGATATATGTAATTTACTACCAAAATAAAGGGCATGTTTCATTTAAAAATAGATAACAAACTTTTGTATAAATAAACATAGGTACATTATGGCATCGTTTAACAACGTAGAAGAAATATTGAATTGTATAGATTTACCATCTTATATTAGTAAACTACCAAAAAATACTGGTAATCTTAATATAATACACGTAAACATTAGATCAATCATAAAAAATTACACTCTTTTAATTACTTGTTTAAATTTGATTAAAATTAAAGTTGATATTTTGGTACTCACTGAGGTGGGGAGATATCAGAAGAAATTGTTACAATGTATCAAATGGATGGGTATACACTGCACAGGATCCTGCGTAAAAGTAAGAAAGGTGCGGGGATAATTATCTATGTGAACAATAAGATAAATTTCGACCGCTGAAGCTACAAACAAGGCATTGTGAGTGCATACTAGGAAAATTGATAACACAACATAATCATTTTGTTTATCTGTATGCAGTTTATAGACCACCTAAAGAGAGTAAGCATTTATTTATTGCCGAAATTTATAATATTATAAATGTTAATTATGTTAAGACAACTGATCTGATTGTATTAGGAGATATTAATATAGATTTAAAAACTAATAGTAATATAAAAAAATATTATTTGAACAAATTGGCTGAATGTGGTCTTGAGTGCGCGATCTCAGATTATACGCGAGTCGAAAATAACAATAATATTGTAACTAAAAGTTGTATAGATCATATATTTGTGAGATCTCATTCACCTGACATTTATTCAGCAGCTATGGGGACTGTTTTAGCAGACCATCGCATGACGATTATCACTTTATCACACTTGCATCCATGGGAACCTTTTTTTTTTTTTTTTTAAATCTAAATTTTAAGAGCTTGGCCGTCGTAACGGTCATGCCGCTCTATTGTGCCTATTGTGTTACATAAATTTATCTTTGTTTCATAATATACCCAGCTAGTTTATACAATTTAATGGCCTCATCGGACATAGGTGAGGCCAGCATACTGTTACAGTTACCCACATTAAAAGAAGTGTAGTTAAATTGAATCTGTTTCCTAAAAATATTTCCACGAGTACATTCTATTATGATATGGTAAGTGTCTTCTAAAACTCCACAAGCAGTGCAATTGGGAGATTGAGCTTTACCCACCATGAAAGCAAATTTGTTTGTCGGTAAATGTCCAGAACGTAACCGAAACGCTGTTATAATATTATGTCTGCTTAAAGAACAATTGTCGATCCAAGAGGTTACTGGGTCAGGTTAAATAGTTTTGTACCATATACCTTTTTGGCGAGATCTCTCGTCAAAGTACTCTTTCCAAGAAATGCGGCATTTTTGCTTAATTAGTTTTAAACAGTCAGTATAAAAAGGTAATATCTGTACAGGTACTCCATCAGATGACGCTTCTATAGTCTATAAATATATATATCTACTGCCTCATTACCAGGTATACTAACATGAGCAGGAATCCACTGTAAAATAATTTTTGCCCTAGTCTTAAGTCTAAAGAGAGATTTAAGGATAGCATAAGCTAGCGGTGTGCCTCGAATGGTCGAGGTGCAACTAGCTAAATGTTGAAGCGCGCTTTTGGAATCAGTCAATATAACAAATTTATTAAAATTTAGTGATTCGATATAGGCTAGAGCTTCTAGAATGGCTAATAATTCTACAGTTATTATGGAAATATTTCCTTCAATTTTGAATTTTAATGAGGTTTCTAACTCCTGGTCTAAGTAAGCTGCACCAATGAAGTTCTTCTGTATAGAGCCATCAGTAAAAATTTATGAAAACTACCATATTCATTTTCAATAAAAAGATTACAGGAACGTAAATCGAGTTTAAGTCATTTGGTGCAAGCCGCCCTTAATGGACACAAGTTAAGCTCAGATTCCATAATCCTCCAATAATACGCATGGCTTGATTCTGTACTTTGTCGAGTTTACTCAAATGTATGTTAGCACTGATGTCGTATAGACAACTGGCATAATCCATGCGACTTCTGATGACGGAGATATATATTCGCCTTAAATGTTTTGGATGAACGCCCCAGCATGCCCCTGTTAAGACTTTAAGAGTATTAAGAAATTTTAACGTTTTAATTTTTATCTCTGTTATGTGATAATTCCACCTAAGAGAGGAATCTAAGTATAAACCTAAATACTTGATAACTCTTACCAGAGGTAACAAAACACCGTTAATAGATAGAACTACGTTATTTCTATTGGGATTTTTTGTAAATAAACAAACTTTACTTTTTGAGGGACACATTTCTAACCCTAACTGGAATAATAATATAGTAAATATATTAAGAGAATCTTGCATTTGTAAAACAGCGCTGTTAATATCCTTATTACAATTAAATAGTACAAAGTCATCGGCATACTGTATAATATATACATTTTTAATAAGTTTACATATGTCTAGAGTAGCCACATTAAACAACAAAGGTGACAAAGGATCCCCTTGGGAGAGTCCTCGGCTTGCAATGCGGCGAATGAAATTATCGTTTATATTAATTTGTAAGATTCTTTCACTTAAAAAATTTTGAAGATATTTGCAAATTTCGATCCAACATCTAATTTATCCAAGCTAGAAAGTAACACAGAGACATCTATATTATTATAGGCATTGTCGATATCCATAAAGTAACCAAGAGTAACAGCATCCTGAGCAAATCCTATTTGGATACTTGTAACTAAGATACTCAAGCAGTCTAAGCATGACCGACACTTCCTAAAGCCGATAATTTCGTTGGGAAAAACATCATTTTTTTCTAAGTACCATTCTAGCCGTTTGTTTAACATAGAATGAAAAATTTTGCAGATACATGACATTAGGGAAATAGGACGTATTGAAGAAATAGAATTGGGATCTCTACTAACTTTTGGCATCGGCAATATACAAATATTACGCCATTGTGTGGGAGAATAACCATTGATAAAAAAAATATTATATAATTGAAGAAGTAACTCTTTACCCTTCTTAGGTAGATGTTTAAGCATCGAAAATGAAATATCATCACAGCCCGGAGAAGTATCTTTTGATTTGATGTTCTTTTCTAATTCGTGCAATGTAAACTCCGTTTCAATTTCCCTATTAGAAGAGGTAAAATTTATGTAATCTGGTCTCACAAAATCGGGGCATAGGTTATGAATAAGAACATTAGCTTTTTCTTGATTAATATAACGTTTATCTGTTTTATTGCCTTTCAACCATTTCATTGCACGCCACATATCAATTGTGGAAGTAGTTGAATCTACTGATGAACAAAAATTATACCATGCATCATTTTTAGCCTTACTAATAAACTTTTGGGATTCATTGATTTTTTGTTGAAATATGTCATAATTTTGAGGAGTAGGATTTTTCCTAAATATTTTGAGAGCTAACCGCCGTGTCGCTACTGCCTTAGATAATGTAGAATTCCAATAAGGTTTAGGTTTAAATGAGTTATGTGGGTTACGATAGATTTTAATTTGAGGGATAATAACATCGGCTGCGTCATTAAGACAGGTTATAAACATATCATAAGCAATTTGAGGGTCAGAGGACAGGCAAATATTATTAATTTTCTCATTTATACAATTTTTATATAAATTCCAATCGGCGAGTTTGAAATTTCTTTTCTTATATATATATAATTCAGGCTGGAAAAATGTGGACATTTTAATAATGATATGGTCGCTACCTAGACATTCCTGTGTAACCTGCCAGTTCAATAATAACGATATGTCCCTCGAAACTAATGATAAATCGGGAGATGATTTCCGGAGTGAACCGTTAACTAATTGCATTCTTGTATAATTGCCATCATTTAATATTACAAATTTACTATGAACAAGTGAATCTAATATTTGAGAACCTCTAAAATCGATTTTCTGAGACCAATTTGTGTGATGGCCATTAAGGTCACCTAGTACAAGTGTCTTTTTATCAGATATGGAGAAAATATCGTCCCAATCTCTTTGAGTAGTGATTATGTCAGGTGGACAATAAACAGAGATTATATTTTTAATTTGGCTACAATTAAATATTTTGATATGTATAAATTCTATACCTGGATTGTGAAGTGTGGAATTACACATTTGTGCCAGTACAGATTTATGGGTTAGGATAGCCACACCCCCGTAACCATTATTTCTATCTTTTCTATAAACATTGTAATTATTTACTTTAATATGTACTTCACAATTGAGCCATGTTTCGCTTAGTGTTATAATATGAATGTTTTCTTGGATCAACAAATGTTCAAGCATTTGTAATTTAGGTCGCAAACTTCTATCATTCCATTGAAATAAATTTAGTTTTGAAATTTTTACCACCATTACTCTTGAGTATTTGGAAACAGATTCTTAATAACCGTAATTTCAGACACATATGTAACTAATGACTGTATACACCAATCAACTGTAATGTATAGATTGATTAAGTTTTTCATATGTACCCCCACGTTCACCTTTGTCAATGCGCTTGCGATAATACACACTCATTCTGCGACCGTCCGTGTTTCATTGCGTACATTACATTGGCGCAGTCGGTTAAAGGAATTTTCAAAATGCCATTCGGGTCAATTGAAAGTTTTTTAATAGGTGTACATAATTGGGACGCATATTGTAGACGTGTGAAGCAATTTATAGCGTTGAATAACATCGGGAAAGAGTTGCATGTGGCGACTTTAGTGACGCATGTAGGAGTCGCGTGCTATAAGCTGATGTGTGATTTGTGTTCTCCTGATCATCCTGAAGACAAATCTTTTGAAGAATTAGAGAGAATAATCAAGGAACATCTGGAACCGCGACGGTCGGAGATCGCAGAACGACATGTATTTCGGCAAAGGAAGCAAGGACGTGAAGAAACTGTAAGCGAATACCTACAAAATTTAAAACATCTCGCTAAAACTTGCAATTTTAGTGACGGTCTAGAGGTAAATTTAAGAGATCAGTTCGTTTCTGGACTTCGTGTTGAGGATATGAGATCCCGGCTGTTTGCTGAACAAAATTTAGATTACAAGCGGGCAGTGGAGCTTGCTTTAGCACTTGAAGCGGCGGAGCGGCACGCGGCGATTGCGGCGGGCGGTGGTAGCGGTAGCTGCGCCGAGAGCGGTGCCGGGGCCGGGTGACAGCGTGCGACGCGCCGGCCGCGCCGGCCGTGCCGGTCGTGCGGCCCCCTGTACGCGTTGCGGCAAGGACAATCAAGTGGCCGCGCGATGCAGGTTCAAGATGTACTCTTGTGATCGGTGCGGTGAAAAAGGACATTTGAAGGTCATGTGTCGTAAGTACGACGTAGATTCGGGACCAAATTCGTCGAGGAGAGTGAAAGGTCAATTTTTTTTGAGTGAATCGAATTCTGACGGTGATATAAGTTTTTACAATTTTCTATGTAATAATACTGATGGTCCTTATTTACTTGATGTTAAGGTTGAGAATTGTTTTATCAAGTTTGAAATTGACACTGGTAGTAAAATTTCTGTTATATCTAAGAGGTATTATGATGAATTTTTCTCACTTAAAAACATAATTAAGGAGTCGCCTAGTTTAAAAACATATACTGGCGATGTGATTAGACCTTTGGGTTATATTATGGTTAATGTTGTGTACGGACAAATAAATATAAATTTAAAATTGTTTATTATAGAGAACGGGGGCCCACCGTTGTTAGGCCGTACGTGGATACGCTGTTTGAATTTGAATGTTACACATTGTCATAATATAATGCCAGACATAAACAAATGTTCGATAGAAGCATTACGTAGAGAATTTTTAGAAGTATTTGCTGATGGGTTAGGAATTTATAAATCTCGCATTAAATTACATTTAACAGATTTAACTCCGATTTATGTAAAAGCGCGGACGCTCCCGTTAGCACTGCGCGAGCCGGTTGAGCGCGAACTTGAACGTTTGCAGCAAGATGACGTCATATATAAGGTGGATCGTTCAGATTACGGAACACCTATTGTTCCTATAGTTCAAAAAAATGGCAACAATAGAAAATGTAAATTTTAATAAAGCCATTTCTAGGTTCCTATTTACATACAGAAACGTTGAGCACTGTACAACACAAAAAGAGCCAGCAGTGGCCATGTTAGGTCGGCGGTTACGTGGTAAGCTTGATTTGTTACGACCGGTTACTAGTGAAATAGTCCACGATAAGCAGATAGAGCAAAAGACGCGCCGTGGTGGGAAGTTGCGTGAGTTTTTACCAGGGGAGGGGGTACTGATGCGAAATTATGTCAATAAAGATATAAAATGGAAAGATGGTGTAATTATCGATAGAACAGGGCCTGTCTCGTACACTGTTAAAGGTACAGACGATGATCGCATATCTAAGCGCCACACCGACCAATTATTAAGTAAAATAAAATCACGTCATTCATTATCATATGTAAATACACAACAATTGGATACAGAAACTAATTCTAATGAAAACAATGAGCCGATGGTTCCGGTTAATGAGTTTCCCTGTTCCAATAACGTTGTTTCATCCGATATAAATAACGAAATCCAGAAAGAGGTGGTACCTAAACAAACAGATAACGTAGATTCAGAGATTACCCAAAAACAGAGCTCACCTAAAGCTATCACTCTGAGGCCACGAATAAAGATTCGGGAACCTGGTCATTCTATGATTTTAAGATCTAGGTCAAATAAGAAATAATTTTAGATTTTTAGATAGTGGATTAAACTATAAAATTAGGTTTTATTCGTTTATAATTTATTTTGGTTATTCTGTTAGTTTTAAGATGATCTTTATTTAGAAGGAGGACAATGTAATGTATAGATTGATTAAGTTTTTCATATGTACCCCCACGTTCACCTTTGTCAATGCGCTTGCGATAATACACACTCATTCTGCGACCGTCCGTGTTTCATTGCGTACATTACATCAACAACCATGCTAACAATTGATTTTATCTTCTCTACCCAACTGGTTCTTTTCTTAAATATAACCTCTTTTAACTTGTCTAACAGCTGCTTAATATTTGATTCTGGTTCCTCTCGTGTTTCTTCTCTATCTTTACGTGTAGAAGACCTTTCATAACAACTAAAATCATCTTCAGATATGTCATCGGACTCTGATCTTGGGCACTCGATGTCCGCAACAACATTATCGGTGATGTGATAAAGATTATTTTTCTTCTTTAACATTGATTTCTTAGACTGCTCCTTCATTCGTCCTTTTGAAGTCTTAGGTTTTTTATATTGAGGGGGTTTCTTTCTACTCACAACACTGGCATAAGTATTTTCGCTCAAAGGCTCTTCATGAGAAGACATAATATGTTCCGCCGCCTGCTGCTGTATGGTTCTTACAACTTCATCTTCTTTCTATTTATATGGCAATGGAGACGGTGGCACATACATCGTGAGCGCTCTTCTAAAAGTACAATTGAATTCCGACATAATGTCACGAAGCCGTTTTTCTTTATTGTATACGGGCATAATTTAGAAAAAGCCATATGGTCACCCTCACAGTTACAACATTTGTATATTTCAGTTAGACAATTTGTATGAGACTGCCCACATTTAGGACAAAGTTCTTTGATTGAAGGGCAAATTTTACGTATATGGCCAAATCTCCAACACTTTGAACACTGGGTAACGGGTAAATTATATGGAAATACTTTAATTCGTAATTAAAATAAACAGACGTACTGAGGTAATGATGGATCACAAAAACCAATTTTTACCGCTTCACTAGCCTCCCACCCCTCTTCAGTTCTGCGTTTAAGACGTTTTGTAGTTTCTATTTGAATATCACATAGATTTGCTGCTTAAGTTCCTCTTCAGATAATTCCAAATCAATGTCTTTGATGACACCGTAAGACAGACCTACTTCCCAAGTTCTTTGACTTCTCCATCCTAAATGTGAAAACGCTGGACAAGCTAAGAATTTCTCTGAACTTTCTTTATTATCAAATGTGAGTAGTAGTTTAAACTTGTTAACATATTTCACCCTTGTAATTCCCGTAATCATATGGGTCTTTAATAATTTAGCCAAAGCGAACTGTTTTGGTAGTATATCTAAACTACTCACATATATTTGTTCCTCTTCTATTGGCACCTGGTGAATTCTACTATAGTTTCTACTCATCTTATTTCTTTTCCCCACTTGTTGCCATAACTCTTCATCTTCAATTTCAAGTCTTCTTTTGTTCCTTAATGTATTGTTTCCTACCTCCATATCGTCATCCAACTGTGTTTGAAATCCTATTATATTTTCACCCGATATTAATTCATTATTATGTAAATCTGACGTATCTTCATTCAAAATTGTACTGTTATCCATAATCATTTTAGTTCATAATTGCTTAACAAAAACTCAATTAATGCACTGAGAACGACCGATCGACTGAGGTTTTGTTGTCCGCTGTAAACGATCAAGACGCGATACAGACACTTAATCACGTCTTTAGTCGACCACGTACGACTTGTCACTGGGGAACCTTTAATGATCCTCCAAAGTACATTGTATCTATAGATAATAAAAAACTAAATACACTATTGGTAAATACAGAGTGGAATACTATAGATGAATTTGAGTGCGACAATGACATATATAAGTATATAAAAGAAAATTTTATTAAGTGCTATAATGAATGCAAATACACGAAAAAGATAAACTATTATAGTAAAAGAAATAGAGAAAAATGGATAAATAATAAAATTAGGATAGGTTGTGCTAATAGAGATAAACTATTTATTAATTGTAAAAATGATCCAAATAACAAAATACTTAAACTAGAATATAATAAAGCTAGAAATAAATTAAATAAAACAATACACAATACGAGAAATAATTTTTACAGAAAAGAAATAGCAGACAATAAAAATAATCCGAAAAGTTGTGGGAAATGTTAAACAAACTTACCGGTAAAATAGTTAAGTCAGTAGATGAAGTGGTAACTAATGCCTTTATAAATTAAAACAATAGGGAATTATTCATTGCAAATGAATTTGCAACGGAATTTGAAACAAGTGTAAAAAATATTGTGCCCTTGTGTGACAGACCGTTGCTGGATGAAAATAGTTATATGATACACCAAGACAAATCAATGTTATTTAAAAATGCTACAAAAAATAAAATAAGTATAATAATATAAAAATTAAATGTTAATAAATCAGCTGGTTTTGATAGCATTAGAATCATGATATAAAAAGATAGGAGACAAAATAGTAAATGCAATAGTGAAATTACATAAAACATAACATACATAAAAAAAGAAAACATAATTAGCCAATTATAGACCGATAACCATATTAGCAGCTATAAATAAAATAATAGAAAAATTTATATGTGATCAAATAAAGTCATTTTATCTGAAAAATGATATAATATCTAAAGCACAACACGGTTTTCAACGTAAAAAATCTACATCATTACTACTTTCCAAATTTACAGATGAAGTCAATAGTTATTTAGACAAAAAGCAGCATGTGATAACTAATATTCATAGATTTTAGTAAGGCGTTTGACACACTTGGACACAATACACTATTAAAAACATTTAATAACTCGGGTATAAGAGGAAAACTACTTGATTGGTGTAACGAATATCTATCTAGTCGAAGTTATCATGTCAAGATTGGCTCTAGTTTAAGCAGGCCGGTTAATGTCACAGAGGGCACAGCACAGGGATCTGTGATTGGTCCATTGCACTACTTGGCTTACGTCAATGACTTAGAAAATATTTTAAAGCACAGTTCACTTTATCAATAAGCAGATGATACCTGTATACTGTCGGCCAACATAGACCTTAAAAAAGCTGAAGAGTCCTTGCAGATAGATTTCACTTCTATGACGAAATGGGCTCATGACATGGGACTTGTATTGAACTCACAAAAAACAAAAGTAATACATGTCCACTCAAGTCATATAAATACTTTCCATCCCTTTCAAATTAAAGTTCAAAGTCATGACTGTCTGCATAAAAATGTGCCGAATTGTAACTGTGCCCCAATAGAACAAGTACAATGTCATACCTACCTGGGACTAATAGTGGATGACCGCTTTAATTGGAGTTATCATGTAGATTTCGTACGTATTAAGTTGCGCGTCATACTCGCAAAACTTTCTATTATAAAACGCAATGTGCCATATAGAATTCTCTTGCAAATGTACATAGCTCTTGTTGAATCTGTTATTTCGTATGGTCTTACCAGCAATGGACGCACATTTAAAACTTACCTCGATAAGATCTCTGCAATTTTTTTTTTTTAATTAATAGTACTAAGCAATATAAAAAAACAAATACTACGATAACTATATCGGTTTATTAAAATATTGTAACCTGTTCATGTTAACGCTGAGTACTTGTTATTAATAGAAAAATTTGAGAATTCCGATATACAAAAACCAGTTAAATATGAAATTAATACACGACATGCATTAACAAAACCTTTAAAAATACCACGTAAAAATAACTTCTATGGCAGGCGTACAATATCTTTCACGATACCTGACATTATTAATAAAATACCACTGGACGTTAGGGATTCAATAAATAATAAAAACATAAAATACAAATTTAAAGATTATTACATCAACTTTATTGTATAAGTATAGTAAATTATAGTATTTTAACAGAACGTTAGGTTTAATACTATACATATGTATATTAAGAACAGCAACGCGTTGAACAAAACCTCAGGCCATGGCATGCTAAGACAAACCCCAGAGGTTTTATAGGATGCCTATAACAATAACTTTTGTATAAATTTATTTGTGAAATAAAATAAAATAAATATAACTATCTCCTATACGTAAGCCTCAAAAAGCAATTTTGTAACAAGTAATTGTTCAAAGTTAAAAAGTGATATATGATAATTATTTTAGGCATGGAATATTAATTCTTACGAATAAAAGTTTCTTCGTCATGAAGAAATTTTATAAAGTTAAGTTTTGCTCATTATAGTATGTTATTTTGACATATAGTTTAGGAGATAATAAAAAATTCAAATAATTTTTACTAGCGACAAGAACAATAAATATGATAGACTACACAGGTGCGTTGGCGTTGCGGTGTTTATTGTATAAAACCGAAACTGTGGGGCAAAGCTGGTTAATAAATAAATAAATAATATTCAGTGCAGTCCATTTCGGGATGATAATGGTATTAGGCTATTGAGAGGTTTGCAGACCGGCGTGACGACCCTCGATGGAATGATGATATACTTAACCGTACTATTATTAAAAAAATAATTGTAATTTTCTTCTAGACTTATTAATTCACACCGTTGATGTATCACCGATTACAGTGAAGACTGATTTTAGTTTATGTTTCATGTTTTTTAAGGTTCCGTACCTCTCAAGGAAAAAATGAACCCTTATAATGATCACTTCGTAGTACGTCTGCCTGTCTGTGAACTTTTTTCACAGGAGTGCGTAGAGGTATCAAGTTTAAATTAATAACAAATACTCAGGTCTGCAATTCCTTGGAGCTGTGAAAAAATAGCATATTTTAACACTGTGAAAGGGAATAAAAATGTCTAGAGTACTTCTAGTTGACATAGAATCATGAAATTTGACTGAAAACAATGTCTTATAGCATAAGTACATAAAAAATCCGAAAACTGTTGTAAATTTGTTGTTAGGTCGGGGAAAAAGTGTTTTCGCATAACGTAGGTATAAACTTGCTATACAATTTGTTTGGGTGTACTATTTGTATCTGGCTGGTTTTAGTAATATTAAAAAGGTTACATTAAAAAAATTAAAAGGTAGTTTCCCGCCATTTTTCATTTGTTTTTCTTTCTGTAAAAGTGAGTGAACCTAATGAAGAAATTCGATAAGTACATTTAAAAATATAATTAAAAAAAAAAGGAAAAAATACAACTCAAGCAGCGAAAAAAATTTGTGATATATATGGACGGACCTAATGCAGTGTCAATAAGAGTAGCACAAAGTTGGTTCAAACGTTTTCAGTCCGAAAATTTTGATGTTAAAGATGCACCTCGCTCTGGTCGCCGCCCTGTTACGAATAAACTAGACGCCATTTTTGAAAAAGTGGAGCAACATCAGCATATCAGTAGTTACGATGTTGCTGAAGAACTAGATATTGACCACAAAACAGTTTTAACCAATTTGAAGAAAGCTGGCTATACCAAAAAGCTCGATATTTGGGTGCCACACGAGCTTACAGAAAGAAATCTAATGAACTGTGTACTTATTTGCGATTCATTATTGAGACGTAATGAAACCGAGCCGTTTTTGAAGAGATTGATAACTGACGATGAAAAGTGGATCACGTACGACAAGAACGTGCGAAAAAGGTCGGCCAGGCTTCACAAACTGTGGCTAAACCTGGGCTAACTCGAAATAAGGCGATGCTGTGTGTATGGTGGGACTGAAAGGGCATTGTTCATTATGAGCTTTCGAAAACTATCGATTCGAATCTCTACTGATGAGAGATTAACTGATGAGATTAAAGGAGGCACATCTTTAGCCACTCAGCAACAATTAAGAGAGTTTGGCTGGGAGGTGTTAGTGCATCTACCATATAGCCCTGTTTCGCTCTCTTCAGAATTCTTTAGGTTCTGTAAGGTTAACATCATGAGAGGACTGACAAAACTATTTGTCGCGTTGTTTTGATCAGATGTCCCAAGTTTCTACAGCGACGGGATCATGTCTTTACCTACAAAATGGCAGAAAGTCATCGAACAAAACGGCACATATATACTGTTGTGCGCGGTGTGCGAGTCCTGCTTGCAGTTGGCTGTTTTTTTTTTCATTAGAAATACATAATCGTAAGGTCACACAACATCTGGACATCATCCGAATAACGTTCTGTCAGAATGCTATTAAACCTAAATTTTGACAGTTTAAATTCATGTTATTCGTCATCGACTCCCTTTCAGTCTAGTTCTAGACACACTCCATCAGTAAGAGAGGCACATCATCAATTTTTACACATGCATTAAAGTTGGATGACTCTTCTTTCATGAGGTATGCAAATTTTCCCGACGCGACATATTGTGCCTTTTCCTTGTTATACTACGCAACGGATTTTAATGCGGTTTTCACTAATATTTAGAGAATTTTTTACGGAAGTTTTATTTATTACAATACATTCTAATTCTGTATTTGTATAGTAGAGAAAATACAATTATATTATTTGTAATAAAATCCTAAAAATGATTTTCGGGCGCTTACATGGCTTACGCTAGCTAAACCATATCAACTTCATGAAAATACTGTTCTAAGGAATTGCTAGAATGTTCTCCAAAAAGCCTAGAGAAGAGTCTGCGATGGAATACGTTTATTTCCTAAGGTTGACTCACAGTAACCATTTTTATCTTCAACATAATAATTTTAAAATGTTACGTTATTTGCGAAGGTCTGTTCTCCAATTTAGTATTAATATTTATCCAGATAAGTCTGATAGTTAACTTGGGCATTTAATGTAGATTAAGATTTGCCTTTACAGTTTTCCATTTAAATGAATACCGTAGAAGATATCACGAATTCAAAATTATTCGCGACCAAAGAAATCCTACCTATAATAAATTATGCGACGCGAGCTGAGCGCACTATTTGTAACTATGAAGTTACATAACATGCCATAACGCCTGTATCCCCAAAGTGTTAGGTAGAGGTGTACATCCACTGTTCGCCGGGTATGTTTTAGATCCCATGTAATAGGGGGCAAGCCCGTTGACGTTCGGGTACAAAGCCAAACTCCAAGCTGCTACTGAGAATTTCATAGAAAAACCCAATAGCACTTTGCTCGACTGAAAATAGAATCTTGGACCTCAAGCGTAGCAGTCTGGTTTAGGACCACTAGGCTAATGAGGCAGTTATGAAGTTATGAACTGTCAATATTAAAGCGATAAACTCTAAATCAGGCTTTTTTAAACATAAAATATACCACTTAGTAAATTGTACCCTTGCGAAGCTGGGGCGGGTCGCTAGTGTATTATGTCTATATAAAAAAATGTGCAGTCTTGTCTGTATTTTAATATTTTTCCATAATTTCTCGATAGGCACGCTATATGAACGACACTGCTCACAAATATGCCATTTAAAAAAATGTTGGCTGCCTGTCTGTCTGTTTGTATGTTCGGATTTAACTCAAAATTGGCTTGACCGATTCTTATGAAATTTTGTAGAATGACAGCATAGATCATACTGTAGTGAATTGAGAGGCTATAAGAATCATTAATAATGCATTCCAAATTGTAGATTAGGATAATAATTTTCAACCGATTTTGATGAAAATTGTACACGGGAAATACATGCTACTCCTCAATTGTTACGGCATATGAGTAAAAACAAAATTACGAGATCTGCATCTGTATTTACCTGCATAAATTACTACTGCGTAGTAACAAACCCGTGCGGAGCCGCGGACATACCGCTAATAAATAAATAAAATTATTTTGTCTTGAAATTAAATAATTATAATTTATTTGAGTGATATATTCATGCTTGTTTACGGATAAAAATCTTGTATCTGTTAGTGATCGTTTAACTAGTAAAAGAATTGACCGATTGAGCTCATAACACCATAATATATTTGTTTTATCGAAACAATTGTTTATGAATATTTTAAAATGTGATACTTAGTACTGTGATTGAGCTATTAACTACCGGAAAGGACAAAACAATTTCTGGCCAGCCCAGCAAGTGTAGAAATAGAGATTTGAACACAAATGGGCACGCAAAATTATACTCGGTTTTTAATTATATACCGTATAATATATTAAATAAATCTTCTTTTACACATGCGTTTACTATATTTTATTACATAAGTCTTAGTGGTGAGAGCAACGTGACACGTTAAAATACAAGTGAAATATAATATTACATTTTGTTATGCTGAGCACGTAAGCTCTTTGTGAACGATGACTGCGCCAACTCTCTTTATGTTGCACGGTTTTATTATTAAATAAAACTTTGCTATAAAAGTATTGTATTTTATGTGATCTGTGTTATAAATAAAATATTTATTTAAATAAAAAAGCTTATGTATTTATTTATTTGAAAACATCTATTATTAAGAGTATATTTATTTAATAAAACTAGCATCAACAGCGCACATAATACCTACAAATTATTTATTTTAATTTTTATATTAAATATAATTGAGATATGTGAACTTATTACAAGAGCCTATTAAATGTACAATAAATATACCAACATAAATATAACCAAGCAATCATCATCGTAGCGAAAATTATTAAATAATATAATTAAATAAGTCCGAATGTTTCTATTTAGTATGGGTTCGATTATATGTATCAGCGGATATATAGCTGTACCACAAAAATTATATCAATTGATTTTTTTTTGTCTAAGCTAGTAGTACCCAATTAGATTCAGAAAGAAGCTGAAAGTCAACTAGATTACAAACCAGAAATCGATGCCCTCTTAAATAAGTTACAATCGGCCAATAAAGGTTATGTTATAATTGAAATCATTTTAATTTTTATTGATTAAGTAATACAAATTTTCTTATTAACTAGCTGTGCCCGTGGCTGCACTCACGTGGACTACAGAATGTTGTCGATCAGGCACACGCGCGAAATTGTTACTCCCGCTTCTGGTTATTTTAAAAATAAAAATGCTTATTAAATCATTATGGGTGATATCCAGAAGATAGACATATTATGCTCTCGCTGACTTTTTTGTGGGTATTTTTAATACCTAAAATTATGTAGGTAGTACATTAATTTGATATATCTCTTATGGTTTACTCAGCGTAAGCCATTTAAACGTCTGGATTGAATCTTGATGACCAGGTTTTTATTTATTTACACGGAATCCTAATTCTTTTCAAACGTAGCCTAAGTTAATCCTTATAACATCAGCTATCTCCCAGTGGAAGTCTCGTCAAAATCGGTCCGACCGTTTTGGAGATTACCTTGAATAGACAAAGAAAATTTGTAAAAATTTTAATTTTGTTATAAATACTGTTTATACTTTCATATGTGTTTAGTAAAAAAGTGTTATTTTGACATTACAAAATGTTAACAATCCAACTAAAAGAATCTGTCATATTGTTGTCAAGTCATGTTAACAGATTATTAATAGATGGCGCCACGAATATATTTTTCTTAGCATCGACAGAGAGAATTCATAATGAATTCTTTTTATCATTAAAAAATAATTAAAACATTGATTTTGAATAATTTTTCGATATTTCGTCAATAGCAGGGTACATAATATTTACATGATTATTGAATCATTAATTTTTATGAATACTTACGGAGATAATATAGTGTTGCCAGGAAGAATACCTTTGAGTAAATATAAATTTTAGTTGCTATGAAAGAAGTAAAACTTGTAGGTAAAACTAAATAAAAAGTGTTTTCTACGAGATACATTACTCTTAACTTAATTTCCGGACTACTTATCTCTGTTTCATTATCTAAATGAAGAAAAATTCTGTTTTCCCGCTAAAGAAATGTTTTGCTAACATTGTTTGTATGAAATATAATATTGTTTACGATAATCCCAAGAAAAAAAAGTAAGGAAATAATGAGTCTGAACCCTTGTAGTGTCACGTTTTAGAAATAGAGTGCGGCTTTGCGCAAAATATTAACACTAATAAAATAAAATGTTCATATTTATTCTGCTTTAAATATCAAATAAAATTGTTATTTTGTTGTTGTCACGAAGTTACTTTTCACGGGGCGGGAGCTAAACTGAAAAAGTGACCGACCAGAACGACACCAAAAAACACACATACATAGCTATATAGGATTTTCAAAACTATGACAGTCGTTGAATTGGCTCAGCTGTGTTATGACCATATTTGTACGTACTGTTGTATCTACAGTACGAGTGATCGATGGTTCGAGTTCCGCTGATTTGGGATTTTTATATTTACTTCTTTTAGCCTTTGTTTATAAAGTATGAAAATAAACGTATTATTATTAATTATTAATTATTATTATACAAATATAAATAAATTATAAAGTTATTTAGTACATTCAATTTTGAACTTAACTTTACAAACAAAAACGAAAAAATTAATTAAAAAAACCTAAAGCAGTGAAACCTGTAGGTACCATCGAACGCTCGTATTGTAAATATCTAAAATTGTGCGTACAAGTCTCGTCATCACATAATACACAGCGAAAGGAATTTCGTTACTACAGGTGTCGGCCGAAACATCACGAGTTGTTTTTAGAATATATTATATTATTATTTTATTATGTATCAAAAACAAAACCACTTACTTAAATATCAATGTTAGAAATAATTATTATACGTATATGTCTGTATCTACATTAAATATTTTGTATACCAAAATCATTCCATAAGTGTAAGTATCTATTCCAGTATAATAATAATAATAATAAAAATCGGTCGCACAGTTTCTAAGACAATCGCGTACATACAAACATACTGAGGAAAAAAATTAACCAGTTTTTATTTGAAGCTGATAAAAAATACTATAACCTAATCTGGCAAAAAATCGAATTCTGTGCCAAATTTCATTAGAGCTATTGTTTGAATTGAGCGTGATTGAATGGCAAACATTTAAACAAACGTACTTTTACATTTATATCTATAATAGTATTTATCCCGGTAAATAACGTATTTTTATTTCTCTCTGGGCTCAATACTGAAGTTTAAGCAGGCGAAGTCGCGGACAGAAGATGGTTGAATATAAATATGCAAGAACAAAAACAAGGTAAATACAAACCACACAAAAGTAAAACACCGCATCGTCAAAACCGAAGCCTGTAACTGACAGCACTATTATTCCTAGAAACGCATAATTACCTACTTTCGTTCGTTGAAATAGGTACTCGGAGAAAAAATTAAAGACTCGTGTTTCAGACCTCCAAATTTCCCGGATAATAAGATTTATTGCAAAAAAGTTATCATATACGGGTTTACATTTTTTTATTATTATTGTCGTTTTCTTACCAGCAATGTGAACGGTAAGGGACCTAATACTTTATTGGTTTTCAAGTAAGTAACCGAAACTTTCAAGGTTAGGGAATGTTTTTTGGAAAATAATGAGGTAATTTAAATATTAGGGTAAAACATACAGTTATAAAACAAAATATGAGTTAAAAGTCTTTAAAAATATTAAAAAGTACATGTATACAAATGTATGGCACAAAATAGAGAGATTATAAATTTATATTATTTCTCAAATGTGCTTTTGTGGCAACGCCCTGGGCGTCTCCCTTGGTTCTTCATAAAAAATAATTATTCAAGCATCAATAAAGCATAAGTTCCTAGCTTATGACGAAGCGTAAACAAATAGTTTAAAATTAATGTTTCCGTTAAAAAAACTGTTTAAAATATATATTAAATTAACATGTAAGAGGCGCCATCTATTAACAGTCTATTTAAGTAACATGAGAACTATAAGTAAAATTATTATTAGTAGTAATAATGTGCGAAATATTCGCACGAATCCGGTAGTAATAATGAATATAAAAATAGTATAATGTAATATCCACATAGATCTAGTAATTACCTAGCTTAAAAAAGGTACAGGACCTAACTATATATATGACTTCCGATAGTGTAATGTAACACCTACATATCCTCAGAAGGATGCGGTGAAATAAACTATTTTTATTTAAGAGTATAGCCGGATAAGGGAGTAAAATCTGCCACAGCAATTTTTTTTAATGTATAGGGCCAATGGATTTGTAATCGAAAAAAAATATTTGTTCTGAAAATTTCAACTTTTTAACCCAAATATTTACAGTACATAGTAAAAAAACGTGTTTTCACTTTTCACTTAAAAAGAAACTGCGTTACCTATGCTATAAATCAAGAGAGATAGATAAGCACAATAAAATAAAGAAATAATAATTGCTTATATTCTAAGGAATAACTTTATACTGAATAATATGATATTTTTGATCGCCAAAGAAGTTCCACTTTTGTCACACGCACTGAGTTGCCTTATGGTATTAAGAATGAATAATTATTTATCTTATATTTTCGATGTATTTTGAAATAAATAAATAACATTTTACAAGTAAATATAGATGGTATTAAAATAAAAGAGGAAAAAGTACATTTTTTTTGCCTATTTTGCACCAAATAGATCAAGTTGAAAGTTTCACGTGTTAAAAAGAACAGCAGGACAAATTATATGCAAATAATCGTGGGTGACATCCGAAAGGAAAATATGAAAATAAGTTTTTTCAATTTTAAAATTACAATAAATACTATTTTACGTCAATTATCGATGACGCTTACCAAACAAAAAATTGTTGATAAAATTTAGTGGAAATTTTTCAAATAAATGAAAAGTGAAAACACGTTTTTTTAAATTAAATCGTAAATATTTGGGTTAAAAAGTTGAAATTTTCAGAAGAAATATATTTTTCAATGACAAATCGAATGGTCATATAGATTTCAAAAAATCGCCGGGGCATATTTTCCTTCCTTATCCGAATATACTTTTTAAACTAAAAACATATATCTATGTTAGTTAGTTAGTTACTATCATTATCGACTGAAAATAAGGTCGGTAGGTAAATTAAGAATTACTAAAACAAATTTTATAAATTTGAAATGTGTGTTTTATTAAGATCTGCAAATATTAAAAAGAAAATAGAATAATATATGACTAAGTAATAATATATTGTTACCTATTCATATGTAAGATAAGGTTAAGTTTATTTGATAAACTTTACAAGTTTACATCTATAGTATTTGTTATCCATGGTAAAACCGAAGCGAGTTTTGTGTAAACTCCAGGTGCTTCGCCGCAATGGTATCCAACTGATGTTATTCCGACTTGCTCTCTATTCAATGTCAGCGGACCCCCACTGTCTCCCTAGAAATATTTAGACGTTTTAAAAGTATGCTGAAAAACCTTTGAGTGGTCGCACGTTTTAGCGTGTTGCGTTCCGTGATCAGACTGTATATCCAGTAATCAAACGAGGCTGTAAGGATCTGTATTCAACTGGGTCGAATGCACCGTGCATATGTATGGTGATAAACCAGCCACAGACTGACTTTTAAGGGTTTGTCGCGTTTCGCGATAAGCTAATTTATATCCAGTTACCGAGTAGCTTGCAGGCTGGCATGACGGCTGCGACAATCAATTAATTGCCGGTGGTCGTCGTTATTTTTGCACTGTACTGTGCTTACCCTCAGGTATAGTGCCGTCACTTTGTCTATAAAAAAAGATAAACTATTTTTGAAATTAATAGGCCTTTGTTGTGTTACATGAAGAAAGACATGACCCCGTTACTATAAATTCGCGTTTCAGAGTTCTTGGTTATTCGTGAATTGTGTCTTTTTTTTTATCACAAGCTAAAGGTAAGAAGTATCTTGTAGTAAGGATTTCAATACACAATTTTTTACGCATGAATTATTTTCCGCGGTTATGATCGTGTAACAAAATTACGGTGTAGTCTCTAAACAATTTTGTATATGATTATTGAGATTACTTTAAAAAATTACACATATTTAAATGTAAATGATTTGATTAACATCTCGAGATATTGAAGACATCTTCACCTCTACGTAGTTATAACCTAGTTATTAATAATGGGGAAAAGAGTGAGAGGGGGGAGTAGAGTATAGAGAATTAAATCGCTACCAACCATATAAACACTCTCTTCTTGAATAAAAGCTGAAGAAATAATTTTACAATTAATTTAATTTTGTAATCAATATAATGCGCACATATTTTATTTCATTATTAAATCGAGCGTTAGAGAGTGACTACACTGTAGGTACCTAATTGTGAGTACAATATAATCCAATAACATAGCGACTACCGTGGGAACTACAATCCATAATTAATCGTCGATGTCATGCCGGCCTGAACAAATGTTTTTCAGGTTATGTTTAAAATATTCCATGTTTCAGAAATGAAAGAACACCCTAGCCGGAAAAAAGTGCCTCAGCTTCACAGTATGGTATAAATAGAATATTGTGAACAAACTTTCGTAAAAATATCTTTGATAGCAATGATAAAATTGTCGCAAGAAAATCAAATCCTGTGTAGGAGCGTTTTTTGAATTTGGAATATTACAACGCTCCAGCAATGCTGCATGAAACGGCGTGCTGGGGTTATTAAGTACTCTTTGATTGGATCTCTATTATCATTCTTGGCATGTCCGTAAATTCAATACTTCACGTGTTCTTTTTTTGAAAATAATGACAATATTTCCATGCGTATTTGAGAAAAATTATAACTATACCTACATAGTTTATCGACCTTTTCCATTTGAGCTTACCGTTTACAATGTATTCTTAAAAATTCAGATTTATTTTTAGGATTGTTTTTTCATACTCCTGTAGAGATTTTCACTAACGGCTTTAATCCAGGAAAGGCCCCTTTGTATGATTTCAAAAAACAGTATTATGAAGTGCAATATTTTTGCCAAGCTTTGAACAAAATTAAAAAAAATACCTGGCATGAGTCTTTTCCTGTAACCCCGGCACACAGCATTCTAGGCGTTATATTAAACAAATGATACATATATAGCTTTTTACACTTCTTTGTTGGTACGAGTGGAACCTTCACTTGCAGGAGATTATTAGATGCGGCAGAACTGTTCATCTGAAAAAATAAAACATTTGAGACGGTATGCGATAACGGTTTTATTAACACTAGCTGATGCCCGCGACTTCGTTTGTAGTGCATAATATTTTAATAACACGGCAACAAAACACATAACTGATCGCGTAGTGCTTATATACATTTTAGTTTCTTAAAACTGTAATAGCTTTTTATTCAATTATGATATCGTTATATATTTTTTTAAATCAATTATCTAATAATGGTAATAATCATCTTTATTTCAGATAAGTATAATCCATAGTTAGTACAAAAAAAACGAAAGTAAGATCTTATACTTAAGTTAGTTAACACTAATATTTTGTGACAATTTTGGTTCTCGTAATACAATTTTGAACAAGATGAACAATAATAAAGGAGTCGTATCTCCCTGCTATGGTTTTCAGGATGGAGTTGGAGCTGGCCCGCACTCTGCAGAGCAACGAGGCACATTTTTTGTCTGACGAAGGCATGAAAGCCATCGACGTGTGCCTATGTAAACATGCCAGATGTACTGCAGAAACGGGTCAGCCCCATCAACACCCTGAATCCGTTATTAAATTGGACCCGCAGGGCGCTAACAGCCCGCTGAGTATAATTGATCCACAGGCTGCACGTTTAAAATACTTGGCAATAAGCTTTAAAAAGCGTTACTCTTACTCGCTCACTACAACGTGCAAACCTGCGTACCAACATGTTACATCGGACTGCCAGTTTTACTAATGAGTAAAACAATTTTTTTTAAATTAAAAATCTGTTCAAGACTTTTTGGGTGATTAGCGCACAATGGCAAACCTTAATTATTTTATTTCTATAGATTGTTTTGAATATTACCAGATATTATTAATAAAAATGCAACAATTACAAATCTTCTTAATTTTCTTTCTCATTAACTTCATTCCTATCAATACGTAGAATATCGTCATTTTTCAGCTTTTTATTAATATTGTTTAATTTATGTTATTCAAAATAATTACTTCTTATGAACGGTACCTATATTTAAATAAGCAATGCTTATCTTTAGCTCTGTCTTCTTCTAACGGTATGGATTAGGAAAAAGAAACGATTAAAAAAACTAACTAACACTACATTAAACGAGGTAAAAAGATTTTCAAATGAAAGAATTTTATAAGTAAAGCAGTACAATGCATTGCATTATATTTAGTTGTAAAATATTAGGTGTTTTTTTCTTCCAATATATTTTGTCAATTTATAATAATATTTTGTCTTGTTCCTGTTAGTTTTTATTACTAATATTTTCATTTGATTTTAAAGATGCTTTGTGTTGATTAGTATATTTTTATGTTTCAATGTACGAAGCTATGAGAAATGCTGTGTACTCTTAAATAACATACGCATCAGGTATACTGCTTATACATTATTATCATAATACTGTATAATGTATAACGTTGTTAGATTATTCATTAAAATAAATAAATAAAATCTAAGGGGTATAAAAAAATTTTTTGATCATAAAATCTGTACAGTACTTTTTGCGTGATGTACGCCGAACGGCAAACCGATGATAACATTTATTTTAATTGTAGTGAGCGTATTTAATAGGATCGTATATCTGAATTACATTTATTGTAAATATTAAAATAAGTAATGTATAATAGGCGAAGTGTTGCTGCTGCCTTTATTAAATAAATAAGTAAATATTAGCTTATTATTCTTAAGCTATCGTTTAAGTGCAAACAAACCAAATATATGGAGCCGACTGTCAATCTTCATTAGTTGGAGAGGCACCTCTAAGAAGAATAAGCCACGTTTAATTAAGTGATGGATAATACATCAAGTTTTTACGGTTCTATAGCAACTAAAATTTCATATTTCTTCCGTCTTTCCTTTTTATTGAGTTTATTACGTTCTAGTATATTCGTTTGTGCGAAAAAATAGTTTTGCTCAATTTTTCAGTTTGCTATTTGGTAGAATACAACGAGTGTGTTCGCCTTGGTCGCGAGCAACATAAACCAAATGAAACGCCCACAATAGTGGCATGTTTGGTGTCTCGTGTTTCGATGATCAGCTAGTTATATCCAGTAATCAATTGGTGTGTTAGAGATATTTACCCGACTAGCTTGCGATCATTATGACTCTCACAGTTTGTCATGTTCCGATGACCAGCTAGTTATATCCAGTAATCAAGTGGTGTGTTAGAGATATTTACCCGACTGGCTTGCGATCATTATGACTCTCACAGTTTGTCATGTTCCGATGATCAGCTAGTTATATCCAGTAATCAAGTGGCGTGTTAGAGATATTTACCCGACTGGCTTGCGATCATTATGACTCTCACAGTTTGTCATGTTCCGATGATCAGCTAGTTATATCCAGTAATCAAGTGGTGTGTTAGAGATATTTACCCGACTGGCTTGCGATCATTATGACTCTCACAGTTTGTCATGTTCCGATGATCAGCTAGTTATATCCAGTAATCAAGTGGCGTGTTAGAGATATTTACCCGACTGGCTTGCGATCATTATGACTCTCACAGTTTGTCATGTTCCGATGATCAGCTAGTTATATCCAGTAATCAAGTGGCGTGTTAGAGATATTTACCCGACTGGCTTGCGATCATTATGACTCTCACAGTTTGTCATGTTCCGATGATCAGCTAGTTATATCCAGTAATCAAGTGGTGTGTTAGAGATATTTACCCGACTGGCTTGCGATCATTATGACTCTCATAATTTGTCATGTTTGATGATCAGCTAGTTATATCCAGTAATCAAGTGGTGTGTTAGAGATATATACCCGATTGGCTTGCGACCATTATGACTTTCACAGTTTGTCATGTTCCGATAATCAGCTAGTTATATCCAATAATTAAGTGGTGTGTTAGAGATATTTACCCGACTAGCTTGCGATCATTATGACTCTCATAATTTGTCATGTTTGATGATCAGCTAGTTATATCCAGTAATCAAGTGGTGTGTTAGAGATATATACCCGATTGGCTTGCGACCATTATGACTTTCACAGTTTGTCATGTTCCGATAATCAGCTAGTTATATCCAATAATTAAGTGGTGTGTTAGAGATATTTACCCGACTAGCTTGCGATCATTATGACTCTCATAATTTGTCATGTTTGATGATCAGCTAGTTATATCCAGTAATCAAGTGGTGTGTTAGAGATATATACCCGATTGGCTTGCGACCATTATGACTTTCACAGTTTGTCATGTTCTGATAATCAGCTAGTTATATCCAATAATTAAGTGGTGTGTTAGAGATATTTACCCGACTAGCTTGCGATCATTATGACTCTCACAGTTTGTCATGTTCCGATGATCAGCTAGTTATATCCAGTAATCAAGTGGTGTGTTAGAGATATTTACCCGACTGGCTTGCGATCATTATGACTCTCACAGTTTGTCATGTTCCGATGATCAGCTAGTTATATCCAGTAATCAAGTGGTGTGTTAGAGATATTTACCCGACTGGCTTGCGATCATTATGACTCTCACAGTTTGTCATGTTCCGATGATCAGCTAGTTATATCCAGTAATCAAGTGGTGTGTTAGAGATATTTACCCGACTGGCTTGCGATCATTATGACTCTCACAGTTTGTCATGTTCCGATGATCAGCTAGTTATATCCAGTAATCAAGTGGTGTGTTAGAGATATTTACCCGACTGGCTTGCGATCATTATGACTCTCACAGTTTGTCATGTTCCGATGATCAGCTAGTTATATCCAGTAATCAAGTGGTGTGTTAGAGATATTTACCCGACTGGCTTGCGATCATTATGACTCTCACAGTTTGTCATGTTCCGATGATCAGCTAGTTATATCCAGTAATCAAGTGGCGTGTTAGAGATATTTACCCGACTGGCTTGCGATCATTATGACTCTCACAGTTTGTCATGTTCCGATGATCAGCTAGTTATATCCAGTAATCAAGTGGTGTGTTAGAGATATTTACCCGACTGGCTTGCGATCATTATGACTCTCACAGTTTGTCATGTTCCGATGATCAGCTAGTTATATCCAGTAATCAAGTGGCGTGTTAGAGATATTTACCCGACTGGCTTGCGATCATTATGACTCTCACAGTTTGTCATGTTCCGATGATCAGCTAGTTATATCCAGTAATCAAGTGGTGTGTTAGAGATATTTACCCGACTGGCTTGCGATCATTATGACTCTCACAGTTTGTCATGTTCCGATGATCAGCTAGTTATATCCAGTAATCAAGTGGTGTGTTAGAGATATTTACCCGACTGGCTTGCGATCATTATGACTCTCACAGTTTGTCATGTTCCGATGATCAGCTAGTTATATCCAGTAATCAAGTGGTGTGTTAGAGATATTTACCCGACTGGCTTGCGATCATTATGACTCTCACAGTTTGTCATGTTCCGATGATCAGCTAGTTATATCCAGTAATCAAGTGGCGTGTTAGAGATATTTACCCGACTGGCTTGCGATCATTATGACTCTCACAGTTTGTCATGTTCCGATGATCAGCTAGTTATATCCAGTAATCAAGTGGTGTGTTAGAGATATTTACCCGACTGGCTTGCGATCATTATGACTCTCACAGTTTGTCATGTTCCGATGATCAGCTAGTTATATCCAGTAATCAAGTGGTGTGTTAGAGATATTTACCCGACTGGCTTGCGATCATTATGACTCTCACAGTTTGTCATGTTCCGATGATCAGCTAGTTATATCCAGTAATCAAGTGGCGTGTTAGAGATATTTACCCGACTGGCTTGCGATCATTATGACTCTCACAGTTTGTCATGTTCCGATGATCAGCTAGTTATATCCAGTAATCAAGTGGTGTGTTAGAGATATTTACCCGACTGGCTTGCGATCATTATGACTCTCACAGTTTGTCATGTTCCGATGATCAGCTAGTTATATCCAGTAATCAAGTGGCGTGTTAGAGATATTTACCCGACTGGCTTGCGATCATTATGACTCTCACAGTTTGTCATGTTCCGATGATCAGCTAGTTATATCCAGTAATCAAGTGGTGTGTTAGAGATATTTACCCGACTGGCTTGCGATCATTATGACTCTCATAATTTGTCATGTTCCGATGATCAGCTAGTTATATCCAGTAATCAAGTGGTGTGTTAGAGATATTTACCCGACTGGCTTGCGATCATTATGACTCTCACAGTTTGTCATGTTCCGATGATCAGCTAGTTATATCCAGTAATCAAGTGGTGTGTTAGAGATATTTACCCGACTGGCTTGCGATCATTATGACTCTCACAGTTTGTCATGTTCCGATGATCAGCTAGTTATATCCAGTAATCAAGTGGCGTGTTAGAGATATTTACCCGACTGGCTTGCGATCATTATGACTCTCACAGTTTGTCATGTTCCGATGATCAGCTAGTTATATCCAGTAATCAAGTGGCGTGTTAGAGATATTTACCCGACTGGCTTGCGATCATTATGACTCTCACAGTTTGTCATGTTCCGATGATCAGCTAGTTATATCCAGTAATCAAGTGGCGTGTTAGAGATATTTACCCGACTGGCTTGCGATCATTATGACTCTCACAGTTTGTCATGTTCCGATGATCAGCTAGTTATATCCAGTAATCAAGTGGTGTGTTAGAGATATTTACCCGACTGGCTTGCGATCATTATGACTCTCATAATTTGTCATGTTTGATGATCAGCTAGTTATATCCAGTAATCAAGTGGTGTGTTAGAGATATATACCCGATTGGCTTGCGACCATTATGACTTTCACAGTTTGTCATGTTCCGATAATCAGCTAGTTATATCCAATAATTAAGTGGTGTGTTAGAGATATTTACCCGACTAGCTTGCGATCATTATGACTCTCATAATTTGTCATGTTCCGATGATCAGCTAGTTATATCCAGTAATCAAGTGGCGTGTTAGAGATATTTACCCGACTGGCTTGCGATCATTATGACTCTCACAGTTTGTCATGTTCCGATGATCAGCTAGTTATATCCAGTAATCAAGTGGCGTGTTAGAGATATTTACCCGACTGGCTTGCGATCATTATGACTCTCACAGTTTGTCATGTTCCGATGATCAGCTAGTTATATCCAGTAATCAAGTGGTGTGTTAGAGATATTTACCCGACTGGCTTGCGATCATTATGACTCTCATAATTTGTCATGTTTGATGATCAGCTAGTTATATCCAGTAATCAAGTGGTGTGTTAGAGATATATACCCGATTGGCTTGCGACCATTATGACTTTCACAGTTTGTCATGTTCCGATAATCAGCTAGTTATATCCAATAATTAAGTGGTGTGTTAGAGATATTTACCCGACTAGCTTGCGATCATTATGACTCTCATAATTTGTCATGTTTGATGATCAGCTAGTTATATCCAGTAATCAAGTGGTGTGTTAGAGATATATACCCGATTGGCTTGCGACCATTATGACTTTCACAGTTTGTCATGTTCCGATAATCAGCTAGTTATATCCAATAATTAAGTGGTGTGTTAGAGATATTTACCCGACTAGCTTGCGATCATTATGACTCTCACAGTTTGTCATGTTCCGATGATCAGCTAGTTATATCCAGTAATCAAGTGGTGTGTTAGAGATATTTACCCGACTGGCTTGCGATCATTATGACTCTCACAGTTTGTCATGTTCCGATGATCAGCTAGTTATATCCAGTAATCAAGTGGTGTGTTAGAGATATTTACCCGACTGGCTTGCGATCATTATGACTCTCACAGTTTGTCATGTTCCGATGATCAGCTAGTTATATCCAGTAATCAAGTGGTGTGTTAGAGATATTTACCCGACTGGCTTGCGATCATTATGACTCTCACAGTTTGTCATGTTCCGATGATCAGCTAGTTATATCCAGTAATCAAGTGGTGTGTTAGAGATATTTACCCGACTGGCTTGCGATCATTATGACTCTCACAGTTTGTCATGTTCCGATGATCAGCTAGTTATATCCAGTAATCAAGTGGCGTGTTAGAGATATTTACCCGACTGGCTTGCGATCATTATGACTCTCACAGTTTGTCATGTTCCGATGATCAGCTAGTTATATCCAGTAATCAAGTGGCGTGTTAGAGATATTTACCCGACTGGCTTGCGATCATTATGACTCTCACAGTTTGTCATGTTCCGATGATCAGCTAGTTATATCCAGTAATCAAGTGGCGTGTTAGAGATATTTACCCGACTGGCTTGCGATCATTATGACTCTCACAGTTTGTCATGTTCCGATGATCAGCTAGTTATATCCAGTAATCAAGTGGTGTGTTAGAGATATTTACCCGACTGGCTTGCGATCATTATGACTCTCATAATTTGTCATGTTTGATGATCAGCTAGTTATATCCAGTAATCAAGTGGTGTGTTAGAGATATATACCCGATTGGCTTGCGACCATTATGACTTTCACAGTTTGTCATGTTCCGATAATCAGCTAGTTATATCCAATAATTAAGTGGTGTGTTAGAGATATTTACCCGACTAGCTTGCGATCATTATGACTCTCATAATTTGTCATGTTTGATGATCAGCTAGTTATATCCAGTAATCAAGTGGTGTGTTAGAGATATATACCCGATTGGCTTGCGACCATTATGACTTTCACAGTTTGTCATGTTCCGATAATCAGCTAGTTATATCCAATAATTAAGTGGTGTGTTAGAGATATTTACCCGACTAGCTTGCGATCATTATGACTCTCACAGTTTGTCATGTTCCGATGATCAGCTAGTTATATCCAGTAATCAAGTGGTGTGTTAGAGATATTTACCCGACTGGCTTGCGATCATTATGACTCTCACAGTTTGTCATGTTCCGATGATCAGCTAGTTATATCCAGTAATCAAGTGGTGTGTTAGAGATATTTACCCGACTGGCTTGCGATCATTATGACTCTCACAGTTTGTCATGTTCCGATGATCAGCTAGTTATATCCAGTAATCAAGTGGTGTGTTAGAGATATTTACCCGACTGGCTTGCGATCATTATGACTCTCACAGTTTGTCATGTTCCGATGATCAGCTAGTTATATCCAGTAATCAAGTGGTGTGTTAGAGATATTTACCCGACTGGCTTGCGATCATTATGACTCTCACAGTTTGTCATGTTTGATGATCAGCTAGTTATATCCAGTAATCAAGTGGTGTGTTAGAGATATATACCCGATTGGCTTGCGACCATTATGACTTTCACAGTTTGTCATGTTCCGATAATCAGCTAGTTATATCCAATAATTAAGTGGTGTGTTAGAGATATTTACCCGACTAGCTTGCGATCATTATGACTCTCATAATTTGTCATGTTTGATGATCAGCTAGTTATATCCAGTAATCAAGTGGTGTGTTAGAGATATATACCCGATTGGCTTGCGACCATTATGACTTTCACAGTTTGTCATGTTCCGATAATCAGCTAGTTATATCCAATAATTAAGTGGTGTGTTAGAGATATTTACCCGACTAGCTTGCGATCATTATGACTCTCATAATTTGTCATGTTTGATGATCAGCTAGTTATATCCAGTAATCAAGTGGTGTGTTAGAGATATATACCCGATTGGCTTGCGACCATTATGACTTTCACAGTTTGTCATGTTCCGATAATCAGCTAGTTATATCCAATAATTAAGTGGTGTGTTAGAGATATTTACCCGACTAGCTTGCGATCATTATGACTCTCATAATTTGTCATGTTTGATGATCAGCTAGTTATATCCAGTAATCAAGTGGTGTGTTAGAGATATATACCCGATTGGCTTGCGACCATTATGACTCTCACAGTTTGTCATGTTCCGATGACCAGCTAGTTATATCCAGTAATTAAGTGGTGTGTTAGAGATATTTACCCGACTGCTTGCGATCATTATGACTCTCACAGTTTGTCATGTTCCGATGATCAGCTAGTTATATCCAGTAATCAAGTGGTGTGTTAGAGATATTTACCCGACTGGCTTGCGATCATTATGACTCTCACAGTTTGTCATGTTCCGATGATCAGCTAGTTATATCCAGTAATCAAGTGGTGTGTTAGAGATATTTACCCGACTGGCTTGCGATCATTATGACTCTCACAGTTTGTCATGTTCCGATGATCAGCTAGTTATATCCAGTAATCAAGTGGTGTGTTAGAGATATTTACCCGACTGGCTTGCGATCATTATGACTCTCACAGTTTGTCATGTTCCGATGATCAGCTAGTTATATCCAGTAATCAAGTGGTGTGTTAGAGATATTTACCCGACTGGCTTGCGATCATTATGACTCTCACAGTTTGTCATGTTCCGATGATCAGCTAGTTATATCCAGTAATCAAGTGGCGTGTTAGAGATATTTACCCGACTGGCTTGCGATCATTATGACTCTCACAGTTTGTCATGTTCCGATGATCAGCTAGTTATATCCAGTAATCAAGTGGTGTGTTAGAGATATTTACCCGACTGGCTTGCGATCATTATGACTCTCACAGTTTGTCATGTTCCGATGATCAGCTAGTTATATCCAGTAATCAAGTGGTGTGTTAGAGATATTTACCCGACTGGCTTGCGACCATTATGACTCTCACAGTTTGTCATGTTCCGATGATCAGCTAGTTATATCCAGTAATTAAGTGGTGTGTTAGAGATATTTACCCGACTAGCTTGCGATCATTATGACTCTCATAATTTGTCATGTTTGATGATCAGCTAGTTATATCCAGTAATCAAGTGGTGTGTTAGAGATATATACCCGATTGGCTTGCGACCATTATGACTCTCACAGTTTGTCATGTTCCGATAATCAGCTAGTTATATCCAATAATTAAGTGGTGTGTTAGAGATATTTACACGACTGTCTTGCGACCATTATGACTCTCACAGTTTGTCATGTTCCGATGGCCAGCTAGTTATATCCAGTAATTAAGTGGTGTGTTAGAGATATTTACACGACTGTCTTGCGACCATTATGACTCTCACAGTTTGTCATGTTCCGATGACCAGCTAGTTATATCCAGTAATTAAGTGGTGTGTTAGAGATATTTACCCGACTGGCTTGCGACCATTATGACTCTCACAGTTTGTCATGTTCCGATGACCAGCTAGTTATATCCAGTAATTAAGTGGTGTGTTAGAGATATTTACACGACTGTCTTGCGACCATTATGACTCTCACAGTTTGTCATGTTCCGATGACCAGCTAGTTATATCCAGTAATTAAGTGGTGTGTTAGAGATATTTACACGACTGTCTTGCGACCATTATGACTCTCACAGTTTGTCATGTTCCGATGACCAGCTAGTTATATCCAGTAATTAAGTGGTGTGTTAGAGATATTTACCCGACTGGCTTGCGACCATTATGACTCTCACAGTTTGTCATGTTCCGATGACCAGCTAGTTATATCCAGTAATTAAGTGGTGTGTTAGAGATATTTACCCGACTGGCTTGCGACCATTATGACTCTCACAGTTTGTCATGTTCCGATGACCAGCTAGTTATATCCAGTAATTAAGTGGTGTGTTAGAGATATTTACCCGACTGGCTTGCGACCATTATGACTCTCACAGTTTGTCATGTTCCGATGACCAGCTAGTTATATCCAGTAATTAAGTGGTGTGTTAGAGATATTTACACGACTGTCTTGCGACCATTATGACTCTCACAGTTTGTCATGTTCCGATGACCAGCTAGTTATATCCAGTAATTAAGTGGTGTGTTAGAGATATTTACACGACTGTCTTGCGACCATTATGACTCTCACAGTTTGTCATGTTCCGATGATCAGCTAGTGTATATCCAGCTGCTTAGAGGCTTAAATGCCGGCATAACAACAATGACCGGCGATAGATTGCTCATCTCTCGATGGTCGCTGTTGTTTTTTTATTATACTGGCTAACCATTAGTGCGGTCACTTTGGTGCGGTAATATTATACCAATGACGTTTTATAAAAATAGACGCGTTATACTCTCACTAAAAGCAATTTGAAGACGTTACAAATTTGATTATCAGCCTGGTGAAACAAAAGAGATAGGATATCACAGCGGAAGGCGGAAACTCTGAGGTCAAAATAGGATAAAAGTGTGTGCTCGCTCACGCCGGTATCAAGCCGAAAGTAAACTACGGCCAATTGCAAATCATTTTTTTAAAACTCGCCTTACTGTTAGCCTGAGGGGCCCTATCCAACAAACACTGAGCCGCTGATGGCTCTTATAGCTTTACCGGACTTGGAGGCGAGCCAGCACGAGCGCTTAAAGCACTCAGCCGCGAAAGCGTGGTAAACAAGCGCGCAAGGATGTCAAAATGGCCGGATCTCGGCTTTGGCTATTGCCGTGATTGCCTACCATTCATAATTGCATGTAAAGAGCATCAATGCCGTGTCTACTTATAAAATAACATGATATTTTACAATTTTTTATTTTTTATTTTACTATGGTAATTATACTATATTATAAAACAAAGTCCCAAGCCATTTGTGGGTGTGTCTGTATGAACGCGATAAACTCAAAAACGATTTTTGAAACGAAAACGAAAAGAAAATCGGCCCTAAAAGTATTAATCAATTTAATTAAGTACCTATTAATGAACATGCATGCGAAATTTATGTATGCATAAAAAATAGAATAAAACAAAGGAAATCAACATAAAAGTTGTATGGAAGTAACAAAGGACATGTTTCTTAGAATAAAGAAAATTAATGAATTTTCTTACATTTGTACTCCCCCATCCGGTGACATCGAGTAAAGTGCCCTTTTTAAGTTTAACGTTTTTATCAGCTAAATCAATTTTGTCAACTTTCGGTCCAAAAGTGAGATTTTTGGCTAATTTAATCAAACAGATATCATAGTCCTTTGTTCTCTCGATGTAATTTTCGTGCACTATAATTTTTTCTATATCGTAGAGATCTCCATCTTTGCTGATGTTGTCTGTACCGACCACAATTTTGTAATTTTTGTTCCTGGAAACATTTCGTTATATAGTTGACCGATTTTGATGAAATTTTGTACACGGTAAGCTCATTGCTCAATTTTATTGATAGCCTATAGGAATGGTTAATAATAGTTTTAGAAATTGTTAATAAACTATATATAAATTGTCAACCGAATTTGATGAAATTCTTTACATACACTTCCTGTGTTGTTCTTCAATTATTACAGGATAAAAGAATTGTCAATAATCTTAGTAAAAAAATCATAAAAATCGTAGTAAAAATTACGAGACCAAAGTAATTACAGCGTAATAAAGGCGTGCGGAGTCACAGGGCACTGCTGGTAAAGTATATTTCAAAAGTTCCTTAAACTTTATGAAGTATTTTTTTATTTCATATGGGCCGTTTCGTTAAGGTACGAACCCATTTCAATCGAAACAGTTTTAACACCAGGTACCACTGATCCTTTATCGCTATATAGCGCATATCGCTCCCGTAGAGGGAGAAGTACGTCAATAAACTTACCCACGCTCTAATGCTTAAATTCCTTTTGAAAATAATCCAAAAACTAGAGAAGGTAATCGAATCTTAATTTCACAACATCAGAAACGAAAAAAGTTTATAAATAACTTCTTTTTAGACTTTAAATAGACGCAAAAGAAATACCGTCAGTAATTTTTATTTTAGGTACGTAAAAATTTAATGTCGCTTTTGTAAAAACAAATCCCTAAAGCGTTTTCTCGCAAATAGATTTTGCAGTGATCGGAGTAACGCCCGCTTGCGTAAAGTCTTGGAACCACGCGAAAAGCGATTTAAACATTTGGAAGTACATTTCAATGTGAACAATTGTTTTCTAAGATGAACCTAATAAATCAAAGTATCGAACCAAACTCACTTATGAAAAATTGGGAAACTCTTTGAGGCTGTGGATTGATCCCAAAATTTATTATCTTGTGGCTGAGGTGCAAGCTCAAGGTTTTCATTTATATTATTTCTGGTTTACATCACTTTCACTTGATATATTTAAATAACACTTACTTTACAATACAATGAGCGGCAGACAGAAGGAATCTCTCGTGTATTATTGATGCCCCGCAGAAATGAAAAGTCCCGTTAATACGTAATGAAGCCATAAACGGGACGTCGTTTATCGAGACATCGTGCCCGCCTATAATACCCAAGTTGTTTGGGACATTTAATACTGTTAACAAAAAAAAAAAGGTTTATTAATTAATGTACTTGTTTGCTCAGAAGACATCGTCCTGGCTCGACTACAGCGCCACATATTGCTTTCAGGAACACCATGATAACATTCTTCATGAAAAAATACTTAGATATTAAATTACGTGGAGGTTATATGTATGTATATATTATAAATAAAATCGTGAGACACAATCATAAAATTAAATATCAAATTAAAATTTTAGAATACTTGAAGTAATGTCAACAAAAGATAATGCTCTAAAAAATTATTTTAAAATAAACAATTGTTAGACTTTTTAATTTAAGTGAGAATTTTTAATACGAGTTAAATTAACGTATTTTCTTGTGAGATGCATAATTCTATAATAATCTTTTTTTTTATTGGTCACTCACCTGCGTATTATTTACTATTGAATAATTAATGTAAATAAAATATAATAGAATTTATAAAAATACAATAATTCAATTGGATGGATTCCACGAACCACCGTTGTCCCATCGTTTCGAATAAAAACAGATATATTGTGTGAATATGAGCTCAATCTATCAAGTCCTTCAGAAGTTATATGAATAACAGACACACACAAGATTATTGTATATAGGATTATTACGATAAAGCAAAATATTTTACAGTGTACGTAAGCTTTCATTTAATGAGAATATCATGGAAGTCCATGGTATGGTATCAGGACATTTTCTAATGTAAACCTGGGTAGGTACCACCCAGAAGTAGAAAATATGTCGCCAAACACCAATAGGTGAGTTCTGGCAGCTCCAATTCAGACCATCTTAGACAACTTAAGATAAAGATTTTTGCGGTCATAGATATAGTATACGAGTAGATTGACAATAGGTTGAATAAGACGAGATCAAAAATGGAACACCAGTGTGCGTATTAATTAATTTCTTTCTTTGTTATACGAGTTACATCCGGGTACCAATCTATCTAAACAATTTAAAAAAATGAAGTGCCTGTTCGTAAATTCAAAATTAAAGCGTTTTACTAAATGCTTATGAAGTATATACGGTAAATATAATTAAAAAAAAAAAAAAAAACTATTTTTAAAGTTATTGTCTGTCCGTCTTATTGTTCCGCGTAATCTCCGAAACGGTTGGTTGGTTTAGAAAAATAATTAGGGTTCCGCATAAATAAATCAATTCTAGCGTTTAAATCGCTTACGCTGAATAAACCATAAGAGGTCTATCAAATTAATGTACTACAAAATCGTAGATTTTAAAAAGGCCTAAGTATAAAAAGTCAGCGAGAACATAATACGTCTATTTTCTAAGGATCACCCACAATAAGTAATTTATCTTTAAAGTAACCGGAGTTATACAATTCGTGGGTGTACCTGATTGACGGTATCCTGTAGACCACGCGAGCGCAGCCGCGGGCACGGCTAGTTTTAATAATTAAATAAAACACAAGTAACTCACCACTGCATATCAAAATATTAATGTAACAGAGAAAGGTTACTAAAACCAACTGCTTATACATGATGATCGTTTTGATTTGAACAAAAATATCACTTAAACACCTATTTATATTATCGCTATATTATTATGTGTTTTATCTACAGTTTTCATTATTTATTTTTATCATACAATAACAAAATTAATAGTTCATTAGTTAATCGCACAAAGTCATGTGGTGGTCAAGGCACCATAATATTGCAATGTCGTCAAACTTAGATAAAATAAATATATCCAAAATGTTATATATGATTACTAGCTTTTCCTCACGGTTTCACCCGTGTCAATTTTATCCGATAAACACCGCACCGCCAACGCACCCATGTACTCTATCATAATTGTTCTTCTCGCAGGTACATATTATTTTAATTTTTCATCATCTCCTAAACGATGTGTTCAAATAGCATATGTACTCTAAAGAACATAATTTAACTCCATAAAATTGTATTTATGATGCAGTAACTTTTGTTTGTAAGGATTAATATGGCATGTCTATAAATAATGCTTATAAATCACTTTTTAATTTTCAACAAATCTTCGTCAGAAAATATCATATTGTGGATTATCTATAAGAGATAGGCATATGCTATTGCAATTTTTTTTTTTTTAATATAATAAGGACCAATATATTATTGTAGAACATTATACTTCCGTAACATTAACAATTACACCAGCGCACGCAGATTAAACAGTTCGGGAGGGTCTCGACTGCCGACTTACGTAACTAAAATCAATATTCAAGGCAATCTGAGAGTTGTAGCCTAATCTTAAATAGCCTGTACTATTCCTCGAGAGTCTGGCTATCACATACAATAATAATTTTTCGAATCCAACTAGTAGGGTTAGTTCCAGAGAATAGCGTGTTTAAACAAACAAACAGAAAATCTTTTTCGCTTTATTATATTAGTATAGAAGTATAGATTTAGTGTTTATTCTAATATTGTGCCCATATAAGTAGGTACTTAAATACAGGATCTCGATCAATCCATTTTATTATATTTAAAATAATATTCAGCGCGGCCTATACATATAACAATTATTTTCATTATAGTACAATTGGAATTTTTAATTTAAAAAAATTCACTAGTTCGGTAGGCGTATCTTTCCCCGCAAATCCTATGCACCGAACAGTATTATTTAACAGGCCTTTGTCGTGTTGTTTTTGTTTGTAACTGTGGAAACTTGCCAAACGTTGTTCGTATGTTCCCGGAAAATGGTTTTCCATGCACAACAGCTAGCTAGGCTTCGGTCTTATTCTTTAATTACGTAATTGTGATATTTCTTATTAAGTGGATATTCTGCCAAGTCCGTGATTTTTTTAAACTTGTTTTTATAATTTTGTTTTATAATAGACTAGCTGTGCCCATGGCTCCGCACGCGTTTATTTTTATACAGTTTATTTGTCTCGTATTTTATTTTATAATTTCTGAAAGTATTATTTATAATTATATTGATAATTAACTAAATATATATTTAACGGATTTTACGCAAACCTTATCTAAAGTTTCATTACGGATGAAACCGTGTGGCACAGCTAGTAAACCCATAAACTTGAGGAATAACTGATAACTACGAGTATGTACTTCTCGAGTATAAATAAAAAATCGGTTGTCTGTAAAGTCAGTTTACTGACGATAGTTGAACGTGACAACGTTATAAGAAAATACTGATGGAATGGTATCATTTTTCAAAAGAAAATTTTAATTTTATTTATAGTTTTGTCAATTAAAGCATAACCTACAATCGCTGCACTAGCGGACCGATGCTATTTATTTTAATGATGAAAGCACGAATATTCAACAATATATCACTGAACATATATTTAATATCGAAAGAATCATTACCTTTATCGCCGCAATTATCGTTGCTATAAAAAATTGACACCACATTCACTTTTCACTGCACTTCATACTTGACGAAAACATGTAAATTTATTATTGTATAGCAGCTGTCCACGCGGACGCATCGCTCACTCAAGTAGGAGAGAGACAGATGTCGAACGCTGCCGAACGCGGAGGCCTATTGTGCCTCTTTGTCGCTCGTTCCGCGCTCTCGCTTGCACTTCAAGCCTTAAATGGAACGCCTCAGAGCGTGGTAACGCCGCATGAGTCATGATTTTTCGTGCGTGCAGCCGGCTCCATCGAATTATAAGACGTTGTCACGTCAAAAATGGTTATTAACTTAGGTGTATTCTAATTGCTCTAAAATATGCACCGTTGATGTGATTATCTACCATCAGTGATGATTTGATGATTTTATTTGTATTTTATTAATTTTTATTAATGATTTATCCGAAAAAACAACCGTAATTTTCAATAAAGTATTACTCAGAAACTATGCATAATTGACATGCGGAAGCTTTACTACTATCGCATTTGAATTGATTTAAACAATATACATCTGCAATCAAAAAGAGATGTCACAAAATTGGCTCCCATAAAACACTGTGCGTCCCGAGTCTCGTGCACTCCCTCTCGGTCACGCTCAGTAAAAAAGGTCGACTACAAGTTTGTTCGATAGAGAAAAAAAGATGAAATATGATATTTCACAGCATATCCCTATGTGCCTCGACTCAATATTACGTCATGCGTAATAAAAAACCCAACTGAATCAATGTACCCTTAAAAGTATAGACGCGTAAGTCATAAAAAACCTTACTCAAGGCAATGTTCCGGACGCTCAAAAGACGTAAAATTCCTATAAAACTCAGTAAATGCCTGGCGTCATTTTAGCCGACACTGTCGATGTCGCTTAGTTCGAGCCGCTTTTTAGTGAGTTTACTGATTTATGATTTCCTAGCTACGTGTTTTAGTACTCTCTAACAATACCACTAAATATTCTGCAAAGAGGAAATAAAAAGGCAAAATTTTTTGCCATGGGTACATTTTAACTTCGTTTACATTTTATTTATCGGTTGGTTGTTGCATTATGTATAGTTTTATCTACCTATTAGTGGTACCCAGCGGCTCCACACAAGTTTATTACGTAATATTTGTTTTCATCTCGTAGTTTTATTTTTACCTCATAATATTGACAATTCTTATATTCCTATCGATAGAGGTATGACGTACGAGTATATTTAACTTAATGTAATATCATTAAAACCGGTTGAGAATGAATAAAAATGTAATGTAAAAAATTAAAGTTTCTAAAATTATTATTGGATATTTTTATAGCATATCATTTGACCAATGATATAAAAACTTTCCGAGTACAAAATTTCATAAGACACCGAAAAAAATTTTCATGTTATATATTCGTGATCTGTTTACTTTATTTGATACTCCTTAAACTAGTTGTTTTACACGAAAATAAGATAATAAAATTTCGCTTTGAAAGAAATACCTACTGCTTTAAGATGTTGGTGTGGTCTTGTTTTGTGGTTTTCATGTTAACATACTCGTATTTCACGAGACGGGAATTTCGTTTGGTTTGTAAATATACACCGAAACATGTGGTGCATATTTAAATCGTAGATGACGTCTATGCAAATTGTGTCTGGAGTATTTCTGATTTAACCTAGTGTGTAGGTTACTTTAGCTTATGTAATATATTGCTTTCTTTTATTATTAAATGTATATAATCAAATATTGCTTTAAACTTTTGCTAAATTGCAACTTATTTTTGCATTATATGTATAGTTGGAATATTTTGTAATTTTTTAAAATGTTTTTTTTTTTAAATAAATCCACAGTAATGCATTTTTAATGCATCGATATATTAGTTTAATCAGTTATGGAATAATCTTAGATTTTTCATAAATATTTAAAATCTGTTCGTCCAAAATTCACACGGAGTCTTATAAAAAAAAACCTATCTAGGTAAACTTGGAAAGTAAAACAATATTATGTAAGTCTATGTCCAGAAGAAGCAAGTTCGCTACGAATAATCTCGCGCGTATACGCGAGTACGTCGCGTCCAGAAAGAGCGTTTAACGCATGAGCCTTTGAGGGTGGATTCAGACAGTATTCAACAAGGAGTCAAGGAATCGGTCGGTCGAGTTGTGGCTAGTTTAATGTCGCTGGAAAAGTCGAAAACGAAGGGAGACTAGAATGTACTTAGTACATCCATTTCTGTACGATAGAATGACAAATAGTATCTATTACTATGTTTGGAACTTTGTATCCAAATTTTAGACAGTATAATATTTTTTTCGGGGTCATCTTTATCTGAAAATATTAAAACAAGTTCTTCTCAAGCTCTTTGTTTTAAAATTCTATTCCCGTATGCGGAAGAGTCCATATCTTATAATGCCTGTCTTTTTTCTATTTCATCTATTTCTGTATAGTAATTTTATTGCTCCATTTTTCTAAATAAATTCACTCGCTGGAAGTTCGCGTGCGAACTTGACGCAACCGAATTGTCTCTAATATCTAGGCTCGCGCGAAACGCTCGCATTATGCTTGCGAATCGAGAGTCTCACGTACTACACACGATTTACACGCGAACTTTATACTCGCACGATGTTTGTGGACGCGATGCATAGAGCTCAAGTACCTCGCCGACGCGCGTATGAATACGCGAGAGATAATTCGCGGCGAAATCGCTCCTTCTTTCATAAATCTATCACAGTCATTATAAAGGAAAGTTTAGGAATTTAGTTTCTTAACTTTGCCCTCCTAATACACATTTGAAAATGTTACACTATTGAGTCATCTCGTTTTTTCTCACTCAGTAAGACTAATAAAAGTTTCTTAGGTAGTAGTGTTAGGTTCTACAAAGTTCAGTACAGTAAAGTACAGTACGTTCAATGATTATGTCAAACAGGATTTTCCTATCAAACAGTATCTGTCATAGGCTAGATACTTATTTGACTGATAGTGACGTATAAAAATTACTCCCTTAATTCACGACTAAAGTAATAATAAACCCGATAGAGTTTTTTTCGAACTCTTCTTGATGACAAAAATGTTTCCCAAACTGAGTAGTATTGTGACCTTCATAAGTGCCTTGTCAGGGCCTAAATTGAATATAGTATTTTTTATTTTGATTGTATTAATAAATTAATTTACTACATTATTTTCTTTTTCATAATGTTTACCATTTGGATGAATTATGTGTAAATCAATTGTGTTGCTATCTGTGACTCGCCTAAATGTTATCCAATGGAAGTGAAGCTCTCAAATGACTTGTTTACATGTACAGTACAAACATTGAAACCGTGTGGGTATTGCATAATTTTATCTCGATTTTCACGGACCAGAATAAATTGCGAATTGTCTTGTAGTGATTTGTATGAAAATTGTTTGTTTCAGCGTAATCCCTCCGCTCCTCTTAAATTTTACCGTACAAGAGTTTCAGTTTATTGCCGAACATAAAATTTTTGAATGCAGAATTTTTAAATATCGAACTTTTTTAGCAAATTCTTATGACAGCTGATTATGTCGACTCCCCGCATACGTTGCTGACATTGGCTCCGTTATCGCGATTCACATGTAAATAATACTACACTATATTATTTCAATAATTATAGACTTTTTACGTTTTTAAAAAAAAAAAGAACCAGCCAACCACTTTTTTATTTCATCAATCGATTTCGTTCAATGTCCCACAAACGGCGCGGCGGTGTTACTTATTGTTCCGACGAAATCTGGCCGGAAGTTGACTTTATAACATTTTTGGATTTGTTTAATGAATACAATTACGTAAAATACAACTTTTAAGTCGACTACAAAAAATACCACAATAGAATTATAAATATATTGATAAATATAATTATGATCAATTTCACATGAAGGAATTTCAAAGTGCGGTTTACAAAACCGATGATGTATTCAGACGAAAACATCACTTTAAAAGTATACAAACTGGGAGTAACGGACATAACAAAGTATCGTGAAACCTCCACAATTTACCTCCACACGAAAGTCGGTAAGCTGAACGCTTACGGCGGCTTACGGCGCGGCAGATGCGTCAGTTATCGAGGGTCTTGTCATAGGGCGGTTGTGTTGAATTTACTTACATTTACCGCCAAAATTCGCGATCTTTATTCTATCGCACTAGTAATTATTTCAAAGCTGACATACTAAAAAAATATTCTGTTTAGTGCTTGCAATTTAGTTTAGGATGCTAAATAAATAGGGGAAATTACAAAAGTAATCTTGTTTTGAAATTTAAGTAGTGAAAAAGAAATATAATGTATGTAACTGATATCGTGTCAAAATCACTGGGAGTGTTATTGAAATGAATAGATTGGATAATATATCGAAACACAATAAAGAAGACGACAACAATGCTAAAGGGAACTGCACAAAGCAGAACAAAATCCTTGGTGAGTATTCACTTCAAACAATTTAATACATTTTACAAAAACTGTTTTATAAACTTGGTAAAGTAAAAATTGATTTCGTAAATACAACACAAACCCAATGGACGATATATTCACATACGTTCTATTTAGGAGAATTCTAAATAGATGTATAAAGTAGATTTTTTTAAATAACAATTTTATGGAACGTTTGTCATAGATCAATTAATTATTGAAATGATAAGAAACTATATAAATAATTCGATTATCATTCATTCATCAGGTGGCTTTTGTTGTATAAACTCACGAAATCACTTTGGGTTCCCATATTGACAGAAATTATCAGACTTATTAACGGAGCTCCATAATGGAATATTTTCTCTTTCAGTTTACTGCCTTAATGCCTTTCATTGATATTTAAGAAATTCAATTATGTGCTTTGCATTATTATTTTCCCAATTCGTGTGTATAATATTCTTGGGCTGGGACTATTTTTCCCACCACAACGAATAAATAAAATTTATTTAAATCTTGTATAATTCAAAGTTTTAGTAAGGCATATATCGTATCACCATTCTCAATATCACTGAGGAATTTGAATTATACGGTGATATTAAATTCTTCTATGAAGGTCCTTTAGTAGAAATGGGACATGAAATTAATTATAAGATTTAATTACAAGACTAGAATTTGACTAAGAATTTGGCATAAAGTTTTTTAAATCGTTTGAATGCGAGTGAAAACTTAAATGTTAAATATCGAATTAAAACCAAAGTATTTAATAAATCTTTTAACTTTTTAGTTTCTTATGACTTTAATAACTTTTTATTGGATTACGGTACTGTAATTATTTTGTAAGGACCAATGTATTTAAATTAGTAATACAAAAAAGAAATTGATCAAAATCTATCCAGTAGCTGAAGCTTGATGCACGTACAACGGTAAACCTCAATAATTTTACTTAAATAGATTTCTTTCGGTATCCATTGAATTTATGAAATGCATGTCATTCTATCGAAAATTTACTACAAGACAATTTTTATCAAAAAAAGAAAATCAACTTCAATAATTTTGATGAGTTCTCTGGTGTAACTTCGGGGTCGGAGGTCCAATACCAATGAATTTTCCAACGAAAAAAGAATCATCCAAATCGGTTCATAAACAAAGTTGTTATGGCTGAACACAACTAAAAAAGGACATATTCGAATTGATAATCGCCGTGTTTTTTAACCGACTCGAAAAGACGGAGATCACTCAATTCAAATGTATTTTTTTATGAATGTTCAGCCATAACTTCTTTGTTTTAGGGGATGCCTGAAAAGTTGTCCCATTTTATTTTATTGATATTGGACCTTCAACTTCGAAGATACACCGGGGAACTCTTCAAAATCATTAAAGTTGGTTTTCTTTTTTGTTAAAAATTATCTTTTGTGCCGTTAAAATAGGAATAACCTATGTCATTAATATTGGGTTGATGATGTCTGAAATAAAATTCGTTAACAAATTCTATACCCCTTTTCACGGTAATTTTTTTAACGAATTATATCATCGTATCGGTTAAGGGAAAAGTGAATAAATATGACTCGAAGACATTGCTCATGGATCGCCGATTTTATTGCTGTCATAACTTAATGTACGAGTATTGCCGTGCATCAATATACACTGTTTGTTTTATTTGTAAATTGATTATTTCATGTGTTCGTCTTACGAAATTATGTGATTTTTTTTTTAAGAAATGTCGATATGCTTGAGTTGATATAATACAACTCTAGCTTGGTATGAATGATTCCAGTGGAGCAAGTTTTCTCAACTTGTGTTAAAATTTATAGCAAAATTAGATAGTCATAAATACCTTGTTAACAATAGGCCCAATTACTGCATATGCACCGGCTGATTTCGGAACACGACAAACCAAAAGAATATCATAGATGGGTTTATCACTGTGTGTCTGGTATTGTAATTATATACCAGTAAGAATCCAACGCTAATAAAAAAATCATTCCTTATTGTAGCAGCTTGCAGGAAGGTTTTTGAAAAACATGAAACCCCTTTTATTTCATAATAGTAAATTCCAAAAGCATAAATATGAATTTTCATATCCTAATAAGAGACATTATGGGTTCTTGATAAAAGCTCTCATCTCTTCAAGTATTATTTTCACTACATGTGGGATAACACAATGAAATTATTCGCTTTTAGCAAAACTGTATAATCCAGATAATTTACAATAGGTATACCACTTAGACTATATAGACTCCATTTTCTCGTCTCTTGAGACTTCAACGTTTACCAATTTTCTACCATTCGCAACAACATCACAGAGAGGTAGTGCACAGAGAAATTTGTTTGAAGATGTCTCTCTCTTGGGACAGTTCGACTGGTCGAGTACCTTCACCCTACATAAGATCGCAGCTAAATAAATATCCCATTAGGAACGCACTAGTGATACCATAGTAGTTATTACAAGCGTTAAGCGGACCGTATGCTTGTCGTTTGTTGGCAGTAATCATTTCAGATACTGTGGTTTTAAAAGTAAGATTCCAAGTTATCAAATTATTCCTCATAATATGGCATTATATATAAACTAGAAATAGTAGTACTATGGACACAAACAGCCACATAGATAGGCGAAAAAGTTCTATAAATTTAATCTTAAATGTTTCTTCCATAATATATCTTTCAAAGGTACACAATTTGAATTGGCAAAACGACGTCACAGCCAGTGTCGCCAATGACTGCGAAATGGTTGAAAAAACGGTTTTAGGGGAGTTGGCTGGAGAATGCAAAGGATAGAAGAAAATGAAGACAATATACAAGGAGTTTTGTGTCTATTGTATAGATTGAGGTTAAAACGTAATAGAAAACTTGAATCGAAAGATAAAAATAGATGGAAGAAATTAAAAGAGTTCATTACAGTTGGAGATTAAGCGTTAATTGGAATCTATTGATAATGTCCCTCTTTCTGTTACAGAATTGGATTTGGATTACCTGGAGCGCGGTGGAGGTGGAACTCTGACCGTTGGCAGCGCTCCCAGCGTGGAACCAAGCCCTGACAGTCTGGACCTCGTTAAGGTCGTTCTCCTTGGAGCGCCTGCTGTCGGAAAAACGAGTATTATTCAGGTGAGTTTTTATTAATTACATATTCATGGTACTCGAAAAGTTGAAACTATAGGACATTTTGATGCGAAATTTTATATAAGTAGGTATTATCAAAATTTTATCTAATTTGACTCATAAGCAAACACGGTACGCTTAATAGATGGAGATAAATATAGTATATTAAGGCTGTATTTATAGATTTAAATCTATTTAAATGCCTTACTAGAAATCATTTTCATGTAACTGAATTTGACAAGCTCCAGCGTACAGATATTGTTTCTAAAATGTAAACAAATACAAGCTAACGTAATTAGAAATGTTGAATATTGTAGAGGAGCCCTTTGTCAATATAGTTCAATTATTTTGTTCGTAGTTGTCTTAGAGTAAAGAAACCATAAATCTTTCAATAAACAATTTGGTTAGGGTTACATGACATTCATGGCATAAGAAATAATGACCTTTTATAAATGGTTAGTATTTGCGATTATAAGGACACTTGTTATGAGGTGTACCTTTTAGGAAATTTGATACTCAGTAAAATCTTATAACATAAAAGATATGTCTATTTAAGGTAGCTAATAGCAATAAAATACTACACATGTTATCAGTATGGCAATGTTTTAAATAAAATTTATATACCTAGAGCTTCAATAAGAGTTTTTGTGCCTTACATTACTCTCCAATACTTGTCTTTAAAAACATGTTCTCAAAGTAATTTGTTACAATATAAAGTAGTGAAAATTGACTACTTTTTGGGAAAATAAATTTGTGACTAATCACTTTTAAAATAAACTATATTCATCAGACAAAGTACATAGTTTCTATCAAGTACTAAGTTTTAATTACAACCTCAGCGAATTGTTGGCATTATCATGTATAACAAAGCAGACAGAACCGTTCTACGAACACCGTAAATGGTGTAAAGTTAGTCTTAGTACAACACTTTAATAACGAACAAAGTTTCATCAATATTTTGACCTTACTCGCATGTTAAAACTTAAGAGCTATGATTTATTATTACAAAATGTAACCAGTTTGTAAAGTAAATGATGATTCACTTATCGTTAGGAGAACCTTATGTTGTATATTATACAGAGAATAGACAGCAAGTCTCATTTTATGCTGCTCACATAATAATCATTACGGAAGAAAACTTTTCGCTTAGTAGTTCAGTACTGGATCTGAGATCACTAAAGGGATACAAACTGCCGTAACTGAAGTGACGATGTTTATAGAGATGGTAACTTTCTTATCGTAAAACTATACCCTAGACTTAACTCAAGAGCATATGTTATGTTCTATGTGACATCGTTAGGTATTTGGCGAAGTACGTTCAATGAAGTTTGTTAGTTAGCCAAGCGAGTTTTAGACTTATATACTTCTTTGATATAATGTAATTATTATCTCAATAAAAGACAATTCAGGCTAACGTAGTAACTGAAAGTAAATATTTTGTAATGCTTATGTCCCAGCTAGATGAAAAATTTGCCTTAAATATTAATTCAACCTAAATTGGGCACTGCTGTGTACAGACGTCATCCTCCTCACGTTATCCCTTCACGATCTTGCGCTGTCCTTACCCATAGATTGCCTGCTACCATGGCTTTATTTTCGAATCATCAGTTAGTGATCCATCCGACAGCCTTTTCCATCTTTGGGCCAACGTTCTGAATATTTCATTGTTATTGGGTCCTTCAGACAAGGCGTAAAGAGGCACGATATCTACGACTGCCGATACAGTAATTTTGTCGAGCTAGTATAAAAAATATACATTTATATAAAGGTCCCTGAATTATACATTCCTGATAAGTCATTTTCAATTTTTTGGCCCAGGCACTTAACTTATAAACGTCAAAACACTATTATCGGTTCGGATAACATCCCAGTCATAGAAAAGAGACGGTAAGAGTTCTACTCGCTACTTGTCCGATTTTTTATTGTGTACCATTGGTCTAGCCACTAAGTTTAAGTGGAAATTAAAAATGTATAGGTGTTGCACTTAAACTTTAAATTAAACTTAAACGTTAAACTTGCAATTTTGAGCCTAGGAAATTTAGACAATTTGTTACCATTCTTTTTTTATTACTAAAAAGCCTCGATTGATCCAATATCTTCGTAGTCAGTGTTTAACATTAAACAGCAGATAAGTTGAGTAGAATCGAAAAAGCTGCGTATCTATTTGAATAAATAAACGTTTACGTTTCTCTTAATAACTTTCTAATGTATTCATGGAATATTTGATCAAGTTATTTCTATTTCTTATTCAAATAAACAAGTAATGGAGTGAATATTGAATTTCGGCAATGTAACTCGAGCGGCTATGCAGGCTTTTATTGCTCTGTATCAAAGCTATCTCTTTGAGCTTTAGTGAATTAAAATATATTTTCATGTTGGTTGTTTATTTTAGGGGTGTTCAAATCAGCATTTTAAGTTACCTAATTGTAAGCAATAAAACAGTGGCCTATAAAGGTTTTGGTGGTCGTACGTAATTTAGTTTAAAGCTCTCGTGTCTTATACATGTTGCTCAATAAAACTATTTATAAGTTCACATCAAAACAGCTTTTAAGAAATGCGTTGTAACGTACTTTATAGACTTGGTCCTTGAAGTATTTCCAGGTTAAGCAGTTGAATTGTGTAGAAATTTGACTTCAGGAATTAAAACAAGCCGTTATTTAAAATAAACATATTCCATTCTTATTTTTACTTTTTATATTTTGATTATTATTAGTTCATTAAATATCCGTAATAATAAGTTTTTTGATATATTTTATTGAGATTTTGCTATAGAGATTTTAGCGGTTTTTGCTAGAATTACTTTCAGTTATATACATTTTCATTTATTTTAAGTACATATTGGGGCTACTTAATCCTTTATAAGCGCTGCCTATCTTTTATACTCTACTTGTACTGTAAGCATTTTTTTAAACTATTATTCTATTGCAGCAATTCGTGTGGAGCGACTTCTCAGAAGAATACATCCCGACGGATCGAAAGCATACATTTTACCCATCGGTTATCATAAACGAACATCTTTACGAGGTTAAAATTACCGATGTTCCAGTTATACCATACTTTCCTATCAACTCGTATTACGAATGGGCCCATTACAGATTTTATGGATTAAGAAATGCCACAGCTTACATCTTAGTTTTCGATTTATCAAACGTCGAAACTTTTCAGTATATAAGAACGCTAAGAGACCAAATGGTCGAAAGTCGGGACATGAGAAATGTTCCCGTACTGGTGGTTGGTAATAAACAAGATTTACTCTGCAGTAATACACCGTCAGCTGCCAGTGGATTACAGCAGCTAGCGATAGCTGAAAGTGCTTGCGGAGATTCCAGGGAAAAAAGGAGAAATATTGTTAACATAGTGAGGAAAAATTGGAAATGCGGCTACGTTGAATGTTCAGCAAAATATAATTGGCGGGTTATAGCTGTATTTAAAGAGTTAATGGAAATGATAGACGGTTTAGAGTGGAGTGGGGGTAGCCGCAGTTCTGACATGGCCCCCGACTCGTCGGCAGGCGGGGGAGGCGGATCGCACGAAACTCGATGTTCGATTGCTTAGCACCGATGAACAAGTAAGTTTAATTGATTTAAAGTTTTACTTCGATACCGCTGATACTGAATGATAGTTATATACGTCTACCTCTGTATAATTATTCTCAAATAGATTCATAAAGACTGACACTAATGAAGTTTCAGGATTATGATGAATCAACCTAATATCTAAATACCAAATAGATGCTTTGTACAAAAACATCGGTAATGCATTGGACTGAACCAGTATCAATTGAACTAATGATCTAAACATGTTTAATACTTTAGCAAATAAATATGAGGGCGAAGGCTTGAGGGTTGCACACTTATGCAACCGACATATCGCAAAATCGCACTAAGTCTTTTCGTCTTTTATTATGCGAACATTAAAGAAGTAAAATTCATTCCCGGCGTTTGTTTTCCCACCCACCTATAACTTGAGAGTCTTCAAGCGAAGAGTGAATAAGTGTCTAATAGGTAAGCGCTATCCATCATCAGCCTCATCTTCACGTACCAAATGGTGGTATTGCGTAACTATGAACCATTAAAAAACATATAAATATAACATGGGAATTTCTGAATGCGACTGGTGTAAACAAAAGAAGGAATAAATATTACAGCTATAACATAAACCAAACTAATATAGATATTGATATAAATTGTTATAGATATTGTAAAGATTGTGGAAGTTATGACCACTCATAATGATTAAAAACTCGGTCAAAGTAACTTCACAATACAAAACTAGAATTGAAATTTCTCTAGTCACGTAGATCTCTACGTTTTATAGGAGCACCACCTCCGCACCGCACCTCCAATTGTGGCATCATCATCGAAAGTCAATAATTGAGAGTCTTTTAATGTGTGATATTACAATATACTTGAAACAGACTGATGATTATCTACATTGATGAATGTACTACAAACAAATCACGGAATTACTCAGAAATCTCCAGTTCAGAATTTGGAGACATGGCCCATCAATTTTTCTACAATTCATGACCAAAAAAAATTTCAAATTAATAAAGTTATTTTAAAAAAAGGGCTCTTTGAAGAAATTTCGCTTTAAATATTTTTATTATCGTGACACGGCAAATGTCTTCACGAATATATGTTTGAAATTCCCTATGTTGTAGAAAGAAGAGAACACACTTACCGGGAGACAGTTCCACAAATCCATAGAACAGCAAAGATATGATGTACAGATAGAGATAACGTAGAGATATGATGTAAAGCTGTGGCTCTAGAGCCCAGCGCGTGTGGTTTTGTTATGAAAGGGAGAGAAATGTTTCTAAAACGCACACTGTATTTTAATATTTGCTGTTAATAATGCGAGTGTTACATGTTTGAAAAAGGTTGTAGATTACAATAAGTAGATATTGGTGTTATTCATAAATGTAAAAAATACATAAACACATAATTCGTTCTCTAAATGATGTTTCTAAATAGACTAATTTGTATGTTGGAATTAAAATGGTTTTATAGCGGTTTTAAATTTGCATTTTAAAAAGCCAGTTTGAAAATTAATCTTTACTTCTTTTATTTATGTTTTTCGGTTCTCTATGGGTAGCTATCCGTCGGCTCCTAAAACCCCGCACCGTGCCATTATTACTTATTTTTCGTATTGCATACTTTCTCACCTACAATTTGCTCTCAGTGGGTTGGTGCGTGATGTTAGATATTCTATAATTCTTATATCTTTCCTTGGCAAAACTTCTTCTTTTTCTATATAAAAATAGATATTTGTATGTATTTTCTCTATGGATTCCAAAACAGCTGGAGCAATTTTGATGATAATTTCAGACAATCTTCAATCAACGGTACAGCAATGCATGGGCGGGTTTGCTAGTAATCCATAAAATGTGAAAAGAATTTTTCAAATCTGTCTAGTAGTTACAGAGATTAGCGCTTTTAAATAAATAAAAAATAATGTCTTGAGGTTTATAACATAATGTATATTATAAATATTAATTAATAATAATATGTAATAATTGACGCTAAATCTGAAGAGCAATTAAAACAGTTAATTGGGAGATTGAAAGGGGAATGCCCATTTTTGGCCCACAATGAACAACAATTTTCATTTACTGAAAAAAAAAACCTTGTAATTTAATTTAATTTATTATAATGTTCGTTTATCTTAAAAATTTGGGAATATTTTAACGTAGAAAAAAAAATTGTACCTTTATATGTTTTCGGTGATACTATTTTCATGCAGTGTTGCCAGACTCAAAATAATCAATTTTTATCGATTTGTCTCATGAGGGTTAACTTTTAAGGATATCACATTTCACCTTCTATTTTTTTGTCGTTATAGGCTTAGAATTTTGGCCACAATCTCACCTGATCTTAAGTGGCGATATAGCCTAAGATGATAGCACATTAAGCCTAGTGAAGACTGCAAGATCTCAAGTGCATCTGCTGGAACACACCAATTGATGCTCGGCGATAAATTTTCAACTTGAGCGTGCTAGCTAGCCAGGTTGGCATTATAAAAAACCCTACCACTATGCTATAATTTCATAATGAGGTTTTTTCTTCACCCAAAGCTCAGGGTCATTGCAGGGATTCGAACTCACGTCGATTAACGCGCTGTCCGTACACGCTTCCAAATAAGCTATCATTGCTTCAGGTAGGTAATTAAAAAGCAAACAGTTTTTATTTAATAATTTTTTATTTTCCTTAAATTAATCTCATAAATAAATCGATATTTGCTATTTTGTAATGCAACTTCATCGCACCGAAACCAATTTGACAGTCAAGCCAGTCGTCTGTCAATTCATTATTCACTCGCACATGACACAATAATTATATTGTCGTCATGACGTGACGTTGTATCCTCTCAGTAGGCTGTGAAAGTAAAGAACATTCCCGGGGGTTGTAACACTATACTCTTTCTGTCCCTTAGGGAATTTCGTGTCGTTATAGACCGTCTTTCGCTAATTAACATTACTAACCAAACATGAAAATATAATTGTTCTGTAGCTTATTTAAGTTTTAAGTATTGCAATGTAAGTACCTCTTACATTATAATAAATAAAAACTGGTTTATCATAAAAATCCCAACTTTTTTCTAAACCAACTTCTTTGCCCATTGAATAGGAAAATTGTATATTATTTTACATAAATAATTTTACATGTGTTCACCTAGGGCCAAAATGTCTATGGACAGTGGGTATTCCCCTTTCCCACGTCAGTTAATTATGAGCATATATTATTATATTTTTATCAAATACTTTTTTAAATTGTTATTTAAAAGTTTGGATAACATAATCGTCTAATATTCAATATATTCATATTCATTTGCATTTGTTTATTGAAATGCAATTTATATTTAAAACCGTTATAAATTCAGATAGTTAGACACGTAATAATTTACAGAGTATTTTACCAATGTAGATATGAAATAACTTATATATAACAAACAACACAGTGAAGCAATCTATGTATTTAAATTCGAAATTATATTACCTATTTAATGCAGTTTCTTCATTTCTTAATATTTTACTAATTATTGTAATTATATTATAAGTAATAATTACTGTTCAATGTTTAAATAATATTATCTAAGCTATAAATTCTCTTTTAGATTTTTTTCCAGGGTACTTTTACACTTTTCTACTATAGTATCTTGATTAATAAATACATCGTAACTAGTTGTAGTACATATGATAATGTTAGGTATTATGTAGGTAGAAGAAGCTTTATTTTTTTTAATTTAAATTCTTAAACAAATTTTGGTAGTATTATACTTTTTTTACCGCGTTTATTAAAGAGTAAAATCGAGCTGCTACCTCGTGTTTAATATTGTACGGAAGTGCGAAATGGTAATGTTAGCCATGAGTAATAATAATGTGTCTTTAATTTGTGTATTAATTATTTTATTTTATTTGATAAAGGTAAACACCGTTGAATTGTTTTTAAACAAAAATCATTTAAAATAATAAACCTTTATGGCTAACTTTATCATGCAGCAATTTCGTTACATGATGTGAGTGATTTCAATCAGGTTCGAATAAAAACTGTTTAAAATATACCGTTGAGTAATTTCACCACAATAAAAAAAAATCGTTTACCTAATTTCAAGGACTTTAGCTCTGGCCAATGATTTCGCCAATGCTAAGCACGTTATTTGTAATGTTAGTAAAGTATTTAAAAATAAGTGCTATCCACTCTGTGTTGTGTTTCTCAAACCTAGGTGCTTCCTCTAGTCATAATATTATAGTATGAATAGTTAATTACATCTATTAACTTTAATAATTTGCATCTATAGTTTAAGATATAATTGTAAAGTGGTAAATAAATTAGTTTCAGATAAGTGTTATTAAATTATAGCAATTTTTTGAATATTTCCATTATTCTCTGTACCGGTTTTATTTATTTTATACCTTCGGATTATTTATCTATAGATAATAGGTATATATATTTATGTGAGAATAATATTATTTTGACTGAAATGACTTTTGGAAGTTATGCTTCTTTTGTCGCGTTTATCTTGTAACGGAAGTGCAACATGATGAAGTTAGCCGTCAATGATAATAATGCTAATTCATGTTACTAAGTTTTTTTAATCGTGTAAATTAATTTAACTGTGTAAAAATTAACATTGTTTCGTTAAATGATTTATACACAATTAAATTAAAATAAAAGTCAGTGAAAGAAGTGTAGCTTCTTAAGTGCATAACTGCACGCTTCTTTTTTAAATTGGCTTAACCAAATCACTGCTCTAGATTTGACGGATTATGAGATATTTAAACATGAGATCGGAATCCATCTATGGCCAGCGGTAACTTATTTATGTAACAAACAAACCTTGGCTCGCTATGTTCCCAGTTTTTTTAGAACTGACTACACTGTTAGCCTTAGGGGCCCTGAAGCCGCTGCGGCTTTTACAGCTTCACCAAACTTTTTTTTGTATCCAATCCTAAATAGAAGAACAATGTGAAAGCAAAAACGAAAATTTGTCGTTTTTTGAAATTCATGAATTTGGCATTTTTATTGCGGTTTGCTGTTCCAGCTTACAAGTTTGCTAACCCTGGTGTGTAAATAAGTTAATACTGAAATTACTATTTAAAACTTACACATATTTGAAGTAATATATGTCGTTAGTTTTATAATTAAACCGTCTTGTGCAGACAAAATATTTTTTATTGGCATTTGATTTAATTGTCTCATTTACGAAAATGTAAATTTTTATTTTACTTTATTAAATCTCGGAGTATTAAATTTGGCTTAATTTAAGCACTACCTGTGCAATAAACAGTTGTGAGTCATTTCTGTGTTTGTGTTATTCCTAACCAAAAATACCTTGAAAATTTTCCGTTATTGCTGTATATGTTATATGCAATGTATGAAATACAAAGAATTATTATATACTTTTCCTAGGCATTCTATAGAATCAGAAAAACAAATTAAGTTTAAAAAAATATAACTTCAAAGAGTAAAAAAAACTCTTGTAAATGGAAATTGTATAGTGCTTAGACAGAGTTACGCATTAGCTTTGAGAATTTTTAGGTTAGACACTTTTACTGCATAAGCTAAAAGTTAATGTGATATTGCAAAAATTGAACTTGGTAAATAACGGACACTATAACTACATATGCTTTATTTTGTTTATGTGTGGGATTATTATAAAACATAAAAAAAAGTATTCAGTTCATACGCGGTGGATGTGAAAAATAAAAATGACTTCTCCAAAATCTCTTTTAAAAAATCATATATCAGCGTTACTGTACATCAACACTAGGTTTTTTTACTATTAGCCGTAGGATCCCTGGAGCCTCAGACGGCTTTTATAGTTTCACCGTGGCTTACAACAGTTCGAACAAGTCTGGTCGTCTCTCCACTAAGCTGATTCGATGACGATCATAGTCGTGAAAATAGGACTTGGGTTAACCATGTATAATTTTATCTCATCATGTCACAAACTAAATCGTATATGTATGTATTTGTCAATTTTTTAGTTTCATCAAGTTTCAAATCACAAGGATGCCAAAGAAGTTTTTACTTTAAAAAAAACTCACATAATTTTTTTTCTAATTTACAATTTCCCTACCAACTAACAGCAACATTCTGTAACTCAATTTTAAAAACCTTCTAGTTCGAATTTCTTTGTTATTTGTCTTTTTTAACAGCTAGCAACACAATAGAAGGAGGAGCGACTTCCTGTACAGAACAACGCAATATCCGGCCTTCGCATCGACGGAACGTCTGAGTACGCCCTCATTTATACTTGAAATTGGTTGGTTAGCTCAGCTCGTGTTTCTTTAAGTTATTTATAAAAACCCTATTTTTCGGTCTTCATTAATTTATATTCACTCTTTATGACTATATTTTCAATCATACTTTATTAATTTAAGCCCTTAAAAGGCACTTGTAAATGTCAAAACGTTACTATCGTTTTAGAAAAATTTTAGTAATTCATCGAGAAGAATCGGCAAGAAACTCTATTGGATTCATCAAAAAACAAGTCATTTTTAATTTTTACATTATATGTTTTGTTTACACTTATTAATATATTTTATAATTTTCATATAAATTTAATAACTTTGTTACAATCAAATTACTAAATAGTATTATATAATATTATTAAAATAATTTTTAATTATTATTTAATTTTAAGCGGATAAATAAATGGATAATATATTATATTACAATTTTTAGTGGGTGTATACAATTTTATATAACATATTTAAATGTGATTAAATGAAAGTAAGTAGTATTTTCTTAATTACAGCATTCGCATGTTATAACTTTTTTAGAACGGGACAACGTATCCAGTAGAATATATATAACTCGCTGAGTAAAATCTTTTAATTTAAGTACAGCGATTCCTACACTCAAACGTTTAGACGATTCTCATAATCCTGTTACAAAACTAATTATACAAATAATATCAGATAAAATTTAGCTTTTAATGATATCCGATGTACAGAATAGCTAACTGTAGCAAAATCTAGTTCAAACCTAAAATTAGCAAAATCGAGTGCCCAAAGTTAGTCACTTCGTCCCTCGAGACGAGCTTCGCAAGCTGCTGCGTAAACATTTTCAACGTATACAACGTCCGAGGCACAATGTCTAACAATAGCCAGACGTGAGGGTGAGACTAATGGATCCCCAGGGTCCGTCGCGAACTAAAGCCTTTCATTATTTATGTTAAGGTATAGGACTGTGTGGTTAAGCGTTCGAGTTTTAATCTATTGCAGTGAAACTTTTTAGGCGTGATGTAAGTAAAATTCCAATTATTCCACAATAAGCATATAAATTATAAATATAATATTATAATATAATAAAGCGAAATAGTTTTTTTGTTTGTTTATACACCCTAATCTTTGGAATTACTAGTTGGATTCGAGAAAATATTTTTGTGTGTGATAGGCAGATACAAAAGGAATAGTATAGGCTATCTAACATTAGACTACAACTCTCTGCTAGCCTTAAATATTGATTTCTATCATAATAATAATTTATTATTATTTGAAATATTTTTCGGATTATACATATAATTCCTCGGCGACAGAAGTGAGGGTGTTATCTAGCAAAACGTGCATTGGAAAATATCCTACCACTATTCTATAATTTGAATTACGATTCACTTCAGCAAATGCTCAAGCCTATTATGTCTCGTGGCGCAGTGGTATTGGTGCTCAATGACCCAATACTCTTAACTTGGTATTGGTACTTGGAGAAAACCAAATCTATGATGTATAAACGTAGAGAGATAGGTAACTACGATAGAACAAAAGTGTACGGATGGGTGAAATCAACCAACAAATATGAGTATTATAAAAAGATATTGATTAATAGTTATCGCTCACATAGCTAATACTTAGCAGTTATTTCACAATTAGTTATTTATTATTTTATTCTCCTTTTTCTCTCTTTCTCTTTTTGACGTTTTCTTCTTAGTATTAAATAATTATTAAGTTTTATAAGTGTGTCTCTTTTCTTGCAAAAGGTTATCGAAGTCACAATGATTTCCTACGAAATGTATGGGAAAAGTTTTGTTTTTGCGATTTCTGACATTTTTAAGTACTCTAACCACAGTTTGTTCTATATGGTTTGTTGATCCCTAAGAAACTGGATGATTTGCATAAAAAAAAGTTTTTATGTAAAGTTTCCATTATCTTGCTGACGATACACTTTAAAAAAACTGTATATGTCGATCAAAATATTACAAAAGTTAAGGAGCGCAATGTATAATCACCGCTAGCTCTTGCAACAGAAGAGCAACCTAAGGAACAATTAATAAAATTATCATTCGTATATGCCCCTCGTTTGGTATCAGCCGGTAGCCATCCTCCCCTTCTAATTAATTACTGTCATAAAAATTATTATCTATTATATGGCCTATAAATTAAGCTGTTATTTTTTTTTTTCTGGATATTATGGCTATCTGAAATCCGCTTTGTTTTTATCAAAAGATTGTTTGTTGGAACGCGATAAATTCTCGAACTAACTACAATAATTATTGTAATTTATAGCTTATTAATTTTAGTTTTTTTTTTCTCTTTATTTAAGAGGCTTTTATAGTTTGTAAAGCCCCATCGGAGCATATCGAAATTCAACTAAAATACATAAATTTATACAGTAAATAAAACTATTAAAAATAAAGTTCCACATCATACCAGCCTAACCAGAAGTCAGTTCCGCTTGTATACTGTGGAAAATACTTAAGTCTAAAGAACATAACCCTAAACTTAAAATGAAACGTCTTCTGCTTATTTCATACCTAGTTATTTCACACAAGTGTTTTGAACATCTTATTTTCCCACACTCTTCACAGTTATAGGTCAATTAACTAGCTTATTAATTGACAAAGATTATATGCAATACAACTTCACGCTACAACTAAATGTAAAGAGTGAAGCAGTAACCGCGAAAGTGAAAAAATGAGAACTATGATAAGGCGCATACACGGGCGCATTGGAGGCTAGGCGGGTGCGGTGAACAGTCGTGCGAATATAATACATTTAACTCGGGTGAAACCGTGGAGCATAGTTAGTTAAATATTAAAAAGCAATGTGTTGACAGTGTATTGACTAAGGATATAGATTTGATTTTTATATACATTCTATTTATTCTTAAGATAGGGATTTTTTTTTTCGATCTGATCTTATTGTTAGTCTGAGGAGCTCTATCCAAAAACAGAGCCGCTGATGGCTTTTACAGCTTTACCAGGCTTGGATAGGGGGAATTCTCTTATTATATAATAGCCCATAAGAGTAAGAAAGGCGATGTAAAAGTTTTATTGAATTTCTTTTGAGTTAGATTAATTAATTAAACGTGTATTTCAAGGTTTTTTTTTAAATTTAACCACTAGGGGTATGGAGAGGAGATCTATATTAAAGTATGTACGCTAAATAATATTTCTTTGTTCATATTTTTATAAATAAATAGTTACCTTTAACTGAATGATTACTAAATTAGGAAGACATTTGACTACAAGTGGTGGTACGAGTGATTGCAATGACCATTTAACGTCCGGTATTAATATCGTATGCTAATATTGAAGTCTTAACGTTGTCTCTGCAACGACACTTCATAGAAAGCGATATAAAAACTTCAACTTCGGACTGATTTTCGTCTTATTAATACATATAAAATGATTTTAACTCTATTTCCTGATAATATATCAAAAGATTTTTAAATGTAAGGGGTGTCAAATAACATAGTAAGGCGTGACATACCCGAGCCAATCGCATCTGCACGAGTTAATTTATTAAGTAACAAACAAAGAAGTAACGATAGTTGTGACGTAAGGGCTGTGCAGCTCCACTGACACCAAACCACCATAAATATAGTGGAATGCAAGTCAAAGTGATTCACCTATACGCGACATGTTCCTAGACCAACCAGTACATATACAGGTTCTATTTATGGCAACGGTAACTATATGTTCAATGTTTTTGAATGCTTACCATTGTTAAATAATTGCAAAAAGGTCCGGCAAAACGCGATAGCAATGAAACCTTCAAAAAGTTTTAAAATATTCACATAAACAATACACCACGCTGACTATGATGCCTTTTCCCATGGCTTCGTAATAAACAGGTGCACACAATAATACACGTACAAAGAGGAGATCGAAATAATATTAAACACGGTATTTTGTATTCTATCTATCTCATTCTCTCGCAGGTTAAATCCTATTCATGAACGTGTTTGTCGCTTTTTTCTTTCAACGAGTTTCAAATCACAACGGTGTGAAGGAAGTTTTCACTTCAAAAAGAATTTAAAACAAGTGAAAACTTCTTACAGACGCCGATACAAACAAGGTTGATAAAATATAGAACACGAAATGCTCGACTCAAGACATCGATCGAGCCTCTGATGAGTACAAAGAGGACCGTATCCGAGAGTGAGGTGTCCCTGATTTACTATGTATGCAAATGTGGACTTTGATGTCGGGTTTCAAAGAGAATTGTGTTAGGAAATTTGTTGAGATGTACGAATTTGTAACAATATATCAGAAGATACGGACAGAGAAAAAGAAAATCATTATAGCAAAATAAATAATATCACCGGAGTTTAAAATTTAGAAACAGACAGACAGACCGCCTATTGAAAATGAAAACACCAGGGGGTTTTGCTAAGTTTCATGTTTACCACATCTATGGTCTGTCACATCTTGATGTGTCAATATTTGAGGTTTTTGTTTCAATCTATTACAATTAATAAAATTGAAGTGTCTGTTTGTAATGTCAAAATAACAGTGTTTTGCTAAATGCGTATAAAAGTATATACGGTACTTATAATATTATTTTTTTAATTTTTGTCTGTCTGTCTGTTTGTTCCGGGTAATCTCCGAAAAGTTTGGACCAATTTTGACGGAACTTTCACTGGCAGATAGCTGATGTTATAAGGAGTAACTTAGGCTACTTTTAGTTTTGAAAAATAATCAATCACTTCGAGCACTTTAATGGCTTACGCTGAGTAAACCATATGACATATCAAATTAAAGTAGTAATTAATAATCCTATATCTTAAAAAGTCAGTAAGATCATATGCTTATAAAGAAAAAACCAAAGAAACAGTAATTTCTATTTATGTAGATTTGTTCGGTAATAAATAAACTACTAATTGTTAGTAATTAATTTCGTTTCGAAAGTCAATCAATGGAATGTCTGTTGAGAACTCTACAAACATCTCTTCGGACGAACAAAGATACGGCAAAGAATACAAATCGAATGTTTCAAGCCCGAGACGTTATAAACTTGCGGTTAGTTAAAAAAAACATAGTTTGCACCTTATATGAAGTACGTGACAGTCCATTGTTGAAGTAATAACTGTATATTAAAGCACCAGTGGATAAATAGAGTACTGAGGTAAATTTGTTCTTTATGCTTACGTTTCAACTGTTAATAAATCGTGCTCAGAAATAGAATCTAGTTCAATATGTTATACTATATTATCAGTAGTTGTTATAAAATACCAGCGGTTTCTTACGCTTAATAAGCAGTAAGTTTTTTAATTTTATTTTACTTAAACCGTTGACTTGCCCGTTTATATAATTGTATTTTTTAACATATCTTAAAGTATTATTGACTATACTTATAGCCTAAAAACAATAACATAATAAGACACTCGTGTGCAAAATTTTGATAAAATCAGTCAAGCCTTTTATGAGCTTTATTGTCATTCAAGATGATGACGTCATAGTTTTAAAACTGGTCCGAGAGTATTAGTCGGACATATACATCTCTACAACAGCTGAAGTCATCTGTGGAGAAAATTGTTAACAAATTTTTTTTCTTGACCTGTAAATCAGTCTTTCTACATAAACTGACCTGATGTGATAAGATGATACGATTAAATGTACCTATACATACCCTGCTACATATAAACGTAGACTAAATAATCTAAACTACTATCATTCTAAAACTAAAATATCATTGGGTTTATTTAACCAAGTTAAATTAACGAGAACTTTGCTGAGCGTCGTGGTCGGACCGATTGCCGATTTCCGCTTCCGGTCGATCGTTTCACCGCAAGAAAGTAATTTAATTAAATTGTCCAAGACTGTTGAGTTCGCGTCACTTCCCCTCTGCGTTAGGGAGGGGGGCGTGACACTTCCCGGTTTGGACGGGCTATTCTGTCTGGCCGGATGCCCGTCTCGTAGACACTGTACGGATGCCAGTAGGGCGAGGTGGTGGTGAGGGGCCCGGGAGGTGCATTAATGCACGGCCACTTGAGGTGCTGGGTCTTCAAATGAAACACGAGCTCTTCGTTTACTGAGGCGTTCGCAGGACGACCAATCTTGTTTCTTCTTATGTCGTAGCTGTGTACTCGATGACTCGAATCACAGAACAATATACTCTCACTCGAACCGTGCTCGATACTTTTTTTTTAGAACTGTCTATACTGTTAGCTAGGGATGTGAAAAAAAAGCTTATTGAAATATTGAGTTCTTTGTCTGTTTGATTGGTTGAACGCCCTAATCTCAGGAACTACTTGTTTGAATGGAAAAAAATATTTTTTGTTGGATATCCCATTGCTCGAAGAAGGCTATATAGGCTATATAACATCACACTACGACCAATAGGAGCGGAGCATCAATGAAAAATGTTGCAAAAACGGGGAAAACTTATTGCTTTCGACAGCTTCCATTGAATGCGCTGTGTAAATTGTTTAAGTTACGCAACAACCATGTGTGACAGAATTGTTTCTTTTAAAATACAAAAAAAATCTGTCTTTTGCATTTGGCATTTGGCTTTCTTTTATGGTGGACTCAATATAACCTTTTTTATAGTAATAAAATTTGTTCTAAAATAATGCATTATTTGCTATTATGTTTCTATAAACATGGTATTAATTTTTTTTTTAATAAGTACAATATACATCACAAATATTTAATTTTGAATAAAATTGTCCTTGACATTAATTGATTTCAATAAATATCTTAGGAGGTATCACAGTTTTAAAATAACTCCGCAGCAAATTAAAGAAAGTTTCAGCTCCTTTAGAATTGTATCATAGGTACATATGACCCACTCTTTCTAACCCCCTCTCTTTCTCTCTCTTATGTGACGCAGACGAAGTTGTGCGGGTCAGCTAGTTAAAAATATAAACCACAACATGTCACTTCATGATCCCACCAATCCTGGGATGTGCACCTTGAAGCTAGATGCCCTGTACTATTATTCCTCTTGAATTAAACTATCGTATACACAAATAATTTTTCAAAACCGACTGGTAGTTCCAGAGATTAGCGTGTTTAAACAAACAAAAGAACATAAAAACTCTTCTCCTATGTTATATTAATTTATACATATATATATATATATATATATATATATATATATATATATATATATATATATATATAGTGTAGTATAGACTATAGATAATAGCTTAAAGAATATTTTTACTTAGTAAACCAAATTCCGAGGACTAAAGGTCGTAAAATAATATTAAAAAAAACATTGTTTAATTTTTATTCAACCTTGATTAACAACAAAATTTGGTACAAGAGTGGGCATTCTCCGTTATTAACAAACAAATTTGTCTTATTTAAATTGATTATTTCATTAAGAAAGTTATGACTGTGAATATTTCAGGTGTTTAATTCCATTTTTCAAGAAAACGTGATAAAAAAATCAATTATTTTTTTAACAAAAATCAATTATTTTTTTAACAAAAATCGATTATATTATTGACGAAAATAATTGTTTTTTTTTTTGTTATAGATCTGAATACACTGTTAGCCTTAGGGTCCCTGAAGCCGCTGCGGCTTTTACAGCTTCACCGAACGTGGTGTGGAGCGATACGATTTCTCTGAGCTTAGGTAGTTCGGAGAATTACCGTATAGAGAGCCCCTGTTTTTATTCCATTTTTATATCTAATTTTACTTTGGTCGCTCTGTTTACCGCTCTATATTTATTTCTCCATACAAGTTATGTATACAAGTTATATATGAAATTGTTCCTTATTGTAATTTCTATCTATTAAATATCAATACATTATATACTTTTATCACATATTCCATACACAAGCAAAAACAATAGAATTTACGGTGGTTTTACCGTGTTTCGTTCATACATTAAAGGTTATGTCGTACATTTTTTCAATATAAACTTATTGTATACATTTTATCCGTTTTGTTATAATTCTAATCGTATACACGTTACACATAATATATAAGCACCTATATAATACATAATACATGACACGTAATTCGTAATGTAGCATAGTTGCTAACATTTTATCTATAAATCTATTTCGTTTCTCTATATTAATGTAACCTAACTATTATTTTATATAAAACACACAATATATAACACATGACACATAATAATACATAATTCAGTCGCCAACAAAGACTGTCGAGTTATAAATTTTGTAACTAACGGTTTTAGTATAGTATCTTGTGTAATTGACGGTATTTTTCCTGTTGGTAAGCACATAATCCAAACACAAAGGTGATCACGGTAGGTTCATTCATACCGGCCTGCACATTACGCTTCCAAGTCCCAATGTCGTAAGAAAGACGGAACATACTAGCTGGAAGATGGTTCCATAACTTCATGTTACGACATGGAGGTTATCGTAAAACTGTCGCTCGGAAGCCCAATGTTATGCCATGAGTAGTGAATTTTAATATATTTTAATTAATTATTGTTGGCACACTATGATTTGCTTTGGGGTTGCAGATGAAACACCAGCATATGCTGAGCTGGACGCCCTTTCTTAATATCAGGACACGAAGCTGGACTATTTATACTATTCCTTTTTATAGCGTGTTTTGGTTTTAAGAATAAATGTTTTCTTTCATATTTTTTTTCAATGTCTCGTATGATATAATAACAAAATATTTATTATTTAAATAAAGATATTCGATTTCTCATATTGCAACTAAAGAAAATATATCTCTTCTTTCTAAATCACTACTGTTAAATAATATTAATAGTTAACCAGTCATTATTTAAAAATATCAAACTAAAGCGCTATCATAAAGATTCATGTCAAACAAAATTTAAATTAGGTAAATTATTGTTTAATCAACGACCAAACTTTTTTAAGAAGCAAATGTTCATACATACTTAAAATGTTATAAAATACTCTGAACCGTTGTTTTTGCTTACTATCAAACACAGTACTGCCAATTTGCCGAACTACGTACAATAAAAATTACGTTCCAATAGTAAACACATTTCTTTATATAACACTATTAATTACTTCGTGCCAGGGTTTACACCTACCTACCTTTAATGTTAAGTACGGTACATGATTGGCCGTCTGAGAAGTTCTCAGTTAGAACCGCTTTCATTAGTTAACATCCACTACGCTCCGTAGACATCGTGACGTCTGAAATGGCCTGAAACGTTATGGATATAGATAATGAAAGTTATATACTCCATCCACTATATCAATATACATAGTATAAAAGAATGTCGCTATCCGCGTCTGTCTGTTTGTCCGCTTACTTCATCTAAAACTGGTATTTCGGTGGTTATACGGAATTACAATCTAAGATTGTTTTATAAGTGTAGATGCATTACCCGCGGTCTATTTTGGCAATAAAAAAGTCAGGTAATTGCCTAAACATTCTCTTAATCTCGTATTTATCCAGTGTCACGGTTGCACATAAATACAACTCAAAATATATTTTCATTTCGTTCTAACAACAAAATTAACATATTAAAATGTCTTTCATATTCCTTCCTTTTTGCGTACTATATCGCTGAAAGCATTATTACTAAAAGTTTGTATGTATAATTTCATTACGTTGTTTTTAGTGCAAAGATGTTGGCGTATGATGCGTCAATATATGAATATTTTTATTCACTACACATACGGTGGTCTAAATAAGTTTAATGGCTTTAGATAGTCCTAGTAATGAATAGAATTGTAGCGAGTTCGATTTCTAGTTGATTGGACTTTTATTACTTGAATTCCTTGAAGCTACTCTACAGGGAGCTTCTTTCCTAAATATACATACATAATCACGCCTATATCCCAACGGGGTAGGCAGTGACCACGTCCTTCCACCTGCTACGATCCTGGCATACCTCTTTCGCTTCTTCGACATTCATTAATCTTTTCATGCATGCTCGTCGGTTTAGAGTACTCTTGACCTTACCTTTCTTCAGAACGTCTCCGATTTAATCGAGAAATGTTCGTCTAGGCCTTCCTCTTCCAACGATTCCTTTCATACTCGCATCATAAATTTGTTTAGTCATTCTTCTTTCATTCATCCTCTCAACATGCCCAAACCATCTAAGCATCCCTTTCTCAATTCGTGTGACTATATCTTCTTTCACACAACAAAGCTCTCTTATCACACTATTTCTTATCCTGTCACTCAATTTCACTCCTAGCATACCTCTTAGCGCTCTCATTTCTACTGCATTTTTCTTTTTTTCCTAAATATTATAGTGCATACATTATATTATACATGTTCGTAAATATATAGGTAATAGCAGTGAAGCCGATAAACTTAAATCCATGATAACTTAATGTATTGTGATAATTAATCAGTTTAACTCCCCGGTTAAGAGGGTTTAAGGGTTCCGTTTTATGAAATAAATCTCAATTGATTGATGAATTCGCAAATTCATTACAAAACGGTCTCACTCAGCCGTAAATATTTTAACGAATACCGAAATGTGTCGAACGTACCGATTTATATTTGAAACGTATTTCAGGAGAGTAAAACAAAGATCATACCTATTTCAACCAATCAAAAAAATAGTATAATATCTATTCAGTATTCGTATATAGAGTTAACAACGTATTCTGGTTATATCACTAAAACTCAATTTAATTTTATTACTATATATTTTTTAATTAAGTTGTTTAATTCATGGTAATTTTTTATTTGAAGTTAAATTTTTGTCTGCAAATATACCTTTAACATCAGATTAAACATAGCGTTGTTTTGTTATAAATTATAGCTTAAGTTATATTAGAAAATGGTCTAAGTAGAAAAGGAACAAACTGCTATAGTAGTAAGTACAGCGTTTATTCAGCGTCAGTTCGAATATAAATGGTCGTATGTTTTTGGCAAAAACCACTACTAAGATTCCGATGCTTCATTCGAAGATTCTTCGGCAAGGAATTTCAGTTGTGAGCTTCGCCTTATTGTGTTCTATTTATTTCAAATACGTACTTCACTGGAATTTCTTTATTGCATTTCATTTCGACCATATAATATAACAAAAGCTAAAATATTAAATCACGGGAATATTTTGTTTGTACAACTTTTGTAGAGAATAATTATGTTAATCTTAAATTGAAGGTAATAAAATAAAAGATAACTTTTGTAGGTATCAATTTAAAAAGCTCGATAAAAGAAAATATAAATTTAAAAAAACTTTAAAAACAAGCAGTTATAGTTACTAAAAAAAATATGCAAGGGCTGTGCTGAATATTATTTTTGTAGGTAAAATTTTAATAGCTTGTATTCTCCTCAACAAACCTTTTCATTTGATACCCATATCATGGAAGTGCATAAAAAAAACTGGTCCGCCATTTTGTGAGTTCGTCATATTGGATTTAGAATGGCGTCACTTAGCTAACCATCTATTAACATTCAAACTAAACTTATATGCAAAATTTCAGCTAACTCAGTAAGGGTAACTGTTTTAAAATTCAGTTGCAAGATTTGACCTATACTAACAAAGCATACCAAACCATACCAATTTGCAAGGTGATTGGTCAAACGGTTTTGGAGTTTATTAACCTCATATTATATAAACCAACATAATATTATTATCATAAGTAGGCGTGAAAGTCATTCACCCTTGGATATCAATAAAAGTTCTCGATTAATATGTAATAAATTGAGTTCCACACTTTATAGGTAGGTACTGCAAGTTTAAAAGAAATACGTGAAAATTTTTAAAACATCTTCAAACTTGATCACGGAATTCTATTGAACGTTCATGCTCGATACAGCTTCGTAAGCTCCCATCGCTTCAGAGAATCCTGACAAGTTATAAAAATATTAAATTTAATCAGCTTGTTCAAGTAGAACTCTTTTGGAAATATAATAAAATTTCAATTTTCTTTTTAGGTGGTTTCTGCTTATGTATGTAATTTCGCCAGTGTCAAGCGTGACAAATACACATTATAGAGTTTTGTTTGCCAATTGATCGGTGTACAGAATATCCCTAAAACCAAATCACATAATGACACAACACAAATGTATAAATTATATTTTATTATGGGATCTTCAGGGATATAATGATATTATAAACATATAGTAAATAGAAAATATACAAATAAAATTCCATTGATTTTTATTGCAACGGTTTATATGCAAAGTTTTTGACATAAAAAAGATGGATAATAGGTACTTAACCAGAGACAGAAAGAGAAACAATTATGATATAAATCAAGAGAGATAGAAGAGTGAACAATTACACAAGTAGATGTTAATAGCTGACCGTTAAGCCGTATTTTTTATATTCTTTATAAGTTTAGCGTTTTTCTACTATCTAATCTGATGTTAAGTGACGATGTGGCCTAAGATGAAAACACACTAAGCCTAGTGGAAGAATTGGCTCTAAGTTACAGCTGCCAGAATACACTTAAAGTTTCTTGGCGACAGATTTTCAATTGGAAGGTTTCATAACGATGTTTGCTTATACATAAAGCTTAAGATTATTTTAGGAATTCGACGATGTACGTGGATGAACGTAACGTCACCGTTTTTTTTTCTGTCTGACTACACTGTTAGCCATAAGGGTCCTGAAGCCTCAGACAGCTTTTACAGCTTCACTGTGACTTGGGGGCGAGCGCTTAAGGCACTCAGCTGCGAAAGTATGACAACTTGCCCAAGGGTGCCAAAAGTGGCCTGACCTCAGCTTGGGCAGTTGTCGCGATTGCAAATAAGTCGCGATCTAGTTAATTCCCTCATGATTTTCTGTTAATATGAAGTTTCTGAATCACCCTCCTTGGGCATATGTTTATGTGTGTGTATGTATGTAAAAGAGGTTATCCATTTAATTGGAAATATGAATTCATTTAAATAATCCTACGAATGTGTTTATTTAACGAGTCAATGATCAGTGAAATTGAGTTATTTTATGTTTGGGATACAACACAACTGTAAAGTGATTAGAATAAGAGTTTATAATGAAAAAGTCTTCTATAGATATCGGGTAAAATTTCAATTTGTTTCGTACATTTTGAATTGTGTATTCCGATAAACTAAACAGTGGTTGAATTGTGAGACTTAAAAAGTGATAGTCACGGAATTCAATTTGGATGTGGCTTTAAGGTGAATCGATATTGTAGAATGCTTTAGGCTTGACAAATGAGTTTTTAGGTTTACTCAACAACGCTTCTATTATTTTAATAAAAATCGGCTGAAGCCCTATCCTTTTTATCCGACTGCACGACGCATAGGAGGGTAATATGTTTATCAATCTATGTACGAGTATGTTTATTCCTTTCTGGCGCTTTAGAGACCGAACGCGTGGGACGATTTTGATGACCTTAGATCAATAGAATTATCTTAATCTTGCGAGTACAACAAAATACATGACAGTAATCAAAATTAAATACGGCGACAAACAGACGCTTTGTGGCGCTCTACAGACCAAACCCGCGGTTCGATTTTGATAATTCTTACCTATATCGAATTGTCTTATCTTGCGAGTATCACTAAAGACATAACAGTAATCAAAATTTAATATGGCGATAACCAGATGACATATTGTGAAAAGCTTATATTAAGGATATAGTTCTGTACATGAGATAGTGTTCACGATATTATAATCTTAATTAAAAATTGTAAAATAAAACGTTAATTTAAATAATCAAAAAACTCGATTGTGTAAATAGTGAATTTTAAATAAAAATAAACAATTTTCGCAAAAAACGAACCAGAAAGTAAAAAAATACAAGCTATATTAGCCAATATGTATGTACGAAGTGAAAGTTCATTGATTTAATCGCTGACTAAAAATATAAATAAAGTTGTCATTGTAGACGGCGGACCTCTTAGATTATAAAGTGATCCACGGTCCTTCATTAAAAGGTGTTCCACAGAGCGGTCCTCCGAAAGTAATGACAATTTTATTTATGTATTTAGTCAGTGAGTAAATCCATGACTTTTCGCTTGTATGTACAGATTGACTAATATAACTTGTTTTCTTAACTTTTTAGTTCGTTTTTTGGGATTTTTTTACTTTTAATTAAAGTTCACTTTTGACAATCGGGTTTTTTTGATTTTTTAAATTAACTTTTTTTGATAAAACAATAAGTCAGATATTAAAAATCCTGATAAAGAAAAATAAAACTATTAAAACAGGCTATCCAAGAAAGTATTGAATAAAATTTATCCTTCTATCTCTTGATAGATATTTTTTAATGATATGGTAGGAATCACATTAGTTCATTTTCCAAAATAAAATAAATCTGACCATTATCATCTGATCATTCCCAAAGTCTCAAACAGGACAGAAAATAATAAATAAAACAACATAAGACAACAGAAATTTCCTAACATAGAGTTAAAACATATTTCTTGAGTAGAGTATGATAAAAGGACAACCCCAATATCTATAACCATATAGATACAACATTAAATTGTATTGATTGTCGGTCAGGTAAGGATTTGTATAGAACTGATTACTATGATACATACGGACTTTCGAAACAGCGATCAATTGTATTTATATACGTAACTGTAAGCAGTGGGTTTATTTTCTTTCACTCTACTGTGGAAGGAGGCAATTCCGGGATTTTCTTGCAATCGAACAATTCGCAAACGTTTCAATCTTTTATCTAATTAATAATTCCACAATTTAAAATGGAAGTTTTTTTTTTAAATACACACACCGCTATTTAATTCCAAACTAAGCAAAGCTTTTTTTATTATGGTAACGAAAGTATAGCAGCTAAAATATAAAAAATATTAACAGCCAGACACACAACTGATAATTATGCTCATCGGATAAAACTCAGTCATGAGCAGGGCTCGAACCCACGACCTCACGGCTCAATAGCAGTGCTTACTGCCACTGCGCCAGGAGGCCTGTCAAACCAGTTACATCGAAAAACGGGCTGTTATAACGAGATTTTGATGTGAGTGAAATATTTTATCGCGACTTTTATTATGAAAATTATAAACAAAGCATTATAATATTATTAATAGGAACTTAGAAATTAGAACTTGAGTAAGAAGTACACGAGGGAAATGAAAGGGGGAAAAATGAAAATCATTGACTTTTTAATTTATCTTCGATAAGAGTAGTAGTAAATCCTATATCCGATTTCATTTTGGAATCACCACATGCATATTCACTATTTCTGTCACAAAACAGCAGATTTCCGACTGCTCTGTTTCGGTTTAAAGAACCACGAACTGTTAAACTTGGCATTTCTACTCGGTTCTCAGGAGGACCGTTCTACTTTCGACTGACTTCAGTTAACAATGCGGTCCAATTTAAGACGGCTTATAGGCATTACTTAAGTGGACTGCAAATCTATTTGCTATTTCCTTTCATAATAATAGACAAATGAAAATTAAAACCGTACCGTGCGTACGTTTACACTACCTAAGTAGTAAACGGTCATATTGACGCTCATCACCATCTCCGTGGCATAACTAACGAACATCGAAACAGTCTTGCAACTTTATTCGAAGGCAATAATCGAATTATTATAATAATAAGTTGGAAGAGTCTATTTTTTTTTAAGATGACCTGGAATCGCCAGCCAGATTTTTTGCGATCGCAGGAGAGGGTCCACATAGGGTCTTTCAAACGAAGAGTGAAGAGGCATTTCAGCAGGCCAACCAGCAAGGTGTCACAGGTTTGCCGAGCCGAGACAGAAATATTCGATATAAGTAATCATAAATGTAATAGACACATGAATATATAGCAGATAGATAGATAGATGGTATACTGAATAATTGTGATTACATGCTGATGTAATACTCAATTTGGTTTTCTTATTATTCTTAACAAATAAAAGATTGTTAATTTTATCCGGTACTGTGTCAGGCTTAGAGTCGACCTTGTAATCACATACCTGTTAATCTACTTTGTAAATAAAATCTTTCCACGCCAAAATTCTGCTAAATCACATTTATTATTATTGTATATTACATGAAGTCCAGTGAAACCAAAATACATTCAAAGCCTCATTAAAAGATTAATGTATTTTATTTTGATTTCCTTTAACAATATAAATTCGAGTACCTACATTGAACGTCGACTTGAAATGTTATGTAAAAATTCGAAGCAAAACTTTGTTATAAATAGCAGTAGTTGGAGACATGAATAAAAATTTCGAAGTGCGTACCTACAGGGACGGACTAAATTTGTCTCCTGTGTACAGTTGGAATAATTGATATATGTAAGGTTAATTTAATGCAACTAGCGATCGCCCTAAGGTCTAAATTCGACCAGCAACTTTTTGATCGTAGACTATTTTCTGTTTGACATTTGCAGTATACATAGAAAATGACTATTATTATCTACATCATTTGCTGTCACTTTTCGTTGAGTGACAATGTCAAGATTTTGGGGGTATAAGTTCAATGGCACTGGACGCCTTAGGATGCGCAGTATTAATTAATTTGATTTAATATATTAGTAACAGATATTATAGATAAATTTTAGCTTTCTGCACTCCTTCTCCATATAAACTTAACCATGCCAAATATCACAGTCTTCCGTTCACGCAATACGCTTAAAAAGGGGTAGAAAGTTATTGCTTCAAGTATTAATATATAAATAACACGTCGCACCTTCAGTAAGACAAGGGAATAACTCTACTTTTTATAATTTTTCATGATAGACATTTGTTCTGCTAATATTGCTGCTAGTAACGCTTCTTGGCGTGAAATGTGCCTCACACTTTTCAGAAGCATCTTTGTTGCTCCAGATAAAAGGATATTTTTAAAGAACTTATGTAATGTTCTTGAATTTTAGGGAAAAAGGATTAGGCAATAATAATTGGATAATAATAATAATTATAAGTGATATCTTTAGTATATTAAGATGTACGGATAAAGTTTTCAAGTAAATCGAAATTTAAAGACGAGGTAGTAATTTTTAGTAGTATGGAGCGATCAGAGTAGATCTTATTTGTGACTATAATACGGGGCTAAGTAGAAGTATAGCGCACCTCCTAACAATAATAATAATAGACAAGGTTTATGCTATTAAACAAAAATAAGCCACTAATCTAGTTCATTAGTTATTAATGATGAAAATTAGAGATAAAGCTCGTAAAAATACAGGCGATAGCTCATTCAATCCGGAATAATGTCTAGAAATGTTTACAGTAGAATCTCTTTAACTGGAAACTCGATATGTTGAAAACCTCCCAAACTCGAAAAAAATTTGTGTTCCCTTTCATTCAAGCCCCAAAACCTCCGTTGCTCGAAATCTCAACCCTTTTATTAGTCGAAATAATCAGTGAATCCCTCTAAGCCATTTTGGTATAGACTTTTCCACCATAACTCGAAAAATTAAATTAGACCTGTGTATCTCCAACATAGCAATGTTTTATTTTACAACCTTTACAACTCGATTATTTGAAACTTATTATCTCTATAGTTCGAAGAAAAATAAGTTACCGACTTTAAGAATTTGTCGACAATATAAGTACACCATTGTTTCTTTGAAATCAATTTAGTAGTATACATTAGTCGTTAAATAGGATTACCACGAATTTATGACTCATGTTAACAGTACGTACGTACTTGCTTGGTGTTAGGTTTATTCCAGTTGGAATAAATCTGTAAGTGATTTTTTCAATAAGCTAGGTCATTGTTTATCAATACAATTTTGCCGGACCTACGTCTTCATTAAAAGTAACAAAAAATGTTTAAATAATTGTCCAAAAATTGTTTTGCTTCATGAAGGCTTTTTGTATGCCTACTTAATAAGATAGTTGAAAAATTTTAAAATATTTTTAATATTATATTTTTAAGTTAACAAAAAATTAAAAATCGAAGTAACGAAAAAAAATTTTTTATTGTTTATTATGATATCACCGTTTTTGTATTAAAGAAAAACATTTATTAAATTGAAAAAAAATCAGCCTGTTGTTTATAAATTTTGTATAAACAAATTGACTACTTTAATATAAAAAAAATTAAAATTTCTTAATAGTTAATTTTTTTTTTTTAATATTCACAAAAAACTAAATACCTCTTTTTTCTAATCTTTATCTGTTTATATTTTATGTGCTGGAAAACGGTTTTAATACATTTTTCTAAATATCATTCCAGATCGAATGAGCTATCGCGCGTATTTTTACGGGTTTTAGCTCTATTTTTCAAATATTTTAACTTGTGAACTTGACTATATTGCTGGGAAAAGACCACTTCCCGAAGAGTCACCGTTTCAGCCCAAGACGCGACTTACTGGCAATTTTAAACGCCGATAAATCTACATTTCTTTTCTATATTTTCCCACATATAATTAAAAATAATTATTCCGAAAATTTGCCCTTAACGAGGCATCCTTAGATCGATGTTGACTCCTCCAAAGCTAGCGGGTGAGTGAACGCCGTCGATAGCTAAGAAATTTTCGGATTGCATGTTTACAATGGATTTCTGAAAATTAACACTTTCATCAATCAAATACCACATATAATTGTACTACAAGATCATTTCTTAAGCATTTAGGTTTCATTAGGCTGATTTCCTTCACCGACAGCTAATGAAATTACCAATTTAAATTAATAAATATATGCGAATTATGTGAATAAGAAAAGGTGTGCGTTAGACAATATAGTTTATCGACCAGCAGGCATCCATGTGTCCTTGTCAACGTTGCGTTGTGACATGTAGCCATATAACAATGCTGGACTCCATTAAAACATAGCGAAATAAAACCGACAGAAGCACAGCAATGAAAACTTTGAATAATGAGTAAGTATATTTAATTAATATTAAAACCTCTAAAACATCAATTTATTTACTCAGGGCTATATATATAGGCTATTTTTATACTTATTTAATATTATATTGTTGGTTATTATACTACGTTTTTTAATCTTACGGAGTAAACTGACATTCACTAATGTGAAACTTGAAAATAATGTTGCCACATTTATATTTGTAATTTTAAATTTTAAAATTAAAGGAGTGCTTTTATTTATTAATTGAAATATTTTGTGTTATTCAACATACCCAAGAATTTACTGTTATCATTACATAATTCATGAAAATAAATGTAATGGGAATAAGTTAAAAAAAAATTATAGAAGAATGATTCGGTAAGCACACGGGAGACGCGAATTTGTGTTTTAAATCTTTTAATATTTCTTTAAAAGCTTGAGCTTCATTAAAAGGAAAAATTAAAAATGTTTAAAGTTTATTCAAATTACATTTAGTAGGCTTACTCCTCTTGTCAGTGACTAAAGATACTCTTCTCCTGTAACTTAATTCATATAAAAAATATTATTTATTTTTTGATGCCAAAATGTATGGTTTTTAACAAGTTTCTTTATAAAATTTAATTACGTTTGTTTTTGTTGGGATATAATTTACAAAAATATTTATGGTGTAATAAATACAAATGATATTTCGTTATATCCGCTGAAATATCTGTTATTTATTCTTATTTCAGAATGTACGCACTGTCGTTGTCAATGTCACTGTTACTGTTAAATGCATGAATTGAAAGTGATAGATGCGCAAGGTACGTCGTGAATAAAAACGTAACGCTTTTTGTTAACACTTAAGAAACAGTATGTGAGAGAAACATAGAACTGTGTGTCTGGAATTGGCAATACATCATTGTTTGGCATAGTAATTAAGCCCGTGCCTTCTCTCGAGAAAAGGCCTCTGCCCAGCAGTGAAACACTTACAGGCATAGAAGATATTATCTTAAATTCAGTTTAAGCCTTCTGAGTGATTACTTATTTGTATCAATTTTCTCTGCTTACATCTTGTATTTACTTTCGGAATACGCCGAGAGACAAAGAAAAATAATCCAGTAAGATAGACATTTTATTTCCTTGTTATATTTTTCCTCTTGCTCGCTATAGAGGGTATAAAGATTGATTGTATTGTATTGGGCATGATATCGGAAAATGTAAATATTGGTTTAAGTATGTATCTTTGATTTAATTGATTATATTTTATAGGTTTTAGCGCTATAGTTTAGTGTTATACTAATTCGGGGCTCATCATTAGTATATAAATTGAGTTTCAGGCCTATTGCGTCACCAAGTTCGGTGAAGCTGTAAAAGCCGCAGTGGCTTCAGGGCCCCTAAGGCTAACAGTGTAGTCAGATCTAAAAAAAACCTATTGCGTCATTCGTTTACGAACACTCGCCTGCTAAACAAGTCAATCCGGAAGAAAACTGAAATTATGGAGAAAATTAAATACCGTGCTGTCATAAAATTTCTTACCAAGCAAGGAAAGAACGTTTAGCCCATTTTTAATGAAATAGAAACAGTTTTGGGAAAAAGTGCCCCAGTAAATCAATTATTTACAAGTGGTATGGTCTTTTTAAACATGATCCCCCGACCCCAGCTCAGGAAAGCCAGTTGAGGCCACCACATCAGACATCGTCGAAAAAGTGGAAAAAATTGTACTGGAGGACACCCGTTTGAAGAAAAAACAGTTTGTTAACCGCATTAGTTGGAGTATTAGATACCACCATGTTGCGACTCTTACATGACCACCTGGGTATGACAAAAGTCAGTGCAAGATGGGTACCGAGAATGCTCACGCCGCTTCAGAAAAAGAAGCGCGTCGATGCATCAAAAACATTTTTGGTGTTATATGGAGATGAACCCGCACAGATTTTGGAGCGGATTGTTGCCGGAGATGAAACATGGGTTCATCACTTTGAGCCTGAGTCCAAACAAGAGTACATGCAATGGCATAAAGAGGGGACACCACTGCCAAAGAAATTCAAAGTGTCGGAGTCGGCTGGAAAGTTAATGGCTATTGTGTTTTGAGATTGTAAGGGGATAATACTAGAAAAATCAAAGGAGGCCAACAAGGAAAAACGTCGAGGAAAGTTGACCAAGGATGTGTTGCTCTTGCAAGACAACGCGCCGGTTCACAAGAGCAGACTTGCAATGACTGCTCTGCACACGCATGGCTTCTAATCACTAGTCCACCTACCCTATAGTCCAGATCTGGCCTCAAGTGATTTTTATTTGTTTCCCAATTTAAAAAAAAGACTTAACGGAAGGAAATTTTTCGACGACAATGGGGTAAAGGAGGCAATTTTGGCTCATTTTGAGACAAAAGATAAAAAATATAATTATGATGGCTTAGAAGAATTAATTCATAAATCTATTATAATAAATGTATTCAGCTTAAGGGTGATTGATTATATTGAAAAGGAAAAATAGATTTATTGTTTCATTTTATTTAAAACCGTTCCATTCCACGAACTTTTCTACCTCCCCTCGTAAATACGTGGCTACGTGGCCCACCCACTTCGATCATATTATTGATCGAAGCCCGCCCACTATCAATCCGCGTGTTGACTGTATGTTTCAAAATTAAAGTAAATCATTGAGTAATATTGGTATATAGATAAAAAGCCTAAAACAAAACAAATCTGGAAAAAGTCATTGTTTATTCATTCAGATTTCCCTTTGGAAAATTAATATTTTTTGTCTGTGAGTGTTGTATATTAGATATATAATATGAAGGTGGTTGCATCCACTCCGATTTAAGTAATGTCGCTTGACAAATAAACTCAGTGTGCTACTAGCTACGGGCTCTTTCACTTGTCCTTACGTCGCATACATATCAGTGGCGACAAGTACCCACATAGCGAAAAAAAAAAAAAAATCATGTCTCACTTTGGGATTTTATCTAGTTTTGACCACAATATCCATACATGGCAAAACTATAAACAACGGATTTCTCAATGGTACATTGCGAACGACATCGACCAGGTGAAGGACCCGCAGGGAGTGAAGAAACGGGCAATATTGCTAAGCGCACTTGCCGACAGCACTTATGCACTGGCGGCCGATTTAGCATTACCGAAGGAACTGACAAAGGTGCCATACGATGACATTCTCACGCTTCTCGACAATCATTTTACACCAAAAAAATGTGGATTTGGTGAGCGGTACAATTTTTATGCTGCAACTCAAAGTCCTGAAGAAACATTCTCGCAGTGGGCTGCGAGGCTACGTGGGTTAACGGCTCATTGCGGGTTCCTGAACGTAGAAGAGGCGCTTCGTGACCGGTTTGTTATGGGAATGCATCGTGGCCCAGAGAAGGACAAACTGTTCGCACTTGACCTTCAGGAGTTAACAAAGCAGTGGAGTTGGCGGAAAGCGTGCGTAGTGCACGCAAGGGAGCAGCAGCGTCATCGTCGGCGTCGGCGCAGGGGCCGCCGTCGAGCGAGGCTCTGTTCAAGATCGCGACCACCACAAACGAGCCTAGTGCTAACAAAGAAAAGTGTTCAGTGTGCGGTTATAAAAATCATAAAACGTCTCAGTGTCGGTTTGCTAGTTATACTTGTAAAAAGTGTAATATAAAGGGCCATCTACGCAGGATGTGTAAAAAGATCAATTTCGTAGGAACGGGCGGCGGGTCCGGCGAGAGTGACGATGACGGTAAGAAAGAAAAAAAAATGTTCATATAAGGGTGAACCTATGACTTTAGTAGTTTCAATTCAGGATATTAAGCTAAAGTTCGAAGTCGATACCGGATCGGCAGTCACAGCGATTTCCGAGAAAGTATATAAAGAATATTTTGAAAAATTCCCATTATCACTGACTACGGATCAGTTATTTACGTACACGGGGCGTGTAATCCATTGTTTGGGAATATTGAAATTGCCTTTTACTTATTTAAAGAAAACACATATAGTTAACGTGCGAGTTATACGTGAGGGTGGACCCCCAATCTTAGGCCGGGATTTTATATGTTTGTTTAGTTTACAAATGCTTCAAATACATTATTGTCAATCTGATAAAATTTGCGCACACTTAAAATTACAATATCCATCTGTATTCTCAGACGAGTTAGGTTTATTTACAAAGTATCGTGTTAAATTACAATTAAAAGATAACGTCAAACCGGTATTTTGCAAAGCTCGTGCCGTTGCATTCGCACTTAGAGATAAGGTGAACAGCGAGCTCGATCGCTTGGTACGTATAGGGGTATTGCAACCAGTTCAGCATTCGGATTACGCATCACCCATTGTGCCTATATTAAAGCGCGATGGTTCAGTCAGGTTGTGCGTTGACTATTCTGTAAGTGTAAACAAACAACTGGTTATTGAACAGTATCCGTTACCAACAGCTCAAGAAATTTTTACAAAATTACACGGGGGCCAGCAGTTTAGCAAATTGGATTTAACACAAGCGTATTCACAGCTTTTATTAGATGAGGCATCCCAGAAGATAACATGTATTAATACCCTTCGCGGCTTGTTTACATATACGCGGTTAGTTTTTGGTCTCGCTAGTGCTCCAGCTATTTTTCAACGGGCAATGGAGTGTTTATTAGCGGGATTAGACGGTGTTATGTGTATGTTGGATGACATTTGTATTACGGGAGATTCTAAAGAACAACATTTACAGAGATTGAACGCTGTCTTGCAAAGACTACAAGACGCTAACACTTCGTAAAGATAAGTGTGTGTTTTTTGAGGACCAAATAGAATATCTAGGGTATATTATAGATAAAAATGGCCTAAGGAAATCTAAACAAAAAGTTAAGGCAATTGTAGGGGCACCTACACCAACAAACGTAAATAAATTACAGTCATTTCTAGGATTAGTCAATTATTATAGAAATTTTGTGCCTAATGCGTCATCGGTATTAAGCCCACTTTATGCCTTATTACAAAAAGGTAATGAATGGAAATGGGAGAATAGACATAGTGAAGCATTCAATGCAATTAAGCAATGTTTAGCCTCAGAACAGGTTCTTGCACATTTTGATATGAATAGTAAAATAATTTTAACGGTAGACGCATCACCCACGGGTTTAGGAGCAATACTATCGCAAGTAGGTACTGACGGAGTGGAACGTCCTGTGTCGTTTGCCTCACGTACATTAAATTCAGCAGACAAGCGGTATTCACAAGTACAAAAGGAGGCCACTGCAATTATATTCGGAGTGCGACGTTTTCACCAATATATATACGGAAGGGCAGTTCCGTTTGTACTCCGTACAGACCACAAGCCCCTCTTATCTATTTTTGGTCCGTATCGCGGAATTCCAGAAGTTTCTGCTAATAGGTTACAACGTTATGCTATGTTTCTTAGTGGCTATAATTATGTCATTGAATACATACGCAGCGCTGACAATAGTGCAGATTACTTATCGCGCGCCAGCTTGCCTGACAATGAGTCATCTGCGGTAGAAGCGAGTAGAGGGTGGGGCTACGAAGTCGACGGAAGCCGTAGTCTAGGACCTGTAGAAGATCGTGCCTCATATGTCAACTTCGTTATAGATGGTAGTTTACCCGTTACACTTAGTGAAATTCGGGATGAAACTCGTAAAGATGCAATATTAAATAAAGTCGTATCATATATTGCAAATGGATGGCCTAAGCGATTATCAGATATATTAATTAAACCTTATTTTTTGTGTAAAACCCAATTGTCATATGAAAACGGTTGTATTATGCGAGGGCACAAAGTAATTATTCCACAGGTACTTAGAACTAAATTATTATCAGAGCTCCATAAATCACATTTAGGTATTGTAAAAACAAAAGCAGAAGCGCGCAGTAGGTTTTGGTTTCCAAAAATAGATAACGCTTTAGAAAGAATGATTGCGGATTGTGACGTTTGTTCACAGTTGAGACAGTTACCTGCGCGTGCGCCGCTAGCGCTGTGGCCACAACCACCACACGGTTTTTATCGTATTCATATTGATCTTCTCGGCTCCATTCACAGTCGTTCGTATTTAGTCATTGTGGATGCTTACTCTAAGTGGGTGGAAGCGTATGATATGGGAACAAGTACGTCGTCATTATCGGTTATTAACAAATTATATGAATATATGTTGAGATTTGGCTTGCCACACACGATAGTCAGTGATAATGGTACTCAGTTTACTTCCTTGGAATTCAAAAATTTTTGTGTATCGAACGGTATATCGCACGTGACGTCACCGGCTTACCATCCGGCTAGTAACGGGCAGGCAGAAAGCTACGTGAAAGTGGTGAAAAAGGGTATTAAGTCATGTATGTTAAGTAACTACAACATTAAGGGATTAAATAACAATTTGTTTAAATACCTATTTGATTATCGAAATTCCGTTCATTCTTTAACGGGTTGTTCACCCGCCCAGATGGTTTTTGGGCATAAGCTGCGATCACGATTAGATTTAATTAAACCAAACAACCTCTTCCGGCGTCTATCACTCTCGCTCGAAACGTCGAAAATAAACAGTGTTTGCAGCCTAAAACGCTCAAGGAAAAACTGATAACATATTTTAAAACGGGAGACTATGTTTTATATAAAAAATTCAATATAAATAAGCAAGGATCCTGGAACAAAGGTATAATCAAGAAAAGAATTGGAAAAGTTACGTATATTGTTAAAGATTGTATCACTTCTTGTAATTTAAAAAAACATAAAAATCAATTAATAGCATACCAAGGAAGCAAATTCAACTGGTCAGGTGATTGCTCTATTGAACTTGAAGATGTAGCTCTGCAAAGAACTTCCTCACCATCGAAACCAATACCTTCTGTGGATAAAAATACGTCTGACACGGGAGGGGAGGGAAATGAAGGAAGGGAAGAGATAATGGATACTGAAAGAAAGTCTGGCAACTCATCAGAAGAAAACGAAGAATTCTATGAGGCAACAGAAGCGACTCACGATGAAGCCGTTGAGGAGTCATCCCCACTACAGTCACTACAGTCAGAAAGGCAAACTACTGCTAGTAGAATGTTGCGACCTGTACCTAGGGTCGATTATAAACAGTTTTACTAAGAAAATAATTTATAATTGTAATGTCAAGCTAGGGGAAGGAATGTTGTATATTAGATATATAATATGAAGGTGGTTGCATCCACTCCGATTTAAGTAATGTCGCTTGACAAATAAACTCAGTGTGCTACTAGCTACGGGCTCTTTCACTTGTCCTTACGTCGCATACATATCAGTGAGTCACGTGATTTGGAACGCCAATTAGTAAACGTGACGTCACCATTCAGGAAATATGAACGTTAGACTCTTGCGTGAGTTGTCAAACTTGTGACAGTTATCATACAAAACGAAATATAAAATTAATGATGACGTCACGGGACCATAATACAATGTTTTTGTTGCGTACTTTTTAATTAGGTGAAATAATCCAATATTCACACGTCTTGTACACGTATTTCGCCTGAAATGATGATGGTAAATAAAACGACTTTGAAAATATTAATATAAGGTCATTCGGTAGACAAAACCTCCGCAATTGTCCGACAATTAGATCAAATTTTTCGTAATTACAATAAAATCTAAGAGGTAACGTGGTCGTTAAGAAGAAGAATGAGTTATCGCTATAGTTAACACTATGTCTGACTAACTGAATAGGACATTGAGAGAGACAACTGCAGTTTAGACTGATTGTACTTGTGAAAATAGACAAAATAATAATACTCTGGTTTCTCCACCAAAACTTGATAATTTTTTTTATAAAATATAATGATAACAACGTTTTAACTGACAAAGTTTAGTATTATAATATTAGAAGTTCCTAAAATAATTACTTTATTGAAAAATACCAATACATACTAACATATCAGTGGTAGATATAGATTGTATGGTAAAGTTCTAGTCAACAATTATCTTTATATATATCTGAACAAATAATATTATTCAAATGAAATTCCAATTTATGAAAATGTTCAACACAGACAAATATTTTTTCGAGGACGGTAACGCTTTATATAAAAGCCTTTTGTATAGGGTTATTTCGAAATATTCATTTACATTTTACTAAATTGAATTGAGTCGTAGAAAAATTCCATTTTAATGTTAAAAGAAAAGCTTCAAATAACAGAAAAACCCGAGTACCAAAAACTTATAGACATCGAAGATAGATTATTACTGGCTTATTTTTAAAATTAAAATAGTGTATATCAATACAACGTTAAACTATTCTTAAAAAAAATTCGAAGCAATGATGGCTTAGTGATAAAGTGTACGGACATCAAATCGATCGACGTCAGTTCAAATCCCTGGAATGATCCTGAGCTTTCGGTAAAGGAAAATATCATGATGAAACCATAGCATCGTTAAGCCTGGCTAGCTACCACCCTCTAGTTGTGTTCCGGTAGCTTGCACTTGAGAGCCAGTATTCCACTTAACTTCACTAGGCCTAACGTGTTACCATCTTGGGCCACATCGTCACTTAACATCACATGAGATTGTGGTCAACCTATAAATAATACAGAAAAGAAAAAAAGTAGTTAAAATAATTTACATTTTATCTTTATTTGGCTAACTTCATAATATTTGCATGCATGAAAAAATTGTTGGAGTTATTTTACTTATGTTATACTAGCATCAGAAAAGTAGCCTTACTTACGTGCATATACAAGTACACATACTTTTTTAAAGTATTTAAGTATGACTTAAATAAACCGGAGGAAACGTAACCACAAACTAAACTTGTGAACTAAGTTCTTCAGCTGAGCAATCAATTCCCTTGATCAACCCCTCTCCGGTTGATTAAAAGCTGTAAGGTATTCCTAAAGTTTAATTAAAACGCGGTTCGTGTAGGTAACTTCTTCTTAAAATTTAATATACTTCGGATTTAAATGTCTTTTCATTTCAAATGGCTACTCGACGCCCCTATCATTTATATTTATCGCTTGTTTCGACTTTATAATACTTTTTTAAAGTTAAGACTTAATTCCCATAAGCGTGTCAGAAAAAAAAATTAGAGTTCATTTTTATAATGCTCGCGCACATTCTAACAAAAACTCTACAACATGAAGTATCTCCATGAACTAAGTTATTAACGTTTACTAGCATAGTATAAGATCTTTCTTTCGTTTTATACTAAACAACTATTAAGCCTTTTTCTTCCTGGTAAGCCAGGATTTTCAACATATAAGGACTGTTTTAAAATAAATTGTAATTATTGTTGTATTGTCTTTGAATTTATTGCAATTTCAGAAGCACTGTAATTTGTTAAAAATTGAAATATTAGTAAAGTTGTTATTTGTAGTGACAGTAAAAGCGCACTACAGCACCTGGCTCGATGCACCGCTGGTTTCAGAGGTATTTCGGTAGCTTACAGCTTACTAAGTAAAATATATGATTTACATTGTACCGGAGTGAATCTAAAATTGCAATGAGTACCAGCACATATTGGTTTGCAAGGTAATGAGAAGGCAGATAAATTAGTTAAAGGAAGTATTGTAAGAGGCAAAGTTATTATTGCCAGGTTATTAAGAATTATTACTAAAATGATAAGAAAGTTGTCACAGTGAATGGTAAACATATTTTGATGGAAGATCACGTGAGAATTGTATCTGATACAAGACCTTGCAGTGTGAACTTCCTCGTATACCCTGGTGTGCCACGACAAAGTTGGGAAGGAAGTTGATATCTGTCGCACATTGGTTGAGATCTGGACATATTCCATCAAACAAATAAAAACATATGATGAAATTGAGACAGTCACCTCTTTGTGATGTTTGTCAGAAAGTCGATGACGTTTATCATGTTCTGGTGGAGTGTGTCCGGTTTGAGTCAATTAGGCAGAACTTAATAAGTTCTTGTGGTTTGAACAGACTGGACGTTGGAATGTATAATAAAGTATTAGGTGATACATCCACTAATGAGGCGGCTAGTCTGTTCCTATCAATTGCTTCTTATTATTAAATGTATAATATTATATATGTTATTATGAAAGTATATTACGGTTATGTTACGATGAGGCTGACATATGCGGATTGCATAAAAGCCTCTAAAAATATAAGAATTTTTAAAAAAAAGCTATGAATATTACTCAACTGAATTAAAGTTTTTTTTTTAACTCTTGTTTTATTTTGGCATTATATAACATCGAGTATGATCATTCAAAGAAGCGTAATTTCTAACGTATATTGTCTAATACTATTATGTAAAAAGTTCCAGTATATAATATAATTGGTTTCTCGGAAATGGCTCCAATGATTTGGATGAAAGTAATAGGTGTATTAGTTTTTTTATTCGGTCGTCAAGATATTTATTTGTTATACTTGTAAGTTTTCACGAAATAGAATTTGTAATAAAATTATTGTGCCTGAGAATATAATACGCCATATTTAGTTTTGGAATGAAAATTATTATTCAAAGGCCAGTTAAAGAGTACAGTAGATTTTACTCTCAATATACTTCATTGTAAATATGTACTAATTGATAATAGTCATTCATACGCAAAAGTAATACATACCACAACTGTATCTAAGATTATTAGGCACACCGGGAAACTATACTACGTTCCCAAAAACTTTTCGTTTGTCTAAATCTTTTGTTCCTATGAAATTTCTGGGCAAATATTTGTTCCATACAAAATATTTCTGTCCGAATACCATATTAACTAATAAACATTAATTAAAAATGAAGTTTTAACTGTCACTTGCTATTAATTTTTATAACTTAAAAAGGCAGCATGATCTATATAGTTTATCGTGTTTAATACAAAATAGCCAAACAAAAAACAAAATACTTTTTAAAAATCTCATATTTGTGTCCCTTATAAAATGTATATACTATGTTACCTTTAACATTTTTTGACAGAAAACAGATAGTTGGGTTTTTTGCCATAAGTAACTTCAACTATGTTTGCCTTCACACGCATTGGTGCGTCGGTAGCCCTTGATCAAAATAAACGAAAAGTTTAATACAAGGTGTCCAGAAAGGGTATCGGGTATTTGTAAGTTCAATGAAACAAAAATTATTTGTATGCAATAAAAAAGTTTATTGTTTATTATTAGCATATGAATTGGAGAATTATTTGGAAAAGATGATGTTATCCAAATGATGACCGTTACGTTGCTGGCACTCTTCTAAACGGAAACGAAGATTGGCGATAACACGTTGACACATAGCTATCGATATTGCTGCCATTTCTGACCTGATGTTTTGCTTTAACTGGGTTAGATTCGTCGGATTGTTTTGATAAACCTTACTTTTAAGGTATCCCCATGCAAAATAGTCAAGCGGGCTAAGGTCGGGGCTTCTGGGAGGCCAGTTGATGTTACCCCTTCGCGAAATGACTTTATTAGGGAATAATTCGTTAACAACTTTCATTGAGTCATTTGAGGTATGGCAAGTGGCCCCATCTTGCTGGAACCACGTTCTTGAGTTGAAACCTGCAAACTCCTGCAACTCTGGGACCAAAAAATTTCGCAACATATCGCAATAACGGTCACTATTCACATTAATTGCTCGGCCTCGTTGATCTTCTTGAAAATAAGGACCAATTATGCCTTTAGCAGACATAGCGGCCCTAACAACGACCTTTGGGCTATGCAGGGGTCGTTCATGCTTTCGTCTCGGATTCTCCACTGCCCAGTACCGACAATTCTGCTTATTAACATGACCATTCAGGTGAAAATTTGCTTCGTCACTGAACAGTATGTTGTTAAAGTTGTTAAATCGCTGCAGCATTTCGTTCGCAAAATTCAGTCGATTAGCATAGTCCGTATCCTTCAATTCTTGAACCAATTGAATTTTATAGGCTTTTAGATGTAAGTCTTTCTTTAAAATCGAATGTAAAGACGATTTTTTGATGTTCAACGCTTGGCTTCGCTTTCGGATGGATAAAGACGGATTTTGACGAACCGACGCCTCAACTTCTTCAATTGTTTCTTCATCGCGAACTGAACGAGGACGACCAGAGTTTTGAATTTTAACTGTCGCACCTGTATTCTCGAACATCCTGATCCATTTCCTAATGCTATCGTCACTTGGCGCGTGGCGTGTACGATATTCCGCACGATAGAGACATTGAGCAGTCACTATTGAATTACCATTACGATAATACGCTCGTACGCAAAATGCGCGATGCGTCCCCGAGTACTGTCCCATCGTGACTAAAACTCCACAAAATGGTGGACGCCACGAACCCCTCCCCGCACCCTTTAGACGCCCCGTTTCGAATATGGCGCGAAAACAAATACCCGATACCCTTTCTGGACACCTTGTATAAGTAGTATATTAATTGATTGAGTCTTAGAGCAGTTCTGCTTGATTGCACCTGATAATAAAAAGCGTCGATGACGGAATACCTGTTGAATTAGAAAAACAAACATCTCTTATAAACTTGAACTCATAGTATTGGTTGTGAAATGACACTGATAATACCGTTTTATTATAGACTGAATTTCGTTTATAGTCAAATATAGTATAATAGTCAAATAGCCATGGCCGTGTTATAAAAAAGGAGTTTTATTTATTAAAGTAGAAATTTTTGCATTTTAATTTATGTATTAAGTTTCATTGCTATAATAATAATTTGTAAATAAGCTGTAAATACATAAATGGTTGTCTGAAATTATATAAAATTGAAGCGATTTTAGACTAACAGTATATATACTATAAAGTGACGGAGATATCTGAGTGTAGGAAAATATCAAACGCATAGTAGATAGTTAGTGTTAGTAGGTACATCCCTATTAAGAGTGACACATCACTAATATGTTACTGTGGTCACTATGGTCTAAGGTAAAAAACGGTGTTATAATAAAATAAAACAAATTAATAATAATAAAAGGTGTATTTGTGTAGGTGTGTATTTCCCTCCTCTGCGCATTTCCCTATACCCTTCAGCTAGGGTATTTAATAGTTATCCCCAACGAACTTGCGGACAAGATATCAATTTTTTAATAAGAATATATGTAACCTTTGTTAAAATAACCAGATATTCTGTTGAATTTTATTAAAAATATTAAATGAGATATGTTTTACGGTTAGACAGTTTTAATTGAAGTAAGTAATCTTCTATATGACATAGAACATCTCAAATACAAATTTAAATAATATAGCCAGTATCACATCATATTCACCTTCGACCTTAGCAGAAATTCAAATTTAAGATTTGATTTCAGCCGTGTTAGGTTTCCGCCGCGTCTTTATACTATTAGATGTTTTTAAATCCATTGCATCACTAATCTATGTATCAAATACAAACGCTTAACATACTGACTGACTGACATATCAACGTACAGTCCAAACTAATGAGGCTAGGTTGCTTTTGAAAGCAGGATTATTTAAATTCGAAAAAAAGAAGAAAGACAATGAAAGTTTGTATGAAAATCCATAATTTTTGAAGATAAATCTATGAAATGTAGACTGATACACATTGTGGCGTGGCCGGATTTAACTTGAAAAATATATAAAGAAAACATAGATGTACATAACACAATTTTATTTTCTAGTAAATAAATGTTTAGTAGTAGAAAAATTATGTTATACATTAAAATCTGGAGACGAAATCTGATAGAAGTATCACATAAAAGTTTAATATTTTATTGTAATACGGCATGCATGTAATGAAATTAAATAATGTGCACTGTCTATGAAAATATACAAAAATTAAAGCTATAAGTTTTCTTAATCATTTCATAAACTATAATATATTCAAACTCTACAAACACAATTTGATCGATTGTCTAAAATTTTACAAAACCTTAATTAATTACAATTTATGAACTAGAAAGGTCAAAAATATTTATCTAACAACAAGATTATTATTTAACAAAACTATTATAGTGTGCACCATAAATTTATCCCATAATTATTTGTATTCTAAATATTATTTACTTACTAGTTATAATTGTTAACATGCTATACAATGCAATATACTTTAACTGTCGTTTTATTAGCTAAATATTAAAAAAAAATCCTTTGTTGTTTTCAAGAAAATTACACTTTATTAATTCACCTATTTTTATATTTTACATAATAATTAAAAGTAGTAGTAAAGTATAGTGAACATATAATATTTTAAGTATAAATAATTCATTTAATTATATAAAATAAATTAATTTTTTTACGAAATAATTCATATCAATGAATTCTTATTGATTCCACTGTCGTTGTTTTTGTTACAATATTTTGTTGTAGAACCTCCTTTGAATGATTTCGTTTTAAGTTCTCCGTAATATTATGTTCGTATTCGTATTGTTTCTAGAGATAAGAAATTTCATGGATCTTGTTAAGCTGATTTCACTATATCTATAATGCAACAAACAAGTGAATCAAATATGAAATATATATTCGTAAAACAACCAATACGAACTGTATATGAATGCAGACATGAAAACTACTATAAATTGTATATTATGTACGAACCGGTTAGTTCTAATAAAAATAATTTAAATTGTAGCCAGAAACAAAACTGTTTATTTCAGCTGCACCAACACCATGAAGTAAGTTACGACAGCTCCAAGTACCTGTAATTGTATTTGATATTTATTATATTTCGTACAAATTATAATTTTCAATAGACATATAAAGGCACACACTGTATGTATTATTTAACTTAGAATTTGGGTTCGTAGAACCATGTCATTGTCGCAAATTATTAATTTCTTTATCAGCACTAGCTTAGCGGCTCGTTGTTACCAATTTATCAAATTTATCTATGAAATTGATGTGTATTTTTTCATATTTTTTTAAAATTCCTTTTCACTTTTATTACTTGCTACCCACTTACCTACCTACTTACTTACATACTTACTACTAAATTAAACATTTACAACATGATGGAGAATGATATGATCATAATAACTGTTTCCATAATTTCCTTCCCTTGTATTTCAACATAGAGTATAAATGTTCAGATCTGTTAAGTACGAAGAAAGCCAACCATAACATTAAAAGATCCAAATAGTATTTGAACCTATGACAGCTTATTCAAAACTTACCAGGATTAGGTATTTATAAGTTTACCTCTTACTCACAACATATACAATATAGAAAAATCTTATTTAAGGATTGTTTGACCTTATCCCATCATTTCTCTTCTACAGAACCACGAGGTATGGTATTCAAAGCCTACACAGCAGCATCTATCGCTGTCAGAACAAAGAATATTAAAAATTCTTGTGTTACCATACTGTAAAGATATGAAATCGCCTCCCGTCGCGCATGTTCCCTCCCTTATTATATTTGTTCCTTCAAACGAGGCGTGAAGATCATTTCATGCTGGCCTTCATTGACATTTGTCCTCGACAATCTTCGTTATTTCTGTACTTCACCGTACTCTCTAGTAAGTATATGTAATCATTCTGTTCAGCTACTATAAAAAATATCGTACCGAAGCAAACAAATCAAGTGACACCGTGAAGAATTTCGCTCCGGATATCGTCATTGCCTTCTGACACTGCTGACATACAATTTGCACGAAAGTCTTCGCTTCTTCGGATCCGTCGTACCATTGGCAAGAATAGGCTGCTTCCATCACTGATGAGCTCTAATATCAAATCATTATAGTCTTATTTAAATTATAAAAATGCGATGATGATTGATGATTATGAAATATATTTAATCAAAATATATTCTGATATCAGCAACTGAATTTTAAAGTGTTTTAATAGACGTGTATATTCCTTCAATCATACTATTCTTATTATTATTATAAACTAATTTTAATCCATTATAGTCCATCTTTGATTTCCTCAGCCGAGCTTTCTAATAAACTACTAAAAACTTTCTTTTCTTCCGTTTTCCTGACAAAATTTTTTCGTTTAACTGAAACAACTTCACCCTCCTTAACCATTTCTATTAATGATTTATTATCTAAAACATTATTACAAGGAAATAAAATTTGTGAACAATTTGTGGGAAATTATCTTTGCAACTACTGATCCGATTCCTAAAATATTCTTTCGCTGATTGAAGGTAGTTAATTTTCTTTGTATTGTAATTAACGACTTCTATGTTGCAGGACAATGCTTGTCCATTAAGTGAAATTAAAGAAAAAAAAATATTAAATTTAAATTTTATAAATACTTGATCCCAAGTTACCTCTTCAATGAGCCTGTTCCCGAAGATACAGAAATGAAACACCTGGCCGAGAGTATAGCAGAGGTAGCCAATAGTACTGAATGCGTAAACATTTATACCGTTCACCTAAAAACAAATGAATACAATCTAGCTTACAGTAAGTACTTGGTTATTGTATTTCTCGGTGCAAATGTTACGTAGTTAACATTAAAACCGTTTTTATTTCTTCGTCTATTTATTCTTCTTCTTTTGCATGGTTAGTTTTGACTCAATCTCCTTTAATAATATTAAATTATATAATGATATTATTATCTCTGAATTTAAAGTCACAATAGTAGGTATGGCTTTTATATTTACCTTCGTGGCCTGGTAAGCAAGGAGAGTTAGAGTAATTGTAGATACTAACATATGGAACAGTAAAGCTGTACCATATGTATCACCTATAGATCCGGCCAACCTGTAATAATTATAAACCGTTATATTCAAGACCAGTACGAATAAGTGCCAATCTGCCAATGTAGGTAAGTAAAATACGTAATCATGTATTTACTACTTCACAACTAAGCATGTATTTATAATTCCTAGAACGCAATTTTGTTTAAATTAATATTTTAATACACATGTTGCATTTACAGCATCATTAATTTTTATGTATATAATAACACTTTCTTTACCGATCTAATAATTACTTTTCTTTAACGGAGAAGCAATTGGGTGGTATCATTTGCTTTTAGCTTAATGACAAATCATTTTATAATATCTGGGCAACCGAGCTGCGCTCGGAGCCTTCTACCAGAAAAAAAAAGAAAATAACTTATCTAAGTAAACTTAGGAAATAAAACTTTATCTAAATACAAAGTTTCATCCAAATCGTTGGAGCCGTTTCCAAGAAACCAATTACATACATATATACAAGAATTGCTCACTTAATATAATAAGGTAATACGGATTAGACCAGAAATCGTTGAAATAAAAGGTGGAATAACCAAAAACTGTATTCTTTCATACCAAATAAAGTAATTAATTGTAAAAATAGTTCACACTATATAAACAACTCTCTACCAATGGTACCAAATAATGATTTAACTATGTCATATTAAAGATACTATATATACTTACTACCGTCAGAATGCTACAAGAAAATAACTTTAAAGAAAAATTATTGCCGAAGTTTATAGGAATATGTAACGAGGGCGAAACCCACAAAGAAGTTATTCACAGTTACTAAGCATGTTTTACTGTATTTAGTGTTATGGGTCATTAAGCCCAAGTAGACTTTGTGGCGAGTAACTTTTATAAGAACTTATACATGAAAGTTTAGCTAAACTAAAGGTATTGACTTTCTACGCCTGGAATTCTAAAACTAATTACTATTGGTCTTCATTGATTATAATTTAAAAAAAAAACGTGTTGCACTCCGGGAGTGCCGACAGAAGTGAAAACTTAGTTAATGGGTTATGAATTGCATTTTATTTATGAATTGTATTTTATTAATTATTAGAAACTTTAAAATACATTTAATATACTTTTTCAACACACTTGCTCATAAAGTGGCTCTAATATCACCGCAATTAGGCACATAATGACACCTGTAATCAAACTGTGACTTTTTCATTGCTATTATTCACAAGTGAGTTATAGAGTTTTTTTTTTATTTTATTGGTCGAGTTGCTTTTTTCTTAAAAAAGTTTCGATACAAAAAAGATAATGATCAATAGAACAAATAAATTAATGTACCTATTGCTTGCTCATTTCATACAACTTCGTATTTAAATAGATAATTTCAACTTGTACGTGTTTAATAAATAAAACTTTCACTCAAATATAACTTTTGTTTTCTCTGTAATAAAGAAAACTTTAAATTCCCCATTTTATACGTGACTAAAACGCTATCTGCTGAAAGCCAAAAAAAAAAAGAAACCTCATTTCTTTAGTCTATGGCCGATAGCCATTGTTAGATGCGCGCGCAAACTGATTAATTTTTCCCGCCATAGCGAAAAAAAATTCACAACTCGGTGTCACTGTTGAAATTTTAGTTATTTATTAATTAAAATGTCTACAAGTACTAGTTATGAAGAAAATAATTTATGTTGTACACCGCCCGATATAAGATGTGAAGCCCTTAACGTTATGCAAAGTTTACTACCTGAAAACTCCAAGGAAAAATTATTTTTTATTATTATTTTCTTCACAAGTGTGTTGAAAAACGTCGTATGATACACGTGTGTATTGGTGATTACCGTCCTCGGCTCTCTTAAGACCCTCACCTGACGGCTCGGGTCTCAATGGCGTCCCAGCGGTAATCACCAACATTACACACTTGTACCATAATGTACTATTATGAAAGACGCGTTTGCGGTCTGCTATATATACATGCATATATGCACACACTATAGTTGCGTCTCGTAACGGTGTCGCGAGTCCAGAGATTTTATCTCATCTAAAAATATGCGTACCGCGCTAAAAGAAGTTTTCACTTCAAAAATATTGTTATTTTTATCATAACATAACATACCATCACGGCTCATACCAAATGAAATTTAATAGCTTTCGTAAAAAATTAAGCTTCACACATTAAAGTTATCATTTTAATATGTTGCTAATATGAAGGACTTGATGAAAGTGTAATTACGTCATTTAAATCCCGTAATAAATTACAACAACTCTGCACTTGAGCTGTTGTTCTCTTATCCAAATATATGTTGGGAACACCAACAGAGAATTATTGGTATGGTAACACGGCTTTTTCGGTTGCTAAGATACAGATTGTTTTTAATGGCAGACGTTTTTTAAGCTCTGAATTCTACAATATAATCCTGATTTAAGTGATTTTTAAATATAAAGTCAGTTTTATTCACACAGTGTTTTAGCTTATTTGATTCAATCATCGTACCACGTAACTCTCCCAACAATATATGCCATGTATCTTAGAAGTGGTTATAGTTAGCGTATAAATAATTCAATCTTCTATCCTTTTGCTCTTGTCTCATATATGTAAGGTAGGCCAAACATATTTTTCCTACATTTTGCGAATTGAGAGTCGGCTAAGGTTTTAAGATCTACCGCCTGCTGACGTTTACTCTCCTTGGCATCTCCTTGTTTGTATCTAGCCATGATAACTAAATTTAGTCTTTATATTCTCTTGTACCTTAAAAATTTAGGAATATACTACTCGTGCGCGATAAGTTGAGACCTGAGCGCGGTGACGTCATTGTCGGGTCCTCGTACGGTGAACAAAAAAAGAACACAACTAGCTTAGTCTCAACTTATTGCGCACGAGTTTAATATAAAATATTATAAGAATTAATATAAAGAAATTTATAACAATAAAATAATTTGATAATAACAGTAACTATGAACTTATATCATTATGAGAATACATTGAAATATTGCTCGGTATAATATTTTCCCATTATTTGGATTTTTTCCTATAAAACGTATATCATGTTTACTTGACGTTGATTCTTCCATCGATAATGTCGTCATGCTCTGGTAATGATTATTATTAAAACCTTGTGCAGTGCTATTTAACTAATGTCAGAACTTTTATATATAGGTTATATTTATATTAAATATATATTTATATTAAAATTACTATAGTAAATAAAATATACATTAAATTAATGTAAGGCTATAAATAATCTTTAGAGAAATGTAGTTAGGTATGTTGTATAATTATGTAACGGGTAATAGATACTTAATCGGTTACTTAAACTTACTGAAATTCAATGAAATGTTATTAATATTTGTAATAATGGCCGAAATTTTTCTCAGTATACAGAAAAAAAAATAAGAAGTTAAACACAGAAGAAACTGCTCAGTATAATAATCTAATGTTCTTCAATATTGATGTTCTCGTGTTATGATTAATAACTAAAACTTTTCTCACGGAAAAAAATGTTTAGAGAGATTTGCTGCTTTCTAGATAAGAAGCCAAAACTCGGAGAATAGTTTAAGTATTACAAACTAAATAAAATGCTTTTTATGATGTAGGTAATGCTAAGTGTGGACGAGTTGTCCTATTTTAGCGTGTTTCAAATTTAACTACATTAATTCAAATTCAAGTTTGTTTGACTAACTCACGAATAAAAGATTTTAACATGAGGAAATAGACATGCTTTACAATTAATTTCAAGTGGTTACTGTAACTTACAAATATAACCAGAACCAAATATAACTGCAGTTTTAGTTGGGATCAGTTAATGATAGTTTGTAACTTTTGGGAACCGAGTTGGTACGCCTCGTGTACTTTTGCGTGTTGCGGTAGGTGAGATAATAGGTGTGGCAATGATAGTAACAAAGTCGAGACTCGCTTATTATAAACTGCCAGTCTACAAAGTAAACTTACAAAAAAAATAAAGAACTTACCTCACGATGTGCTTATGTCGTTCCACCCAATACTTAATAGCAGATCTGACTAGCATTTCTTGCTTATGCGACAATCCGTTGGGATTGTTCGGGTTGTTTCCAAAGTTTTGTAATTTGCCACCAGCTCCTCTTAGCGTCATGCCAAAGTCTTGTTGAGTGGAATATATACCTCGGATATCGAGATCAACTGGTTCAGGAACTCTTTCAGATTTCTCTGATGAAAGTTTAGTTGCTTAAAATTTTGTACGATTTTTTTAAATTTAATACTGGCATGTATATATCCCAACTATTGATTAAAGAACACTATCTAAATTTAAAAAAAAATCTCTGAGAAGCGGATCTTAAGACATGAAAGATCTGCAAATCCTGGGCCGACGCTGACTGACCTGGAGTATCCTGTATCATGTTGGTGAGTCACCAATAAAGGTGCTTCTGTGACGCTGCCTAAAGCATATTTCTTGAGAGAAGATACTGACGCCAGTTAATAATTTATAGACAATTTTAAATATCAAGAAAGCTTCAGTTTCTTGTTTTTCAACTAGACAACGAATACATTTCTTATGGATTCTACACAATGGCTGCCTTTATTATCACCATAGGTTACATAATGAATTTAAAACTGTTAAGTGTACGTGAATTCCAAAACAAAAACTGTGCGGTCCAAGGCACAACAACTGTTAAACATGTGATATCACAAAAAAATAATGCTCCATTATTATTAACTGTGCATTAGTAAAATATTATTTTACTTAAAAATTAAAAAGTCCGTTAAAAACATTGCCGATCGTTAAAAACAAGATTAAATCTTTAATATTCGTAAGCTTAAAATTTCTAAGATGAATTTAATTAGATCTTATTATATCATCCTCATCAATTTTGTAAGTAATGTTTAGCTAAAACCTAGATACTAACTTAAATAAATTATTTGAAAATATAAAATAATTGACTCTTAATAATTTACCCGTGGAAGAGACCCGAAACAGTTCAGCCGTATTAGGTCTGTACGTATCCAACGCAGCACTGAGTTCCATGAGTGGCTTCATGATAGCCTTTAGATGTTGAAGCTGCTCACATGCGAAGATTAGCAACGAACAAAACAGGACATCCAGCAAGTTTGCGATAACCATGGTGAATAAGAGCCAGTAGATCTGATGAATATTGTAATAACATTTAATAATACGAATTTAAGGCGATTATCACAAAATTTACCCCTTTTATTATAGTGATATTTCAATTATTTTTTGGTGATACGGCAATTATGTCCAACTAGATCACGACCACCGTAAGCTATACAGTTACTATAGTGGAATGCTTAGGCGTATCGCAATCCGGTATTAGCTAAAGTATATCCAGTAATCAAGCGGTTTGGTAGGGATCTTTACTTGACTTGGGCTTGTCTACCACGCACATGGTGTTAAACCCGTCACAGTGATTCTCTTTTGCGTTGTCGTATTTTTGGATCAGCCAGTGTATATCCAGCTGCCGAGATGCTTGCAGGCCGGCATGACAACATCGACTGGCCATGGAATGCCGATCTCTTGGAGATTACCGTTGATTTTGGATTGCAGTGTACTAATAAAAAGTCATTTGTCATCCCATGTTTTTAGGATAACCGAGGTTCTCAATTAACTTAATTTGTTTACAAATGCTTTGAAATAAGAATTATAGCCAACAGAAGCCATTGTTACAAGCAGACAGAGTGAAACAATGACAAAACATGTTTGGAAAACGTAAAATGATTAAACTGAACATGTTTGAAAAACATAAAAATTATTAAGCTGATTACACTTACTTGATAAATAAATGCAAATATGTACATTGATCCACTCATGGCGTCAAATGGATACCAGGCCTTGAGAGGTAATCTAGGCACAGGTTCTGTCAGCGTATCATTGGTTTCTTTGTTGGCAATCATACGCACGGACTCTCCAAAGAATGTTAGAACTACCCAACCTAAAGCCGGTAAAATCGTTTAAGCAGTAATTACTTGATTTACATTTATAGCAATTTACAATATTTCTAATAGGTCTTTATATTACATATACCTAGGTTAAAATAGTTAGCCACAGAATAAATAGAATCTCTTTTTTCTTGAAACTATTCTGAATTGATAACTAATTTCAATACAAATTTCTTTGGTTAAGTTAAGAAGAAGTTAAGATTTAGAAGACAAGTTGCCCACAAAAGTTGTTTGCGGTCGGAGCGTTAATAAAAAATGATAGCGGTATTTTTTCAACGCAGTGAACCCGTAGCAGTAATTCTGCTACATGATCGTAGAACAGTTACTAGTGGGTATTGCGAAGTTTGTCTGGCTCAAGCTTTCGGGGAGTTGAATAGCGAGCGACCAAGGAGCGGTGTCCTTGGCATTCTTTTTCATCAAGATAAAGATAAATGTTACCCCATCGTCCGTACAGTCCATATTTACCTCCATGTGATTTTTGTTTATTTCCCAAGGTAAAAAAAAAATGCTTGCTCCATTTGGCTTAGTGTATTACTATCTTGAAGAATAAAACTAATTTATGAGCCACAAATTACGAAAATTGGAATATTGCTACTCCCAATGGACCAAAAAAAACGTGAAACCTGACAGAATATTAAAAAAAATGGTTACTTACTGATGACGGAAAATAATGTCGTTGCACAGATGAAGTATAGTAGTCTTCTTATCTTGGTGACAGCGACCTGGTGATAGCGAGCATCTGACTCGGTGAACAATGGGTGACTATTCGACTGGTTCCACACAGCCAAAGTTCTGAATGGTAATAAGTTATTTAGTTTTGGTCATGACTCTATATCTTCTATATAAACAAATCTGTAGTTCTGTCTGTTCATGTAATTTTCTTCAAAAATTTTCCGAAAGACATACTATACACATAAAAGGACACTGATCATGAATATGTCCTTAAAACTTTTTGTCTGTTTGTGTGTATATCCAGTTTAACTCAAAAACAGCTTGACTGATTCTTATGCAATTTTGTACAAGGGAAGTATATGTCATTGCATAATTGATATACTATAAAAATATGGCCAGTAATAAGTATAAATAAAATTACGGGAAATGAACAACTACTGCGTAGTAACAAATACATGCGGAGCCGAGGGCACACCGTTGATAATAAAGCCCTAATAAGACCAAATCAATTCCGAAGTGTCTATTTTTTTTTATTTCAGAGAAGAATAAAAGAATAAAACCGAATAACTGATAGGTATTTTAACTCCAGAGACCATAGTCGATAAGTATACATGCTTTTAACATTTTTTGGCGGGCATGTTGTGGTTTTTATTTTTTATTCATTAACTTAATCTATTTCAATTTCTTTATTTTCTCGATGACAGTTCTAATCTGATAGTGGTAGTGTTGTGACCAAATAAGTAATGATATCGATCTGAATGAATATCGATATGAAATAAGTAGGGACGATTCATCAGATTTTGATTAAAATTAATAAATAAAGATTACCTGTCGTTATAATTATTTCGTTTCACTGTCGAGTACCTACCTATACCTACTTATTTTACAACAGCTTCGAAAATTTTGAAGAAGTTGGCATTATCAATCAAGAATTAATACGTGTAACATCTTGTAAAGAAATATAATATTAGTTAATAAATTTGTACAAAAGTATCGATCAGTAGTTTAGTTTCTTACATCTTGTAAAAAAATATCGGGTCTGTTATCGTGTTACGTTTATCGATATAGCTCCATCCCTATCTGTTTCTCCGACTCTGGTATAACCTTGTACGTGTGTAAACGTCATATTTTTATAAAATAATGCATACGTAATGTAAAAAAGACGCTCGTTCAAGTTTTCACAGGAGCTGTCATCGAGAAAATAAAGAAATGGAAATGGTATAGGTTTTTTGACTCTAAAATAAGTAATATTCGGTGATATTTTACGTGATATAGTTTGATTGTTGTGCATGTGTGAAGTGGATTATAAATATAAACTGAGAGCATGCACTCCTTTTTAGATGTCACAAAAACTTCCTAGATAGTTCTGACAAGGAAGTCGCCATCTTGTCAGAAGACTCCGCTTTGTATAGTAAAAAATTTTGCGAAGTCCTAAAAACATTGACACTGGCAAGTACTTTTTGCGGAGTCAAAACAAAAAGAAGATAGGCATGTGTATAATTGAGCTACATTAGCCGCCCGACTCTACAGAAGGTCGCAGCCAAATAACCTTGTGTTGTATTCCTGCAGTGAGTACGGTTTCCAAAGCTCCTTGGGGTAGGAGGGTTAAGGGTCTCTAGCGTGCTAGTTGATACCTCTGGTGTTACAAGCGTACATAAGCAACGATAACCGTTTACTAACAGGCGGGCTTAGTTCAATTTGAATATGTCGTTTTTTTTTACAAACCAACCAACAAAAATTTTAGTATAATAAAATTTTATAAAAATTATATTTTTACTTGTTAACTCCTACCAAAAATATCGCGGTAAGCCAGAGCATGCGTCTATAAAAACCTTCGCTACTGCTGCCATAAGGTGTCAAATATGTTCAGATCAATCGTCATCTTATTTGACGGCTATGCCTGATGGTAAGCAGAGCACAAACCAATAACAGTGATGACCACCAAGATATCAAAGTCAAAGTTACTGATGTGATACTGACTTGCGCAAATTGATACTGGACATACACCGATTGATGTCGAAACATGACGTGCATAAGTGATTTACTATGACGGGCCTGTCACTCAACAGGGTGCACCACATGCAGGTGAGGATAACTTGGGTGTATCGAGTTTTAAGATATTAATTTCCGCGCCCCCACCCTCCTCCCCCTTACTAATTTGTATTTTACCTATCATATTAAATTTAATTATAAGTTAAGTTCATAGCATATATAATATTAATCAATTTGAAGTGTCTCTATGTAATGTCAAAATAACAGCTTTTTACTAAATCAATATGAAAGTATAATATACGTTATCAATAACAAAAAATGTATTTCTTAAATTTTTGTCAGTCTGTTTGTTACCGTATCTCTCCGAAACAGTTGGACCGATTTTGCTGGGACTTTCACTGGCAGATAGCTGATGTTATAATGATTAATTTAGGCTACTTTTATCTTACAAAAATAATTAAGATTCTGCGAAAATAAAATAAACTAATGTAGAAGTGTTCCAGAACCACGCGCACATTCAACTTTGCCGCCATCGTCGCATACGAAATTCCACGCGGACGAAGCCATGCTAATTTTTAATACAATCGTAATAACTTCTTCAAAGTCAAAGAAGCTTTACTTGTAATGTTCTTAAAGGTTATATGAACATTTTTTATATAATCTCATAATAGATTTTTATAAACAAAATACATGCATGGTGCGTGGTGGCTTAGCATGGTGCTACGGCTTTTTCTAATACCCGCCTGGATAGCTACCACCCTCAAATTGAAAATACGCCGCTAAACACCAATTGTTGTGTTCCGGCAGCTGGATTTTAGAGGGCAGTCTTCCACTATGCCTCCACAGTGCAAAACAAAAAAAAATTGTCTCCTATAAGAACTAACCTGTAAAAACTCTTCGAGTTAAGAGCAAAGAATGCCAGCTTTATAATGCTATGTGCGAAGAAAAGTACCGTGACGGTATTTGCAGTAAGTTCGTTCACTTCATCAGAGTATTGGATCATGTTTACAGCCATAAAAACGTAGTGAATAACGATTAGAATTGCATGCACGGTTGAGTAGACCTTCCGGAGAAGCGTTGCCATACCAGAATTATCTATAAATATAAAAATATATATTAATGAATATACAATATGTACAAAAAAACGTCGTCTTCATCCGTAAAGGGTATAAGGTACCTTAATGATATTACCGAAAAAAAAATCAAAATTTTATTTATTATGAAATTGAAAATGTTATTGCGATTTAAAATTAATATATTATTTAGTTTCCCTAGAATTTAACAAATTTTTAAAACTTGATAATACCGTCGCCAGCCCCGGAGCGGCGCAGCGGTACGTTTGTTCGTATGGCGGTACCCTGTACCTATTTCCATGTAAGTTTCCTCATTTAATATTATTTTTTACATTTTATTTGGGGTAATTTTTTTACTTATAATCTGAGATAGATAACATAAATAGAATATAATCTATCTCTCTATAAACCTTCGCGGGTCCGACGGGGGTTTTTAATACATATTATATATATTCTTCATACAGCATATATACAACAAAAAATAATTGTATAACGCTTAAAAGTGCTCATTAGCGTACTTAGTGACACTTCGGGTTTTTATAAGATGTCTTTTTCTTCTTGTTCTTTAGTCTACACAACATGCTTCTTTATGTTGTGAACTGAGATTTGACTCGGACTTGCTATCAACGGATTGTGTCATATGCTGGTTGCATCAATGTTGGAAATGACGACAGTCGTATTATGCATTTATGTTCTGTCCACGTAACGTCATACAAGCTTTCTTCTTTCAAGTTTAGATTTGCAAAAGCACGTTTTTTTAACTGACGACGGATCGTACGTAGCATGTATTGGGTTCATTCGCGCATCGAATAGATATTTAACTTGATATCTTTTCTTGAGTACTCTTTTATTTTTTTTACAATTGTACTGTTCAATAATATGAACAAAAATGACTGCAAAGGCTGCCACTATAAAAAAAAAATTATCTATGCGTTTTGCAATACACTTGAGTAATGGTTTTTTGCCCCGCAAGCAGCATAACGATTGCTTGCTAAGTTGCCACTAACGCAATTGCCCGCCTGCCTGACGTCAGCCCTCCTTGGATTTCCTCGTGTGTAGGCTCCTCGAACTAGCTGATTATAACTAAGTAGTTCCTATCATCATCTTTAAGGTCTTGCTACTGACTTATGAGGGTTTATTAAATACGTAATATTATTTATTTCTTCTCAATAAAAGGAGAACACAATAAGCGACGATGTCGAAAATGTAAACAACGACGAACCTTGTAAAAATAACTTAAAGTTATTAACATAAAACTTAGGTTAATTTTAGTTTAATATATGTTGTCTTGTTTTTTAAAATAAAATTATATTCATAGGATCAGGAAAAATCTTATATTATTTTCAAAATTATAAAACCACATAATTCTTGGTAATTTTAAACCGGATTTGATTCACTTGATTTAAAAACCATAAACTTTCTTCTGAAATAAAAATCTTAATAACCTAAAATATGGATATCGAATTTATTTATTTATTTTTATTGTATTATTAAACCTGAGATAGAAAGTTAAATACATATTCGAAACGTTGTTCACGAGTCTATAAAATTATATTCATCTAACCTGCATGGTAATTAAACAAAAAGTGTCCCGCTAACTGTAACAATTTAATGTTTGGCATCAAATACGTCACCAACCCCTGAGTCTTCACTTTGGTCATCATCTGTAAAAATAAAACCAATTCTCTTTTTTGTAACAACAAATTTCTTCTTCTTTTTCTAAATTAGCCACCAATCCTCATTATTGAATACCATTACTACCATTATGAAATTGGTTCTTGATGTGAAACATCTATTAGACGAGGGTAAACCTTATTATTGGCGTGGCGATGCATCACCACGCTATATGGTGGAATATATGTACTATGAATTATGAAATTATGAATATACAATTACGAAAATAATTGAGTTATCGCGATTTCAAATAAATTTTTATATTTTGTATTTAATAAAAATGAATACTTATGTAATAAACAGTCATTATTTTATGGAACAAACTTGTAATGATTTATCTTTTCATTGTGCAATATCTGATTCCTGTCGTAATCTGTCCATTTTAAGCATATAACTTAAACGAAATAATTTCGATTTTCACATCTGTCAGGCGTCCCGTGACCGATTATTTTTTTAAATTTCATTTTACAGAATGTCTCATGATAATTTCAGTATTCTAACAAAATGGTGGCGTCTTGTTAGAACTTTGTAGGGAGGTTAACATAATTAAATGTCAATGTTATTACTTCCAATCCACTTCACTTGTGCACAATCACTAAGCTTTATTTAAATCCTCTAACTAATTATTGGATTTCATTAAATGGCTTAATACTGTTATAGATGAGTATTTGAAAATTCAATTAGTAGAATATATTTTTTAAGGATCACAAAGACTGGAAAACGTTGTATAGGTTTATAAAAGGATTTATTATGGTAAAGCATAATTATATCGATTTCATTAGGATATCTTCAACTTATTTACATAGCTAAATTTACATAGCTTATTATTTAGAAACAAATAAAATATTATTTATAATCGTAAATTATATCTGCCATTTTTCACTTTTATGAAATAGAACATTGCAGATTTACAAATGATGAAAAATGTCTAATGCTGAGCGAAATTGATAATCTGATTCTTTATCTACATACAAACAGGGATTTCTTTTAATTTTCTTTTTATTATCATTATTATAACAACACTGGTTAATTATATAGTTACTGTGCGCTAATTTCTTAATTTTTGTGTATTCTAATCCAAACCAATCATGTTTTTTATGTTATTTTTTAAATTATGGTGGTCCGATGTTAACTTTTTTTTCAACGTTTAAGCTTATAATGTTTTTGTTTACTAAAAACATACTATTATGGAGATTTCTATTTAACCAGTAACCAAAAAAGAAACTTATGAGTTTTTTTTGGTTTCATATAATTTATTTTATTCACATTTTAGATTTTATAACTTTTAACTCACCTTGAATATTTTTTTTATATAACCCTGTTTTCAATTTGGACAACGGAATTTCGTCTGAAATATCTATTTAGATTTCCTCTTCATCATTAACTTCACTAAATTTTTTTTATAGTTTCATAAATACGTCTAACAGTTCAAACTGCTGAAAGTCATATGATCGATTTTCTATTTCACTGTCAAGTCCTAAGGCTTGAACTGACGTGTATCTTTTCAAAGTGATGTCGTCCAATAGGATGTAACGATAAAATATGTCTCATGGGAAACGGTCATATGTTGACCGAGGGCCGAACAGCCGACAATTCCTTCCTTTTAATTATGAATGTATGCATCCTTGTATACTTCTAGCAATTGTACTCTAGAATCGATCGATCTGTTACGCTATGGAATTAGTAGATGTTGAAACTTATTTGTTTTCATTTGTTTATTTTGCTGTGATATTCGATCGGTTTTCAAGTGAAGGTATATTTGTCTTTAAATTTTAGTTTGATACGTGTAAACAACTTTAAAAGGTTAAACCTATACTTTGTTTTTGGTTGTCTTATTAGCTTATTGTCCTGCCTGATTAGCCTAGTGGTCTTAAGAGTGACTGCTATGCGTGAGGTCCTGGGTTCAACTCAGTAACAGCTCAGAGCTTGGTTTTATGCCCGATTCATGGCAATAGGCTCGTCCCCTATTACATGGCGAACTGCCGCCTCTGCCTAACCCTTCGGTGATAAAGGCGTGATGGTATGTTATATTATGTTATTTTGAAAGTAGCATAGCACATGTCTGATGAAAGCATAGTATAATCTAATAACAACGCCAAACTGATCCCGAAACATGATAAATCAAAATTCACTGTGAAAGGTTTACCTTCATGTGCTTAGTGGTTGAGATCCATTTGGGTATATATGCCAACCATCTCGCTTGATTGTGCTCCTGAGTATGCAGTTATGGCTTTTTTTTTTTTTTTTTGGAACTGACTACACTGTTAGCCTTAGGGGCCCTATCGTCAAACAGAGCCGCTGCGGCTTTTACAGCTTCACCGGACTTGGGGGCGAGCGCTTAGGGCACTCAGCCGCGAAAGTTTGTGACGACCCGCACGAGGGTGCCAGAGTGGCCGAACCTCGGCTCGGGCGGTCGTCGCGAATGCGAAAAAGTCGCGATCTAACTAATTCCCTAATCTTATGAGAATTCGAGCTAACTAATATATACTCATATGCACGTTCCCCTCCTCCTGGGAGGAAGGAAGGAACCGTGCGTATGTGTATTCAGTAATCGGAATGGTTTTTCTACACTAACTAGCGCATTAGTCTAACTAGCGCAAAAAAAGAAAAAAAAAGGTCCCTTACAGAACCTATGTACCTGTGTGGTGTGCACGTGTGTGTGTTCATACGTGTGTAATGTTGTGTGTAGGTAGCTAAGTGATGCACGTACAGTGTCACTTGTATCGCGCGGGCGGTTGCCTGACCCAAGGGTTTCACACCGAGGAACGGACCTAGGCTTGGGTTACCGCTAGAGAGGGTGGACGTGTCGGGTGTGCTGGAGCGAAATTGACCGCCCGCCCTCTGCGGAGAGAACGGTGGTTACGCGGGCGTGGGCGCTGGAACTCAGCTATGGCTGGTGTAAAACCTGTTTTATAGTAATCGCGGTCCAGTCGAATGTAATGGTCCTACCATCCGGCTGTCTGTCTGTCTTTTTGATGTGAAACATAATGCGGCTGCTCATACCGGTTGTTGGCTCCAATGTTGGTGGCTATTGGCGTGGTGACGCTTTAGTTTTAACGTTGGCGGTCTGGAGCCGAGTTCGTTTTTTTTAATAGACAGACTGATTCATTTAATAGTTTCATGTTACATGCACATGTACATTTCAAAAGACAAGGATAGATTAAAATCGGTTGATGTGGATTAGGACACATTTATAAAATAACCATCTTTACAGTAGTTTTCTTTTGGTTTGTCATGTTTCGGTTTCACCCAGTATATATCCAGCAATCAAGTGCAGTGGTAGAGGGTCACCACGTACACACCATACAAGGAAATTATATGGAGAACAAAATGTTTTGGGGTTGTTGAAAAATATATTAATAACATAATTACCTATAGTCGGTGTATAAACTAACTATTTTGGTTCAATAATCCAAAAAGGGTCTTGGCCTTCAAAACGGGTGCACGTCACTTATTCCGATCCTGTGCAGTTTCTTCACAGATCCTGTGTATGAAAACCTATTGATTTATTTAAAATTCTTTTTAACATTTTAAAAGGATCGGCAACCTAATATTTTTAACACGATGTCGAAATTGTATATTCCGTTTAATTTAAATTAAAACAGAAACATCGCATAAATAACAAAGCTTAACCAAAATTTTCCTCTTTCCCCTAATGAAATCTAAATGCCAGGCTTTACTTGGGCGTTTTCGCTTTTACGCAAAATATTGTTCAGGTTTAGTATGTTCGTAACTGAATTTAGTGGGAAATTGAACTTTCTCTCTATTTTAGTAAAAGTTATAAGTAACCATAGCTGAGTTGTATAACTGCTAAATTAAAGTTGTAAATAACTGTTGTAAAGGTAGTTGTGAGAAACCGTGACTAATGTAGTGGAATTCTGCGAGCACTGGTTAAAAACTTAGAGAATTTTTGAATATGTGTGATACTTCTGTTTTCATAACGACATAAGGAGAAATAGAGCTACACACATTGTATTACTAATACATAAAACACAATAAAATATCTTTATTTGTCTGAATATGATCAACATAAGTCTTATATTTAGAAAAATAGTTGCATCATATTCTGCCATTTGCGGCGTGAAAATTAAAAGTTTAGGCTATCCGCGTCTCCCTTTATTAAAAGTTTCACTTCTATCAGGTGTAGGGTGCCAGAGGAATATGTTTGTATGGACTAAACGCCACGTGAATTTCCTCCGTATATAAATGGTTTAAAATCAATAATGTCTCAGTGATAGTTGAGTACGGACGCCACATCGATCGACGTGAGTTCTAATCTCTGCAATGATCCCGAGCTTTTGGTGAAGGAAAACATCTTGATAAAACCAAAAGCTGTCGTCAAACACCTATAAGTGTAATCTCGCAGCTGCACTTGAGAGCGAGTTCTCCCACTAGTCTATACGTTCACACGCTAAGTGTTGCCATCTTGGGACACATAGTCACTTAAACTCAGGTGAGATTGTAGCCAAATGCTAAAAACTATGAAAAATAAAATAAAATATCAATATCTTATAATAATAACTTGAATTATATATAAGTAGAATATTACGAGTATCGTATGTATAATGTATATTACCACATATGTTTTAAGGTCGTCTCGAAGCCCTTACGATGTGGTTATTACGGCCAATAATATTCTTATCAACGTCTCGCATAGAGGGTTTATGACCTCGTATTATTATATCATAAATTTTCTGATATGACGTCCCGGCGCCATTGCACAGTTATTATCATCCAAGTTCGTGCAAAATTTAACATGAGAATATAAGATACTATAATGACTAGCGTGTACGGACTCCGCCTCGATCGACGTGAGTTCAAATCCCTGCAATGAGCCTGAGCTTTCGGTGAAGGGAAATATCGTGAGGAAACCATAGCATGGTGGTAGAGCTTGCCTTAATGCCCGCCTGGCTAGCAATCAACCTCAAATTGAAAATCTGACCAAAGACCAATAGGTGTGTTCCGAAAAAAAAACATAATATTGACCATATATTTCGATCTCTCGGTGGTCGCTGTTGTGTTTCGATTTTACTGTGCTTACCATCAGAGAGAGTACCGTCAATTTACCAAGCTTCTTAAAAAAATATGTCAATTTTATTCTGTGATACCAACTGTGCATAACGGTTCCATTCATGTTAAATTTAATAGATCAATTCTTAACTGCGCCGCCGCTAAAACACTCGTGTATCATCTCGTTGTTCTCACTTGCCGTACTTTGAATTTCTTCTCGTCATGGTTCTGCTCCGCTTTTTAGTGAAGTAAGGCGGGCTTGCCTTGCGATGTTCTATAGACTGTACTTTGGTGTATGTGCAGAAGTATGCACCAACTAATTCTCACCGCTCCATTCCATCTCAGGACTACCAAGCGTCGTATGGGGCCTTCATCTATACCTAGTTTCTTTTATGCTTTTTCATCCATTGCACCTTTCTTTATTATGAGAACCGCTATTGAATGGAATGCGCTACTCGCGTCTGTTTTTGATAAAATGTCGAATAGTTTATTTCCTGACCGGAATAAATGGGGAGGGAGGTGTATGCTCAGCATTGGGCTACTAACTGAAAATGATGAATGATGACTTACTACTTACAATCTCTTCTAATCATAAATCCAAATATTCTTTCTACTTTAGAACAATATCACGTTAATTTATTTCTTCGTTAATGTAATTTTACGGCGTCTATGTTTCCAAATGATGTGTAAATTATAATTAATTGAAGTATATAATACAAACCAGTCTCGTAAGTTTTGAAACATGATTTACAGAGTAACTACGTAAGTTCTAAAGTTTGAAATTTGCATGAAATTTAGATTGAACTTTATCGGATTCTACGGAAATTTGAAATAGGTATAATAATTGTTAGTAAAATTATTTGTATTGGATGAAAAGTGTAAGTTTCCTCAATACTCGCAATTCCTTCTGCTCTCTTCTGTGGAGGATTAGCACAGAAATATTGATAAGCAATAAGCATATTTGTATGTCTGATTATTAGTAACAGCTAGGTAAGACATGGTAATTTAATCCTACAGGATTATAATCACCATATATTGCCAGGTGTAACACCCGTCACATCGTGTTCCGGTATCAACTGGTGTATATCCAATAATAAAGCGGGGTGGTAGGAATTTGTACCCGACTAGGTCGCAACTACAATACATATAGTGAAATAACCCGTCACAGGAACCTCTTTTCATAAATCACGTTTCGGGATCAGCCATTGTATTGATTGCCGATTTCTGCTTTAGCTGTTTTTTGGATTAATCAGAGCTTATATTCAGTTTGCAAGTTTTTAATTACACATATCTTTTATATCGTTACAATCTTAACTGATGTTAAGTCAAGGAAAACTCTTAACCTTGAATCCGACCGCGAGAAGGGAATGGGATCCAATCAAACGGGTACAATCTCTACAATCGGTTAATTAGTACTAATCATGGTACAGAAAAACAATATTAGTACCTAGTAGAAATAGAGACGGTAACGATAACTTTAATAATATTAGTCTCTAAATTAAATTATGAAACAATAATATATCATAACATTAAATTACATTAAAGACGCTCTTGGTACAGCGTTGGCGGTGATCCTATAAAGACGCCGGGAGCCGTGTGATATGGGGCATTATGGGGCATTCTAGTTCTGTGTTCACATACGGACTTTACTCTGTTAGCGTGATAAGTTATTATGTGCACTGGTTGCTAGCAAGAAAACTGTTTGTTGAATGTTCTTGTATAAATTTCCGTCTATTATTTCACGGTCTAGTTCATATATTTAATATACAAAGGCACTCACTTAATACCGTTTCCGAGAAATCCTGGAATTTGAATGATGTGTAGATAAGCTTAGTGAAATTTGATGAAAGGGGGTAAAACTTTCATTATCGTTTGAAATTAACCGTGATAACAGGTTTGACGTTTTCGCTTTAATTAAGATGTTATTATACTATATGCATCCTTTGGTGCAAGTCATAACAATAATACACTTTTTCCTATTTCTTCTTTGTTATTAATAGGACAGATTACATCATAAAGAAATAATCCTTCCTTTAAACGTCAAGGTCACACTCCAAATTTCAACCCATTTGTTTTTATCAGACACTAGCTTCTGCCTGCGACTTAGTCTGCGTCGTAAATGAAAAATACGTCATTTACAGTGATCAAAATATCCTGTGTATTAATACAGGTTATAAACTATCTCCGTGCCAAATTTCATCTATATTTGTTTAGCCATTTTTGCGTGATTGAGTAACAAAAGCATCCAAACATTTAAACCTTCATATTTATAATATTATATTATTAGGACTAGTAGGATATAAGTGAGCCATATTCCGACGGGCGACAGTTCTGTTATGGAATTATACAAAGAGCGACAAAAAGAATAAAATCTGAAAGAGATATAAAACCACAGAGATCACAGAGTAACGTAAATAAACCTCAGAGATGAGTGCAATTATGTAGTGTATATACTTCTCTTTGAACTACGACGGTGTTTGAAAACATTTCGAATAGCGAATTTGTTTTACTTGTGTTTTTGTATTATACGAATTATTACCGAAAACGGCATTTTGATCACACACGGGTGTAATAATACTTCCTATTATTTAAAATAGTATTATAAATAACCGCTATATTAAGTACCTTGGACCATTCATAATCCTTTAAACACTCAAGCTTCAAAACGTCTCACACACTCATCGACCCGGTTCCTGCAAAATACGCGAGGGAATTGGTATGCCCAACGTAAAGTGATCCCACTATAACATGTTCTAATGGTATCTACGTATGTTTCCTAAGGGACTATTATACTTAAGGGTTCTTATTAAACTGGTAGTTAAGCGAGCCTTTATTACAATTGGTGTTGAAAATTGACGTGATAATCTGATATTCGATAGGTTTGACAAAGTGTTCGCAACTTCAAAGAAACCATAAGCTCAGATTTGCTTGCTCTTTGAGATTTTGTTGAACTGTAAGTATAGTAATTTTTTTAACGTAAGTAATATCATAATATCGCTTTTTTATAATGAAAGCAAATTTTATAGAATACAAAACCACATAAAGTAATCTTCATAAATCTAGATACATACATAAATCACGCTTATTTCTCAACGGGGTAGGGAAAAGACCACGTACTTTGACTTGCTATGATCCTGGCATACATATTACGCTTCATCAACATTCATCAATCTTTTCATGCATGTTCGTCGGTTTAGATTACTCTTGAACTGACTTTGCTTCAGTACGTCCCCGATTTAATCGAGGAACGTTCGTCTCCCGTCTTCCACTTCCAACGATTCCATTCACACTCGCCTTGTAAATTTGTTTACTCATTCTTCTTTCATTCATCCTCTCAACATGCCAAAACCATCTAAGCATCCCTTTCTCAATCAATGTGACTGTATCTTCGTTCACACCACAAAGCTCTTTTATCACACTATTTCTTATCCTGTCACTTTATTTCACTCCTAACATACTTCTTAGCGCTCTCATTTCTACTGTATTCATTTAACTATCATGATTTTTCTGCCACACCCAGCTTTCACTTCCGTAAATGAGTGTTGGAACTAATACTCGTCTATGTACAGCCAGACGAGCTTTCGTAAATCTATATTAATATAATTAACAATAAGTATAAATGAACATATACTTCATAATAACTTCGATCAAATTTATCATTACGTTACAAGGTAGGAAGAATAGTATGCCTCTGCCTTCCTGTACCTTAAGAGGAATTGCAGTCGGTGTTTTGTCTATGTCTATACAAACGTATTCCTTGTTTTATCCCTGTATTAAATATTGATATCGATCAAATGTTTCTACATCATATAATCTACATTTACTAGTGTCATGTTCTAATGTTTTGGCTTTTTCCTTATATTACTCGTAATTATTATAACAACTTGAGAACGACCGCGTTCTTTTGAATTTTAAGGCATCCTGCAGTTGTTCATTTCATGTATCGTATATTGCTGCATCTAACAGTTTGAGAAACATTGCATTGACGGATTGTAATAGGTATTTTAGTTCATATTCTTTTAATCTACATTTATAAAGTTCAAATTAATTATTTGTTTGAATGCGCTGATCTCTGTAAAGAACAGTTGGATTTACAAAAAATATTTTAAACTGTGATTGCGAGTGTATAATAGTCTCTAACGTGTGTTTTAAATAATGTGGTTGAGGTGTTGTCTCCAGTACGTAGTACATAATACCTTAATGTTGGTGAAACCGTGAGGTACAGTGGATATAGAGAAACGCCTTTGGATTTTGTTCGGGCTCATAAATTGGTTGGGGTATGCAAAATTACAAGTGTAGTAAGTACTATACAATATAAAGATGCTGTGCATATTTGCTTGGAGTACATGTGTTTGGATCGTGGAACACTCCGATAGACATCATCAGCGGCAACCTCGGCCGTGAAAGGTAAGTGAGCCTTCATCCCGGTTATAGTACACCATATTTGGCGGTTATTTTGTGTGGTATCTACTTCCAGCCAGTTTAAAAATATACAGTCCACTTTATCTACAGAAGTAAAATATAATACCCGGTGTGTGGTGGTGGTTCTAAAAATATTTTTAATTGTGCTTTATTGTAATCATCATCGTAACGCTATGCCTACATTTTTTGCATTTAATGGTGATATATTTGTTTTTTTTTTTACATGAATAATAACATGTCGGAACATTCTGGAAACGCGAGCCATATCTTACCCTCATCACAATGTAATCTTATTCCCTCCTAACTGTATTATCCCAGTGGGTCTATTTACGGTACGTGTAACCGTGACAAGAATTTGGTTTTGACATGTAAATTGTTTTTTTTTTGTAGGAATACTTTCATTTTAATCTAATTAGAAGGAGGAAAGTACCTTGAAAGAGACACATTTTTAATGTGATAAATCAAATTCAGTTTACAAGGAGCGCAGTTGTAGTTTTTTGATTTGCCATAATGGCAACACTCCATTATCATCACCATCATTTAATATTTAATATTATATTAGTTTTTCTTAAATTACCACAACATCGGCCAGACCTACTTTGTCGTCTTTGGTTCTATACGACACATATTACGTATTTCACAATAGCAAAGCGATAACAGAAATCGCTAAATATTTGCTTTGAAAAGGCCAAATTAGATTGTGTTTGGTACACTATAGGTGTTACATAATTCGAAATTGCGATTTCTAAGCAAATATTGAGCGATTTCTGCTATCGCTTTGGTATTGCGAAATACGTAATAAGGGGACCGGGCTCATATCCGGACATGCAATTGATATTTCTCTGGTGTAATCCACCTGACTACCATGACTTTATATTTATCGATTGATTGATTTGAATCAATAAATATGTCATGTATTCAAGCAAATAGAGAATCATAAGTTGTCTAAAGGTGGCGTCCCACGTTTCGTGATATTGCCGGATTCTCACGCACGGCCGACGAGCACGGAGAGCCACGCACTGAAAATTAAGGCTATGAACTTATTTGCGCTTCCACTGACGACATTCTTCCCATGGTGCGTCGGTGCGGGTTGATCCGCGTCCGACTACAATATCACGGACCGTGAGAGGCTTAAGACTGAATATCAATTACGAACGCTGTTGGAACTAAGTACGCTTGAATCGAAAATAATACGCTAAAAGCTACATCATATTACAATTACGTAATGGATATTGTAAGGTATTTGAACACTGCAACTATCATGTTCTAACACCTAAAAAGTAAAAAAATAATTCGGGGTACCTTTCACACATGGCTATTTAACTCAAAACTACGTAAAGCTTCTATTATGTTACTGAACAGCTGATATGTATATCTACCTATCTATGATATGTATAAGCATAGATACTTGAGACCTAGACATATAACTGACAAGTTATGCTCATCACTGATATTTGTATAAAATATCAAATAACAATAAAATATTATTTATATATAATATTATGAATAATGAATATAATTATTATCTTCAATAAACAAATATTAAATAGTAGATATCTTATTTAAATAACGCATTGATAGAAAAAGTATGTCAAAACACAAAATGGTCAAATAATACAAACATAATAATTGTATTAGAATAAATAAATTGCCTTTCTCACTGAAAACGCTGGATTTCTCACAAATCGGTTCACCGCTACGCACGTCACGTAGGCACGTAACGAGCCTTTGAACGTAGAATTTAATACATGTCTATAGAAATCTCCTAAGGTTGTCATTATTCGCGGTATAAAATAAATAATGAAATTGATTTTGGAGAAAACAATTTCTCCTAGAATTTATTTTTAATCTATACTTTAATATTACAAAGCTTAAAATATCGTTTGGGCTCTAGCCCGGTGAAGCTATGAAAGCCTCTAATGGAGCACTTAAGTAGTCAATTCGAAAAAATTGTTTGATAGCGCTAACCCCTGAAACTACAAGTCTGATTAAAAAATATATATTTTATAGACTATTTATAGAGAAACGCCTTAAAAGGCGAATCAGTAAGCTTGAGCGTCTAGCAATCTGATAAACTGTAGGCTAGTACGGTAAGTGAAAACAACGATAGGCTACATGTGGGTGCGTTAACGGCAGCGTGGTGGACAGTTGCTCGAAGATATTTAAAACGGATGAATACAGGTTTAAAGTTAAGATTGTCCTAACATAAGCTAAATTTCTAAAAAGGAAACAAAAACCCAACTGCAACATAAACACTTGACAAAAAAAACTTTCTATTTTTGCTATTTATTTGATTTCTAGACCCCGTACTTAAATATTATATTATATAGCTAATGTCACTCCCACAATTAAGACAAATCTAACGAAACCTCGCATGCTAAAATCCATGAAGCCGTTTAGGCTAAAGAGCGTCCCAAAGAAATAGACATATATCCATTTTTCGCAGTCGGGTAATAAAAACCAGTAAAAATTATTGCTTATTAAAGCCAGTCATTGCAATCCGGTTAGAATGAGTTGGTGAATGTAAATGTTGTTGAATGGTTGTATATTTTCATATGACGCTTATTTTGATGACATTCACATTTCGTAGATCGTACATAATTGCACTTTTTACCCGACTGCGAAAAAGGAGGGTTATGTTTTTAGAGCGTATGTATGTTATATTCATTAGCATAACGGCTAAACGGCTAAACGGCTAAATGGCTTTTTTGGATTTTAGCTTAGGAGGTGTCGTTAGATTCGTCTTGATTGTGGGAGTGACATAGGCTATATAATATTTAAGGACGACGTCTTGGAACCAAATCAAAGCAAAAATATATTTTTTATTTTATTTAGATGTTTCTTTTGTTGCAGTCGAATTTTTTGTTTCTATTTTACTAATTTATTTACATTACTACAACAAAGTTACGGAACTCCTCCTGGTGATAAGCACAGTATAATCAAAAATAGTGGTGACCACCGAGAGATCAATGTTCCATCGCCAGTAACCGCTTACATGCCGTCCTGCGTAAATAAAATGGGATATACACCGAATCATCATGACAGACTTTTCACCACATGCATGGTAACGCGCCTCAGTCGAGCTGCACAGACATACTGTCCTATTATAAGCCGCTTCTACTGTGTTAAGCCAAGTTATGATTTGTCCAGTCAGTATAAAACATGTTACTTGTACACGTAATTATATTGAAAAAAAAATCGTGTGCGTCTCCGGACGCTCGACAGAAGTGATAAATTAAACTAATCTAAATTGAACTATTTAATGTTAAAATTGTTTAACTTGAGAAAATCTTAGGTTATTACTTAAACTTTATGTATATTAATATGATAATGTGAGGAAAGGTTATTTAATAATTAAATCTTTTATTGATTATAAAATATATTTTATTCTTAGTTACAATTCTTGAATATGTACATTAGAACACTGAGTAGAGAAGGGAAGCTAGACAAATAGGCGCCGTAATGCGTTACGTTACGAAGCGGTTTTACTCTCCCATAAGACGTTATCATTTCAAAAAATAAATAATGAAGAAGTATTAATCTAAAAATGATTTTTCAAAACAAATTTTCATAATAAAATCATAATTAAATGCCGTTTGAGCTACTAACCGTTGAGCAGTTCCCACGTCGAAAGCCAACCATGGGAACAGCGGCTAAATCATGGTGCCATTTAAAAGGGGCCATCAAAATTAGATGTGTAAACTGTTGACCGTTAAGAAGTTATTTCATCTGGAACCAATCATGGGTGTGGAATCAGGATATGCTTAACATAAAAAAATTATTGCCATAGTAACTGAATCGACGTGTAAAATTTCAACTGCGTAGGATAAGAGGGAATGGGTCAAATTAAATGTAACTTGCAAGATTTGATTACAGACAGATAACGGGACACTAATGAAACTAAATAAAAACTTGTAAAAAAGACAATTAAACGGTGGTAAAAGAGACCTTGCTCTAATTAAAACCGGAACTGACTACGATCGAACAAGCTCTGGCTCTCATTTATGAAGTTAAAACTCTAACGGACTCGATAATTGGATGAAATATATATAAATTCGTGGAGACTTGCTATGATAAAGTTATATGAAAAGTTATAAGCTGCAAGTTAAAATTTAAAACTTATATACCTGTCTGTAGCTATAACTTTATGATATATATTTTTATACGACTTCCAAAAAAAGACGGTGGTTATCATAGATGTAGGTATATAATCTAATCTAAATCTATTGTGGTTAATCAATTTGAATGTTTTTTTGAATTATAACCGATTTGGGTGATTTTTTTTTTTGGGTAAGGAGATACCTCAAGGGTTGTTCCATTTTAATTTCATTGACATTACACCTTCAACTTCAAAGATACAGCAGAGAACTTATCAAAATCATTGAAATTGGTGTTTCTTGTTTGGTAACAATTGTATTGTTTTCTTTGAAATTGTATTTTACTTTAACAAACGTGGGTGCGCTTTGCTGTGCCGTTTTGAATTCAATAAATAATATTGAATCCGATTGCTTAACTTTACAGGGCATCCGCCGGAGTAATATGAAGATTTCATGAAAATTTCATCAAAATCGTTCTAACAATCTATCCATAGGGAATATACATATAAAAATCGATTTTTATTTAAAAGAAGAATGACGATATGAAGATGGAGAAGAAATAAGAAGATTAGCAAACTCAGCCACGAGATGCTGTGCCTTTTTGGAGTTCATAGGGATCATTGATCCGATCTCCACCAAATTTCACAGGATTTCCCGCTGGGTTATTAAAAAGAATGTCTGAAAATTTCTTCAAAATCACTCCTGTCCAGCCTTTTTGGACTCTATGAGGAACATACATGCAAACATCGATTTTTATATATAAGAAGATTAATAGGAGTTTTTGGCGGGGTCTTGTGATCTGTCATGTGGTGTTTTTTTTTTTAAATTCATAAACCTACTTTATATGACACTATATTATGAAATATTGATAGTAATTTATTTTATTATATAGTTTAGTTATTGTTCACTAATAAATGGATTATAAACAATAACTAGAATTGTGTATTTTGAGTTTCCACTAAAACTCTTTGGAGAATTCTAACAACCATCTTGTTCGAGCGATATTTATAGATTACATTTGATTTTATCACTTAGGTACCTAATAACTTTTAATATTCATAATTAATGCACCTTTTTATGTTATTCTGGATTCTATAATTTAAAGTATGAATATAAACAGGGCTTTGGAATCAAATTGGGTAATTGTGGTGTAATTAATAAACAGGTAATGTTTAGCCAAGTTATAATTTTAGTCCACGTACGCGTTGTGTCTTATAAATTATTTACAAGTTATATAGTGTATTGATTTTGTACTTTGATAGTTAGTAATATTTTTATATTTGTTATTGGGTTTTTCCTATGAAATTCTCAGTAGCATCTCGGAGTTTGGTTTCGTGCCCGATTAATGGCAATAGACTAGCCCCCTAATACATGGGACTTAAAAAACATACTCGGCGAACTGTGGGTGTACATTAGTACACCTTCTGCCTAACCCTTCGGGGAATACAGGCATAATGGTATGTAATGTTAATGAGTGACATAAATTCCGTGTACAAATTTAATAAGAGTCAGTCAGGCCGTTTTTGAGTTAGATCCAAAAAAAAACATACAGAAAATATTTTTTAATGTCATCATGTTAGCATATAAGGAAACCGCAGCAACGTATCGATCGACGTGAATTCGAATCCCGGCAATGAATTTGATCTTTCGGTGAAGGAAAATATCGTAATGAAACCATAGCATGGTGGTAGGGCTGTTTCTTCTGCTCTCCTGGGTAATTACTGCGCACAAGTAGAAACTCTGTTGCCAAGCACCTATATGTGTGTTCCGGCTATGCACTTAAGAGCCAGTTCTTTCACTAGGCTTAATGTGTCACCATCTTAGGCGAAATCGTCACTTAACATTAAGTGATTTTGTGGCAATAACGCTAAACCTACAAAGATTTTTTTTTTAATTATCATGATGTTCACGGGATAACATGACGACATTGATCGTCGGTGAATCCACATATCTCGATATTCACTAACACATGAATTCAGTTTTATGCATTTAATTCAATTTATGCATTGTATTCAAGAGTTAATAGAAATATATAATCATAAAAATATAGTATACCTACGTCAGAAATATCTCTAAGAAATTAATGAACAAAGTGGACATTTCGCAAACGCTACGGTCAGAATTGTCAAGTGGCGCTTGAAACCGTCTCTATAATGAGGCTCTCCGATCCTAACTCTTAACCCTAAGCCTGGGTTACTTCGGATGTCTCTCGTTTTTATATTAAAATAAAATAATGATCTGGATTAAATATATATTTTGTCTGAAGGTATTTTATTGATGTCAAGACAGAACCAAATCATTATTCCATCTATTAAAAATCTTTTGTCTGTAATATATTGGCATATAATACTAGGAATACACCTGAAATAGCCCTTTAAAGATTTTCAAATTATAAAATAGACTTACTGTAACAGGCGTTAGTTTGCAGACTTTTTGACAGTTGGTTTCGTTCTTTGGTTCAGAGTGATCGCAATCGCTCCGACTTCCGATTGGTAGACAGCTACAGTTGTTAAGTTATTATGGATGGTTACAACGCCATCTAACATAATTTATGCGAACACAACCAATTATAAATTAGTATTTTTGAGTGTCTCTTCAATATTATTTATGAAAGTATATAGCGTGTAAGGAAGTTGCTTCTCGTCCAAGATGACTTAGAGTCTCGGTACGAAATTCTTTGACCAGTGATCATATATGGTGCTGCTAATTTTGAGCCGCTTAACAGAGCTCAAGATCAATCAAAGATCTATGTAGAGGACTACGCTCAAATTTTACTCTGCGTAATCGAGTTTTCGTTTCTTCAACCTTCCTTTACTAAACTCTTATACCCTTCACATAATAAGGTAGCTCTTTCATTCCACTAAGGAGTTCATTAAAGTAACTTACCGTAATACTAGTTGTTACTAAAAGTTAGGTTTTCGCAGTTGTTCACTTCGAACTTGGGATAACAAAGCCCCTATAAAATAAACTTTCCGTGCCATTAATTATTATCTACTCACACTGTTTTAGGAATTCTAGTATATTATTACGATCGTACACCACCGTCAAATCTTTAGTTAGATAGGATATTTTAAAATCCAACATTAAGATCAAAGTTAAAACTAAAATATTTCTAAAAAATGTATCCATCTTTAATGTAATTATTTATGTATGCAAGACTACAATGTTTTTACTGGTGTTTACATTGATGAACAACATTTACATGTCTTTATTAATACTAATTTTTAACCAACTTCTAAAGAAGACGGATGGTACTCAATTCTAATAAATTTAAAAATGCATTTTTCAGTTTTATTGAAATTGATTACAACTTATAATGAAATCAATATGTGAAAAATTAAGAAGATTTTTCCAGGAATATTCATAGATGGCGCTGTATGGATTGGTTTAAATTATTGAGAAATTGATTTGATAATTATTGTCACACTTTAAGTATATTTTCTGTAAGCACGTATATTAATAATTTAAGGCTGGGCTTTTGTCATCATTATTAAATATTTTTAAATGGATTTGAATGGTATTTTTAATTTATTTAAATAAGTATATGTATCAAAATGTGTACGATACACGTTGTTGTTTGGTGTTTTTGCATTATTTAAAAAAAAATTAAATTACACTAAACAGACATACTATAAACTCTATAGTATAAAGCATACACTGCAAAATAAAGGTTTATAAAAATAAGGTTATTCAATAAAGTTACCTTTTCGTATAGGATTGAAAAACTGAACATTTTTGTATGCCTTTATGTATTTAAACCACCACGCCCATATGAAGGGTTACGCAGAGTACTAATTTACACCCACAGTTCGCCGGATATGTTATAGGTATCATGTAATAGGGGGCGAGCATATTGCAACTAATTGGGCCCAAAGCCACATTCCGAGCTGCTACCGTGAACTTCATAGGAAAACCCAATACTAAATAATAATACTTTGCTTGATCTGGGAATCGAACTTGGGTACTGAGCATAACATTCAGTCTTCATTTCTTTTAGATAATATCGCTATGACTGTTAAACTGTGATATCGGTTGACATTTAAAATGATTTTAGTTGGGTATTATCAAAGCTCATTACGGCTCAAATACCCTAGGTTGAGATTGAAGAGACGTGAGGTTTTTTATCTAATTGCTGTTTTTCATTCACGAAATATACGACGTGGACGAAGTCGCCGGCAAACTTAGTAAATATGTATAAAACATCCATAGAAATAAAAAAATCTTCTTGCTTTCAACTATTATATAATAAACAACGAATAGGCTGTATTTTATTAACAATTTAGACAGTAGAGGCACAATCTTCCTCAAGGGAAAGTAAGCAATAACAATTAGATTAGCGATAGGTTTATGTAGCTAACAATAAAATACAATAAAAATGTATATATACTTTAGTTCACGTGAACGGGACAAAAAGTGTTTGAAATTTTACCAGACAAGATATATATATTATTTATTCTTTTTTTCCCAAGGTGTCGCATTCTTATTATTCGACGAAAAAGTGCGAGACAAAAGAAGACAATAAGATTGCTATAGCCCCAGGCATGTGTCGGGAATGGTTCGGATCTCTTTAGAACACAAAGGCTCCGGTAACTTGGTGTCTCACGGAACAGGCTATTAGATCGTTCCTTATGAACTGGCTTATTCCAAGGATTTAGTCTGCGCGTAAAAATTTACTGTTAGATTTATTTATCTTTAATTTATATTTGCGTTACGAGAATATCATATAGTATGTAATCCGAAAATAAGACTTTAATATAGTCAGAATAAATATTGAATAGCCATGTGTTTTTTTTTATTTATGAAAAATTCCCAAACTTTCGTCAATGTTAAATGTATTCAACTAATTCTGTAGAGTTAATGCAGTGTTCTGCCACAACCATTACAACCGTGTCGGATAACGTTGTTGATAACAATATATAAATTAGGATATTATGTAGTTTCTTTAAGCGTATAGTATCTAAAACTATGATAATCTGAATTATGAATTCATTAAATTATAACTATTTTTAATTTATGTACAGTGTATCTTTTATCGCGATACGAACAATAAGTAGTTCACTAATTTAGTAGCTGGGCGACCGAGCTTCGTCCAACGATTTTCATTTAATTTTTTTTTCAGACATGAAATTTAATCAGATAAACATGGAAAGTAATAAACATTACCTAAATACTAAATGGTATTCAAATCATTATGTCTGTATCCAGAAACTAATTGAATATAGTTAGTTATTCAGAAGTTATTCACAAATTAAAAATTAAAAAGAAGAATTATTTGAAAAATATATTTAAAAAAAAACAACTGCCGTGTGACCAGGCGTCCGTAATATAATTATATCAAAGATATTTTTTTTTTCATTGTTATTGTTCTTAAATATCATATCAATAAAATCATAATAAATCATTAAATTGATAAAGCTATTTAATTATATTAATAAATACTTACATAGTAATCGTCAATTCCGTCAATTAATCAATGTGTACCTACTACATTAAACAGACAAGAAAAAACTGAGAGATGGCGTTTTTATGGCAACGACATTACATGTGGCGACATGTAAAATTGAATTTAACCCTAACCATCATTGGATGATGCACATAAAAAAAAAAAAAAAAAAATGGAAAGAACTAAATAAAATTATCAATTTTAAAAAAGCTTTTTAAAACAAGCATATACTCAATAGTACAGTTTATGTATATTCTTCTCAGCAAACCTTTCATTTGATACCCATATCATGGGTTTGCATAAAAAATAACGAGTCTACCATCTTTGAGAGTCCGCCATATTGGATTTAGAATAACGTCATTAATTGTTATTTATCTCTGGACCTCATCTATCTAGCTATATGCATTGTCATTCAAAGTACACAATTGCACAATGCAAAATTTTAACTCAACGTTTGGAAATAACTGTTTTCAATTTAATTGCAAGATTTGACCCATACTACTTAACAAGGCAAATGAAATAAATGATTGTAATATTATAAACAGTTAACTAAATAATAATTAAACAAAGTCTCACGGTAAATATTGCAATGTAACGTACCATTTAACTAAATTGCAAGTGACATTTCAACAACCCCAACTGCGTTCCGCGTCGTTTGCATGACGCGGTGCAATTTGCACCAATTTTCCACAGAGCGCTTAACTACATCTTCATTCTACCGGATTAAACTAAGTTCACGCTGTGCGAGAAGATTTAATGTAAATTAAGTTACCCGTGTAATAATTTGAGATAATCACGTAGACTTAAATTATAACAAAATGTAGTCTAAATTAGAGGTTAAATGGGTACAATTAAAATTAGTCGAGTATTTTACAAGATATAAATTTGACACAGGAAACAAAACATTTGTTTTGTACAAACATTTATTTGACATAAATTATATATTTTTTAACTAATGACATTTAAACATTCCTTGACGTGTAACATCTTTCCTATCGCTTTCCTGCAATCATCCTAATAATAATCTGTTTATCTAAAATGACAACTGTTAGATTGTTATATATTCTATAATTCGCGGGAGTCGGCTAGTAAAAAAAGTAACAAATAAGCAACTCACAATAGACATATTTGTGATATTAACTAAGTGTGATAAATATACATGGCTTAAAAGTATTCAAAATGAATTTAATGTTATTAAAAAAATTACCGGCACGTGTGAACGAACTTTTACAATACTTTTAAGCGACGAAAGCGCTACATTCGACACTAATTTTTACTGACGTTAATGCGATGCCGTCAACATTATTTTTACTGCTCAATGAACCTTTAATACGTTTTATATATTATTTTAATTATTTTCATATTTAGTAAAAAAGGTTCAGCTTTAGAATCACTTCTGCCGAGTTCATACTCCAAATTTTTTACAGTTAGATCAATCTATAATTAGGCTAACACTGCGGAAATAATTATTTTTTGAGAAATTTAATTTTTTAAATCGCGTTTTGTGTAAATCTGACAATACAAGTTACTTCTAAGTACCTAGTTGTCATAAAGTAAAATTTTTCAAAGATCCTACTTTTTCAAAAACTATTTGTTTTTGCACTTTTTCCTTCACATGAGGATTACCTCTAATCCTCCCCTCTCCTCCCCTTCATAGCATCAAATTCAGCGTTAGCGATTCTAAAGTCCAAGCAAAAAGAAGTGTGTGTTTGTATATTTCAACTAAACAAAGCAATTAAAGAATAATTATCATTATAATAACTGGGTTAGTTATATGTTAAGAAAATGTAAACTCCATTTTACAACTACATATAATTATATCTATATCATTTTATATCGCTTAGGGCTAATTTCTCAATCATGGGATGACTGTATTTGAGGAATCATTTTTAAATTCTGATAGTTTGTCCATAGATTATCTGTCAAAAAATTTCTTCAAATAAAGTCATCTCATATCTGACACATGAAAACTCAGCCCTTAGTGTATCAACTGCTCACGCTAACGGACAGACAAACAAACAGACAGTAAAAAATTATTGCGTTTTAAAATATACAAATTAAGAAAAATACCTATGTCTAAATGTCTGCTGACGGTATTTGATTAATAGCCATGCTTTTGGAAAGTACCTACTTTAAGTTGTTGTGCATATATTTAAACAAACTGAATGGAGAGCCGTAGTCCATATTATGAATGTATGTGGTAAATTAGCACGCAATATGTCTGTACCAAATAAAATAGTAACTCGCAAAGTTTTGGGTTATGATACTGTTGTGGATTAGTTGTAAGCAAATATGTCCTGTTCGCACAGGTCTAGTGGGAGTCAGGGAGGGTCACGTAGTAACTCCTCACTCGTGGGACCGACCCTGCTACGAAACTATAAATATAATAATATGATTGTATGAAGTGTGATTTATGTAGGTTTTTATAATACAAAGAGCCAATAAAATATATAAAAGTTCGTTTATTAAAAAGGGTATGATTTTAACTATTGCCAAATAAAGCCACGATCAATCATCGAATTAATAATTATTGTTATTAAAATAATAGATGTCTCATCAGAATCGAATCAACAAACAATATCAAAACGTTTACCTAAAACTTCTTCAACAGTAACAGTATCTGGTGCTCGTCATCTCTCGCTGTTTCTGATCGCAAGTCAAACCTAACCTAACCCAGCCACATCTTTCGAGCATTGATCTGTATTGACCATCTAACGTCCAACCTAAGGAATTTAATGAAATCTCCGTTTTTAACAATTTATTAAGGAGACCGTTTTCATTAATATGATGATATAAAAATATTTGTTCGAAATAGATATTAGGTATACCTACTTAAATATTGTTGACGAATATAAACTTTGGTGACAGAAAATATTGTTCCTTATATAAAAGGGTTGTTGGTATATCAATATATTATATAGATTAAAAAATTAAATTTGCTAGGGTTTTTAAGGATTTAAGATTTTTGTGCTATCAATTTTAATGTTAATCTGAATAAAGTCACGAACACAGCTAATATAATAAAATAATGAGTGACACTGAATGACATTAATTATTATATGTACATAAAGTATTTATACTATTGGTAAATTGGTGCTAATAATTTTGTAAAATATAATGTATATGTAATGTAATAAATAAAATTGGTGATAAAATTGGTGCCCTCGAAATATTTGTTCGTTTCTAGAATCTACTCAGAACATCGAGTAAGGTACCGACGAAAAGTCATCGCAGTTTACACACATATTCCAAGCTTATCGGTCGATTACGTAATGTTTAAAAATAGAACATTTCCCCTTCTTTAAAATGTCGTAAAGTTCAAAGTCATTCCAGTAATTTCGATCCTCATTTTATTTTAATATATAAGCGAGCCGTATTCCGAGTTAGGAAAATTCTATATTGGACAACCAAGTTGAAACAACAAGCGATAAAAGGAAGATATCTTTATAGAGGACCATAGAGTAGTGTAAACAAAAGATACTGTAAGTACGACCACAGTGTAGTGAGTTTGTTTGAATTTCGTTTCAATGAGCACGTGAAGACAACGAAGCGACTGTATTCTAGAATACAATAATAAAAATGTTAAAAAGTTCCGTAAAATTAATATTTTCTTCAAGTACCTACCTGAAATTGACTCATACAAATCTAATTCAATTAAAATTCTATCAAGCCATCGCTTACTTTTAAAGGCTTATAGCTAAAGAAAAAATAATTATTCCAGTTCAATAAGTTCCCGAAAAATGGTCTCCTCGTTTATCGGTTATGAGAAAAAAAATCCAATTTCACAATAACCTTTCAAGAGCGATTATGGTATTTAGTCTTATTTATTAATTTCTCTTTTCTTCAATACTTCATTTAGTTTAAAATTTATGATATGAATAACTCGTACACATTCGTTAGCGGCTGGAGCACAAAATATTTAGTTTCAAGTATATTCTAGCAGTTCTGGCTAATGGTAAGAAATATTTTTGTGTATCTTTACTTGTGTTTCATTTTATCATAATATAAAAATTTAAGTGCCTCCTGATAACATTCCTTACAGGGCCCGCATTACCTTAATCCACCATCACAGAAAGGTTGTTTTCACGTAACAATGTTTTTATGCCAGAAAAAGTAATAATAACAAAGCTTTCGATAAAATAAGTACCTACTTGTATTGCTTCTAACGATTCCATTTAAAACTCAATTATTGAGTAACAATTTTCTATGTACGGATTAATGACTTTAATTCATTTGGAACTGAAAAACATTTAATTGAGGTCGGACTCGATACCTGAAACTTTACCGTATGTTTTGTCAGAAAAATTTAATTAAAATTAAATTGTTTCTAAATAATTGTACCACTTTGTAGCAATCAACTTGGATGATTTTGATGAGTTTTCTGGTGTACTAAGTCGAAGGTTCAACACCATTGAAATTAAAATGGAACCACTCTTGAGGTATTTATTCCCTTTCCAACGAAAAATAAATCATAAAAATCGATTCACAATAAAAATAAATTATGGTTGAAAATTCATAAAAAAATTATACATTCGAATTGAGAACCTCCTCCTTTTTTGAAGTCGTTGAAACAGTAAAAAGAACAACCATACATATAATAACATATATTATGTCTCAAAGGTCATTTTTCCTGGCAATGCCATATCTCCGTTAATTCTTCATTGAAAAAAAAAAAAAATATTATTGTAACGTTATTTTTTTATAATAGCTTAAGTTCTCCGCTATTTACGAAACATGGACAAAAAGAGGTGATTGATTAAAATATTAATTGATTAACTGATTATATGTTGGACTGACGGACTGATGGATTGATAAACCTATGGACTGACGGACTGAAGGACTAACGGTCTGATGGACTGATGGACTATTTGACTGATTGACTGTTGGACTGACGGACTGATTAACAAATTTAAAAAAAACCTGTCAAGGTAATTCAATTCGGGCGCTTAAATGACTTATGATGAGTAAACCATAAGAGATATATTAATATAATGTAGTACATAATTTTAGATATTAAAACGACCTACAAAAAAGTCAGCGTGTACATATGTTAAGATAGACATATGTCTATCTTCTTTGGATCACCCACAATAAACATATAACCGGGCGCGGGGATAGCATGATTCGCACGTGTTTCCTATTGACGGCATTCTGTAAGTCCACGCAAACGAAGTCGCGGCCACAATTAGTTATATTATACAATAAGAAACAGGTGCGAAATAAAAGACATCCCACTATTGGGCAAAGAGCTTATTTTCATAATGTTAATAGTGTAGATCTTGATCCGCATTGTATTCGTTAAATATTTTTTATATAAATAAAAACGTGTGCGATCGGTGAAAGTAACGAAATTACTAAAAAATATCATATGAAAATATTTAAAGTTGTATAACTCTTTTTTCTTACGTGACTAGCTTAAACTTCTAACGTAAACCGCGCTAAATAAGGAACTTCGTTCGAAAAGTTCACATAAATAAGAGTTATTTATTAGAATAATTCGACATACATCGCAGTTATATCGAAATTTTGCGGCGTGCGGAGCCGTCAGATACACACTACGATGTACGTATATTTAGATGCCCGGAGGAATCCAATATTAAAATACATTTCCATGGAATATTTTGTTCGTAGGTACGCGAATAATATTTTAAGCGATATTGGTCGTCGCGGGCGTCGTCGAGGGAATTATTTTTCAATTAATAACTTTTCCAACATTTCGTACATTTATCAGATGTCTTTTTAGTTATTTATATCTATTTGTAATAAAATTGGTAATAATGGTAAAATATAAATGCAAAAATAATCTGTATAGCACAAAAAAATATTAAAAATCATAATTTATCTATAGTGCTCATAGATGAAGTGGAAAAAATGTATTTCTTATTTAAATGAATAAATCTGTAGTCATATCTATACATGTAATATTTTTTCCAAATTTTCCTATAGGCTTAATATTTATAGGACACTAATTACCATTAGGCACTTAAATATTTTTTTGCCTCTCAGTCTGTTCGTATATCTGGATTTAACTCAAAAACAGCTTGACCCATTCTTATGCCACTTTTTACACGGGAAGCTTATGCACCATTAGGCACTTAAATATTTTTTTGCCTCTCAGTCTGTTCGTATATCTGGATTAAACTGAAAAACAGCTTGACCCATTCTTATGGCATTTTTTACACGGGAAGCACATTGGTCAATTGATTGGCTATAAGAATTTAAATACTTTTAGAAATAGAAAAGAAAAAAAGTAAAATTAAAAAACAATCATAACCGAATTTGATGATATTTTGTGCACGGAAAGAATAGGTTATTCCATAATGATGAGCTATAACAATTTTCAATATTACTTTTAGAAATCTATACAATTAATAAAATTGAAGTGTCTGTTTGTAAGGTCAAAATAACAGTTTATTACTAAATTCATATGAAAGTATATACGATATCTAAAACAAAACGCCCATTTTTAATTTTTTTTATCTTTTTGTCTGTATGTTTGTTCCGGGTAATCCCGAAACAGTTGGACTGATTTTGAGGGAAAATCACTGGTAGATAGCTAAATTCTTAAGGAGTAACTTAGGCTACATTAATTTTAGAAAAAGAATTAGGGTTCCGCAAAAAAAAGAAAACTGGTCATGGCGAATCATCTCTGTTGCTTAAATGACTTATGCTGAGTAAACCATAAGAGGTATAGCAAATTAATGTACTACATAATTATAGACATTAAAAATAACTACAAAAAAGTCCAGGAGAGTATATATCTATCTTCTAAAGAATACCATACCATAACACAATAACCATTTTAGCCGGGAGCGGGTGAGCAAGATTCGCACGGGCATTCTGTAGTCCACGTGAGCGAAGCCACGGGCACAGCTAGTAATAAATAAATGATAACGAAAATTAATACATTAAAAAAAATGTTATTGATAAATCGTGAAACCACCACAATAGATGAAATGTGTTTCACCCCTCAACGAGGCATCCTCACATAAAAGTAGACTCGTCCAAAACTAGCAGGGTTAGCAACACGCCGCTAGTAAAAAATATATCTTTAGCAATAATGCATTATTGAGGGGTTGAGCGTAGAGAAAATACTACCTGTATGGATAAAACGCATTCGAATATTATAATAAGTCTTAACAATTTATTTCCTGATATTTATAGACGACTAGTTGTTACTTTGATATTTATTGAATGGTTATTTAAAATGCTTTTTATTAGAGAGGTAGGGTACAGAGAAATTTCTTTCGACATTTCTTTCTATTTGGGGGAACCCGCCTGGTAAAATACTTCCAACCTACAGTAAGTAGATCGCAGCTAAAAATCCTTGTGTTGTGTTCTAATAGTGAGTAGGGTTTTCAGAGCTTATTTGTGGTAAGGGGGTTCGAGATCGGCAACGCGATAGTCATACCTATACTATTACAAGCGTTCATAGGCTACTGTAGGCCGTATAATTGTTTGCCACCTTAGTAGTAGGTATGGAAAAAAAAGTCAAAAAAATAACTTTAGCAAAGCACAAACAATATAGAGGTGGAAATCATGATGGACTCATTTGTGATTACTATACCAGATGCACTTCACCTATTTTAGCTCTTTAACTAACCAGTGAATACGTTACCTTAGATTGATATTACATTTACATCATAGTTATGTGTCATGTTTACATAAATTTTATAAACTATGATATAAGTGTGATGTCAAATATAGGTCGCGTGTACAATGGGTAGTTTTAGTCCAACTGATATGAAATGATTACTGCAATCTATATTTTTGTAAATTAACCAACTACAAAAAGACCGCTGCATTCCTCAAGCTAAACAGCAAATCTCGAACTACCCCATAACAGTTACAAAAGATAAGAAGAGTAAAGAACTCAGAAGCCAGCCACCGCGAAATCATACCATAGGGTCTAATATTATGTACGACACTCCTAGAACTTGAGGAGATTTACCCACTCGTACGTAAGGTGACTTTAGAAGCAATGAAGTCAACAAAATAATAGTTTTGCTTAACCTATAGAAAGAGCCCATATATCGCAAACAACTGTATGTAGTACATACTTAATATAATCCTAATACATACTAACCATAATAGTTAGGTATATTATAAGGCATATCATTATGTTTTAATAGCAATTAGACAAAAACTAAAAAATGGACTCACTTAGTATGTAATTTTAATTTAAGCTGAATTTAGTTACACTCCATTATACTTTCTAGCAATTTTATACTCTTTCCTGTAAAAGGTGCGGACCCAGAGTATGCAAATTGTTCTTTATTTGATAAATAAAAATGATAAACTAAATAAAGAGACTGTATGTAATAACTCCTACAGATCAAAAGTTCCACAATATAAAAAAATTAGGACTCTACAAATTTATTATAATGCAGATAACTTCCAACGATATTTTAGAAGTGTTCTGAGTTTGGCATTATTATGACATTGAGTGACACAGACGGGGAACCTTGCTGTAAAACTTGAATAAGGAAACTTCTGAATTTGTCTAAAACTTTTAGACCCTCTTTAACATAGGCTCATTCCACCAAGCCCGGTAAAGTTATAAAAGCCGTCAGACTCTCGAGTTTTCTTGGGCCCTTATGACTAACTGTGTAGTCAGCTCTAAAACATAAGCATTGTTGGCTCGGCTCAGTGGTAGCATGTACGGATTACGCGTCAATCGACGTGAGTACGAATCCCCGCAAATGAGCTTGAGAATACAGTAAAGGAAAACATCGCGATGAAGCTATAGCATGGTTGTAGGGAATTTTCTAATGCCCAGTGGTGAAATACACACCTTAGAGAAGACCGTAGTTAATAAATATTGTGTTTTGTTCCTGCGGTGTGTAGTAATTCCAGAGCTCCTTGGAAAGGGTGGTCGAAGATCGGTAACATGTTAGTGATATCTCTGGTGATACTGCTTATCATCAGGCGAGCCGTACGCTGGCAAACATTAGTAGTAAAAAAGCGCTATGATTTTAAGAGTACACGTACAAGTGTATAATTTAGCGGGTATTTTAATTAACAACAGTGAAACAACAGGGTAGGAAACTGACTGATTTATTAAAGTAATGACATCTACTTACATATATATCAACCGTCGTACAATATAACAACCCTACAATTAAAAATATCAGTGTAGTCACACCTTTACACAGCTTTTGCTATTGGATAAGCCAAACAAATTCTGAAAGAGAATTGTGTTCGTAAAATGTGAGGTCTCAAGATTTGTCGCTTGGAAACTTCACAATTGGAGTTAACGTTCATTCGTTTGTTAAATTTTGTTTGCAGTTTGTTTTTGTAAACACTTTTTCTCAGTCTTTAGTAAAACCTATTTTCAGACATTGGTGTTTTCTTACGCTAAAAAGATTCAGGATAGGCTGTTAATTAGATTTAACTACTTATTTGGTGTATATTACTTTCAGCTTCATGTAATTCCTACTTAATGCTAGTTTATGTACTTAAATTTACATTAAAAGAGGGAAAGCCATATCGATGATTTCACAATTATTGGCAAATAAATTGAAGATAGACTTGAATTGAAATTATAATAAACAATGTGTCATTTATTTTTGTATCGCAGCCAATAATATAATCGGTTGATGTCAGCACTTTTATCACCGAATACACGATGACAGCACAAAAGTAGCATGTTCCAAATTGTGAAGCAGCCCCTGTACATTGACTAAATACGAGCGCAATATTCTTTATTGCTGATACCAAACAACCGACCAGCACACGAGCAGAACTCTGTCAAGTTGCGCCGCAACGGTCGACATTTAAGAAAGTACGAGTGCTCTTGCGCTTATGGTTAACATAATCTATGAACAAATACATCTATATTTTCGAAATAGCTAAATTAAACGCACAATATATCCTAGTATAAATTATCCAATAGTATAGTATAAGAAATCCAAAAAACCCAGAGAAAAACATTACTAGTAAAGTTGATCATAAATACAGACCAATATCTAATATCATATGCTAATATTATTAATACGAACTGGTCCCAGAATATTCCAAAGTCGTGTTGCGTGTTTGATGCTGATATTTATAGTTAAGAAACGTACGTGGTCTGTAAATTCTAAATATAGCATACTGCTCTTCTAAGAGTTGATTTACTTAAAGCACTTGTTTTGATTCCCATCAAAGATTTCCAATTAATTGACGTTTAAACTGAACTCCAATATTTTGCGACATAAACAGTCGTTTCTCTTACGTGAAATTACATAACTGAGAACACGTTTATAATAAATTCCGAATCCGATCCTGAGTATTACCTATATAATATAGCCTGTAAGCTTGAGTCATACGCAAAGTATGAGATATTATACCAAATTAACGTAATCAGATATAGAACATAATATATCTTAAAAAAATCTATAAAACAGTCACCAATGGTCTATCTTCTAAGGATCACCCATAATAAGCATAAAACCGGGAGCGAAGGCAGTACGATTCGTGCGTGTACCTGATCAACGGCATTCTATAGTCAATGCGAGCGCAGCCGAGGGCACAGCTAGTTATAAATATACATTAAAATCTATTCATACTGAGTTGTAGAGCAGTTTTTTGTCTCACTATGCAAAACACAGAATTAAATGGCTCAAACAGCAATATTGGGTTGTTCGTAGTTCATTGACACGAAATCTAATTATTTTACCAATAAACACAATAATTGTGAACTGTACAGTATAAACATTTCTAATATTGGCCAATCCCCAAATTATTCTTCCACTCCATATCTTGAAACTCTAATTAAGGAACTGGGATGATTTAAAGTAGATGCAAGTTCAATAAAATATTTCATACGGCTATCTGAAGCTACATAACATAACATACCATCACGCCTGTATTCCCCGAAGAGATAGGCAGAGGTGTACTACAGAGAGTGTGTAGAGGTGTACACCCACATTTCGCCGAGTATGTTTTTTTCTCCCATGTAATAGGGGGCGAGGCTATTTCCATTAATCGGGCACAAAATCAAACTCCGAGCTGCTGCTGAGAATTTCATAGGAAAAACCAAATAACACTTTGCTCGACCTGGGATTCGAACCTAGGACGTCGATCATAGCAGTCGCGCTTACGACCACTAGGCTAACGATGCAGTTTAGACAGCTACGCTCAATTTAAACATTAATGTGAGTGGATCGATTCTAAGCTACGTCCATAGAACTGAAATTCAAACTTTTCAACCCATACTATCATAAAGTGTAGGCACTTAAAATACATTAACACTCCAGCAGATCCATTCACTATCACTCAAAACTTTGTAAATTACATAAATACCCCAGACTTTTGAGACCACAAAAGCATAATTATTGCTTGACATCCCAGAAGTAAAATTCAGTTGTGCAATGCCCTTACATCGTCGAGAGTTCGTACTGTTTCTATCACGTTGAATTTTCTGAAAAGTATTACAATTCTCTCCCATTCATAATAAAGCAACGCATGCCATTGCTATTTTGCCTATTTGGCACCAACTTAGAAGCCTATGAAATGTTTGCTTTGTCGTACTTTTAAACTGTTGAGTCAACGCCTGATCAGCGTGTTCAATATATGCGTGTATATTAATAAAAACTTATTTTATCCTCGAAACTCAATGGTCAAGACTGGTGTAGACAAATGAGTTTTATGTCCTCTGGCAGTGATTTAATATAATTATTTATCTTACTAGACCTAAACGCGAAGTTCTGTACCCAAGAAGTTGTCACCAAGTAACACAATTATTTTTACTTTTAACAGTTACTTGATACATACACGTAAGAAATCCTTTATTCTATGACAATATCAACGTAACAGTCGTGAAAAAATTAATCATTTGTTTAATTTGCTACAATAATCGATAAGATTGTAAAAAAATATTTTTTGTTTAGTAAAGCCTGTTGAATTTGTAACATTGTTTGATAACAAATTGCAAATCTAATCTACTAAGTAAATAATGACGGCAAATAACAGGAGTTTATCGCTTTATTATTGATATTTCCTAAATTCATAACTACGAAAAGTGAATTTAGCTCGCGACGCGCAATTCATCATAGGTACGGAGTCCCGATTGACCAGCGGGTTTGCTGTGAGTGTTTTTTTTTGTTGCGCGTAATTTTGAATCCGTGATAACTTCTACGGTATTCAATAAATGATGTAATGAATAGAATAAATTTAATTAACGTTAAATGCACAAGTTAACTAACATATTTATCTGGATAAAGATGAATACTGAATTGAAGGAAATAGCTTCGCAAATAACCTAATATTTCTAATTTTTTTAAAGATAAAAATGATTACTTTAAGTCAACCTTAGGAGATAGACATATGCTATCGTAAACTTTTCTCTACACTTTTTGTAGAATTACAATTCTTTAGTACATTATTTTGATATATCTCTTAAGTTTCAGCCAGCCTAAGCCATGTAAGCATCCAAAAATTTATGTATTGATGAGTTGATTACAAAACATTGGATTTTCTATACTATACAAAACCTTAATTGGAATGTATTGTATATAAAACCTTCCTTAAAAAAATCTCTTAATGACAGTGAAAATCGTATAAATATCCGTTGCATGATTTAGAAGAATATAAGTGGACAACCAGACAGATGCAAATAGCGACTTTATACTATCTATTGATTTCACTAGTTTGTGAAATGCATTGCATTTATCTCCAGTTTTAGATTAATAATAAGGAAAATAAAATTAGGAAATAAATAAATTAACAAAAGAGTGTTGGAATCGGTACGTAGTTAACAAGGGATTAATGAACTTCAAAGAAGCATAACATGGCGGGATATTAAAAAGATATACTTTATACTTACTTTAGTCACTACCAACTAAGGTAGTTAATAACATATGCAAACTGTACTTCAACTGCAATGGTGGATAGAAAATAAACGCAATTTTGTAAGCTTTGACACGGAAAACCTATTTTCAAATTTAAACTTTATATCGGTTTTCAGCACAGAAATTTGGCTATGATAGTAATTTACGTACTAACATTAAACTTTATTATAAAATACATCAGAATTGGTGTGGTACGATAGGGTTATTACAAACATTAGGAAGTGATCTCTTTACTCTTCTAAGGTTAACAATTTATAATTATTGATCACATAATAGTCGTAAAGAGTGATAAAAAAAAATGTGTGTAGTTCACACGTGGTAAAAGTGAAACCTTCACATCTATGTTCCTTTTTAAATTCAGAAAATGATCAAATACACACTAATTTAAAGTATCATGTAGACAATCATTATTCACAATATCATTTTCAATTAATGCACATTTGAAATATCCATGGGTACCTAACCCAATATCAATCGGTAACATTATGTCGTAAGTGTTGTCTAAATACTTTTTGTTTCGTGCCTTTTCGGTGAGGTAATAAAATTCATTATTGCGTGGCAACAAACCTCTTTTGTACCATTTTACCATTGCCTAAAACTTTTCTATCTCATTTTCTCCAAGCTTAAAACCTTATGAATTTATGTGTCTTTCTCTTTTTACTGTCGCTTTCGCTTTTTTGTTTCATTCGCTTTTTCGTTTCATCGACTTTCAAATCACAACGATGCTAAAGAAGTTTTCAAATTGAAAAAAGAAAAAAAAATTTAATGTTACATGTTAGCTGTCTCTTAGGAATTCAGATAATATTCTTATTTATGTATCATGTAAGCAAAATAAACAACGGTGATGTATTAACCAACTGCTAAAATATAGTGACTGATATTGCAAAACCCCAAAAAACAAGCCAATATTGTTGACCATGTAGAGATTGTGAACTAGCGTCATACTTTTCAACAATTTATTGAACTAAATTAATGAAATTCATTTATTATTGGTAGCCATAGCCCTACACCACAACAATGTTTAATATTATTTGGGACACATTTAATAAATGGCGGTTATCGTGCCAGTTACTGCGAGAGTGGACTATTCGTTCGTTTCGTGAAATGTTTGGCAATTATTATCTGCACTCACAGGCTTGTTTTAATAAATGACAGACTTATGATTAATCGCTAACAGGATATTATCGGCTATATCGAAAATGTCCACACAAAAGTTAATTTAATACAAACTTTGTCATGTTTGTCGTGATGGTCAAATTGTTTAGACTCGCAAAATATCGATTCGGTGGCCGCAGGTTGGAGCCCCGGCATTTGATTTTTTTTTAGAAATTCACGTACGTTTACTAATTAAAATTTGGTAACACTATCGGTCAAATATCGTGGGAAAATCTGGAAACTTGAAAAATGTTATTGTTTAGTCGAGGTACCAATGTATGTGGGGCAAAATGTAGAACTGTTTCTGATGAAACCAAAATAATGGAATTCATAAAAGTACATCTCTCAAAGGCTGTAAATGCACAACTCATAAAATCTGTTCCTTTATTCATGATTTCGCTGGAAGCACGACGCGACGCGATGCTGGAAACTGGGTCGCAGCCTCTGCCTTTGAGCACCTTTTGAGTATTGTTTAAGTTTTGTTTCGAACGTGATGTTGCATGCTTCTTATCGTTTTGCGAACGATTGAAAGTTTTACATATTTACTGATCTTGAAGTACCTAAGTCTAAGAGAGAATTATTAGAAGTTGAAAGAAACAAAAAGATTTTAAGTATTTGGTATTATTAAATAATTTATTGTTTATCTATATAAAGATAAACCTATTTAAATACAATTAAATATTATCTATGAAAAGGAGATTAACAAAAAGGCTTTAATGCTTGAAATAATAATTTGTCTGTATTTCTGTCTGTTCATGATAGACATATATTATAAAGAACACTAATCACGAAATGACATGATTTTTTTGTCTATCTGTCAGTCTGTTTCTATATCTGGATTTAACTTGAGTATGACATTACCGATTTTTATGAAATTTGAATACGATAATGAAGGTAATTTATTTCTCAATTTATAAGTTATAGGATTTGCCAATAATACTTTTAGAAAGCATTACAAAGAACTATCATCTTTTATGGACGGGAACTATATGTCAATAATCTGAGTAAAAATAAAATTATGAGACAAAAATAATTACTGCGTAAAAAACGCATGTGGATGCGCGGAGCACCGCTATTTATTATATATGGAAGTTTTCCCGAGGTAATACACGAGCTTAAGTGTGACGCCAACATAAAATATTTATATAATATTTAGATATATATACATTCAGTTTAAAATCTTGGTAAGTACGTAGGTTAACAACATAGCACAAAGTCATAATTTTGGAAAAATATGACAAGTCTATGGAGCTGTGCCAAATACAAGTAGACTAACGGAGATAAGTTTAAAGTTCGCATAGGAGGATAAAAGTTCCCGTAGTTTTTTTTTATTATTTTTAAAAAGAATAATGATGTAAAGGAATCAAAATGACAGATTCTTAAATGAAACATAATTTAATATCTGTGATTAGTAGAAAAATTGGACTTTTCATCAGCTTCTGATACGATTTCTCCTACATATTTTCCCAACGATGCCAATCCATTAGCCTGTAAAACAAATAAAGATATATTTAAAATTTTAAGTGATTGTGTGATATTAAATCAATATTATTAATGTTTATTTTTAAATTTATTTATTTATTTGGTCCTTCTAGACATATTTTAGTTCGCAATACAAACAAAATAAAATTAATAATATAGTTTACTTTTGAAGTGCTAAATATATGATTTTGTTTATACTGAGTTTTTCACTGGATATTTCCTTAAAATTATTATCTATACACTTAATAAAATTGAAGTGTCTGTTTGTAATGTCAAAATCAAAGTTTTTTACTAAATGCATATGAAAGTATATAGGATATATATAACAAAATGTCCATTTTTAAAATTATTGTCTGTCTGACTGTCTGTTTGTTCCGGGTAATCTCCGAAACAGTTGGGCCGATTTTGACGGGACTTTCACTGATAGATAGCTGATGTTATAGGAAGTAACTTAGGCCACTTTTATTTTAGAAAAAGAATTAGGGTTCCGCACATGTAAATACAACTGGTCATGGTGAATCCATTCGAGCGCTTAGATGGCTTGTGCTGAGTAAACCATAAGAAATATAGCAAATTAATGTACTACAAAATTATAAGCAATCAAAAGACCTACAAAAAAGTCTGGGAGAGTATACATCTATCTTCTAAGGAACACCCAAAATAAGCATTTTTGTCTTTAAAATAGCCGGGAGCGGGGGAGCTAAATTCGCGCGGGCATTCTGTAATCCACGTGAGCGAAGTCAAGGGCACAGCTAGTTGTCTATATATTTATAAATGAAGCAATTCTTTCTACCCCTTTTTAAGCGTATTGTGTGCACGGTAGACTGTGAGATTTGGCATGGGTAAAGTTTATATTGAGAAGGAGTGCAGAAAGCTAAAATTTATCTATTAAATCTTTTACTAACTTATTAAATGAAATAAATTAATACTACGAATCCTAACACGACCAGTTCCGTTGAACTTTGATCCCCCAAATATTGAAATTGTCACACAACGAAAAGTGACAGCAAGTGATGTAGATAATACTCATTGTTTGGGTTCATGAATACTGCAAATGTCAAACAGAAAATAGTCTATGATCAAAAAGTCGCTGGTCGAATTTCGACCTTAGGGCGGTCGCTAGTTTTTATAATTACACGTTTTCGAAATGTAAAACTTTTCGAACTTATTACACTACAAATTACTTTCTGTACCATAAATTCCTTGTGTACAAATTACTCCGAGAATTTACATAAGCTTACGTAAGTTTAAAATAAGTAGAGAAATCAAAAAAGTTAAAGCTTTCCATGGATTATTTACCTTAGCTCTTTTCAATAACTCTTTCTGTGCATTGGGTACATTTTCATCTTTTCCGCCCCACACCTTCCACACGGAAGCCTGAAGAGCCCTACCGTAACTGAAAGTCAATGCCCAAGGTTTCTGAAGCTGGACTTTGTTGATAGCATTAAGATTCTCGGTCGCTTCTTTTTCTGACTGGCCTCCAGAAAGAAAAGCCACTCCTGCAAAATCAGAAACACATAGTACCATTGAATATGAAAATGTTGAATAAAGTTATTTCTAGGCAGAAGAATTACCTATATTTATATTAATTCTTAAATAAGTATTTTCCTCGCAACACCATATTATCTTCATTTAATTCTTCATCAAAATTAATGATTCAAAATTCATTTTAAAGCCTATGTTCCGCGCTATTACCGAAACATAAGATTAAAATAAAAGTTTTTGTTTAAAAAATGGTAAAAAATCTTTTTCACTAGAAATCCCAACTGTTTATGTTAATGAAAATATAATATTCAAGGCGCCATCGACTAACAATCTCGTTAACTAATATGAGAGGTGTTAATTAGACTATTATATACGAATTCTTCGCATGAGTCAGATAGTATCTATACTAATATAACAAAGCGGAAGAGACTTTTTGTTTGTTTAAACACGCTAATCTCTGTAAGTATTGGTTGGAATCGAAAAATTATTTTTGTGTATAATGGCCAGACTCACGAGAAATAGTATAGGCTATCTAATATTAAGCTAGAAGTCTCAGCTAGCCTTAAATATTAATTTTTGAAAAAAAATCTGCGACAGCATATGCTTATCTCTTATACATAAGCCACAATAAGGTATTTTGTGATAAAGATTTGTTGAAAATTAAAAAGTGATTTAAAAGCATTATTTTTAGATATGGCATATTAATCCTTACGAACAAAAGTTACTTTACCATAAAGTCAATTTTGTGAAGTTAAATTTTGCTCTTCATAGTATGTTATTTGGGCACATAGTTTAGGAGATAATGAAAAATTGTTGCGGTGATTGTCGGATAAAATTAACACGGCTGATACCGTGGGGCACAGGTAATAATAAATAATATTTAAATAATAATAATATACGAACGAGGAAATGGCGATTGTTGGGCGGAAGGGCTGTAGGTATAGCCCGACCGGATCATGAGCAACATGCATATATGGCAAAAAGCACGTCATAATGATTCGCATAAGCACGTGAGCTTGTCTTAATACATTTTCAGTTTCTATATCCGCATGTAAGTAAGCATGAAAACGGCGACTGGTAATTCATAATCAAAATCAAAAAGTCTTTATTCAATTTAGGCCCTAAGAAGGCAATTATGAACGTCAAAAACTTCTTCTACCGCCGGTCCGGAAAACATCCCGGCCATTGAGAAGAACGGGCAAGAAACTCGACTGGGCTTATTTATCTTTTTTTGTTTCAATAATGTTAATATAATACAATAATGTCTAATGTAATGCAATAATAATACTATATAATTCAGTGGACATACAGAGAGGAAGTCACATCCAGATATCACTATCATTCACATCATTATGTGGTATCCATCCTATAATAACCTTTTGACAGTAAAACCTGCCTGACATGATCCTTTAACTTATTGTCTGGTAAATCAGTAATGTGCTTCGGGATCTTATTATATAACCTAACACTTTTACTTGAAAAACTTTTATCAGTTTTACTAAGTTTAAAACACGGTACGACTAATTATGTCTATTTCTAGTATTAAAACTGTGCTGAACAAAATCTAGCTTTTATTAAGAATGTTAAGAAGTTAAGATTGATTGTTGGTATTTCGGCTTCAGGGATAGTTCCGTCGCTTTGTCGTGCTATTTTAAAAAGAAGGAGTAAAAAGTACCCGGAACCGCGGCTGGTACAGCTCTGCGAAAAGCTGTCACGGTTGCTTCAGCTATCTCTTCAGGAGTGCTCCTTACAAGACATTTTTGACCTGGTGTAACCTAAAACAAAATATACGCACATAAAATTCATCGTGTTCTTTTCTTACATCGCACCGATCAACGTAGGTTTGAATGTGCCTGAGCTCTTCGTGAAGGAGCGCTCGTTTACCTTTTTTATTTTATAGTAACTCGGCGAATTTATCGTACTTTCTGATGGTAACGACAGTACAACAAACACAACGGTGACCACCGAGAAATCGAAATCCATCGACGGTTACTGCTATCATGCTGGCGTGCATAAATCTCTCCACCTTACGCTGGATGTACTTGATGATGTAAGAAGAAGGGATTACATTGTCAGTGAGATGGTTCCACAGTTTCACGGTACGACAAAGATAAGACGGAGAACTTTTTAGTTTGTTTCAATATGGAAGTTACCGTAAAACAGTGAATCCGATGCCCAGTGCGTGTTGTTCTGTTGTGAAAAGGAGAGTAGGGAAATAGACTGAAAAACTCTTCAGAACACTCGCCGTAATACAGACGGTAGAACAGTTAGCTTACGTTAATGTTGAAATCCTCAGCATGACAATTTCTAGCCAGGTTATGGATGTGGCAGCTTTACTTCAGTGCCAGTTCCCCCAACTAGGCTTAGAGTATTGCCGTCGTGGGCCACATCGTCACTTAATATAAGGTAAGAACTTTGTCAAATACTTTGAAAACATGTCTTTCATAATTGTAGTTTTAGAATATATTGCGATGAATATTATATTATTATCAATACTCGATTAATACTCTTTATTACCCGACGGCGAAAAAGGAGGGTTATGTTTTTCGCGCGTATGTATGTATGTAAGTATGTATGTATGTCTATTTCTTTGGCACGCTGTGTAGTCTAAACGGTTTAATGGATTTTAGCATACGAGGTGTCGTTAGATTCGTGTTAGTTGTAGGAGTGACATAGGCTAATCTATATTAAGTGAGCAATTCTTTTATATATATTTAAGTAATTGGTTTCTCGGAAACGGCTCCAACGATTTCGATGAAACTTTGCATTTAGATAATGTTTTACCTTCAAAGTTTACCTATATAGGTGTTTTTCTTTTTTTGTTTATATGACACCGAGCACAGCTCGGTCACACAGATAGTAATATTTAAGTACGACGTCTGGAAGTTCAATAAAAAGTAAAAATAAAAAATAGTCGTTTTTTTTTGTTCCATCCGTTGTTTTTTTGTTTTTTTTTTTAATCATTTTATGTATTATTATTATTATTGTTTCATCGATCTAATTCTTAATAATATAATTATAATTATGATTATTTCTTGAAATATAACAATGAAAAGGTATCGTATTAAAATATTTGTATATTTTAATTTTTTTACCATATTCGGCTTCAATAAGGTGCCTTCCAAATAGACATGATGATCGTTCAAAGCCTTGTAGACTGCGGCTAATGCGACTTCAGTCACTTTCTGTGCCCTCACTATGTCATGGTCACCTGGAAAGTATAACATGATAAGACAATTTTTAACAAGAAAGAAAACCAACTTTAATGATTTTGACGAATTCTCTGGTGTGTATCTTCGAAGTTGAAGGTCCAATGGCTATGAAATTAAAATGGGACCACCCTTGATGTATCCCCTATCCAACAAAAAAATAATTATCCAAATAGGTTCATAAACAAAGAAGTTATTAAAAAAGAATACATTTATGTAATATATCTTATACGAAACTAGTTGTGTCCCATTGCTTCACCCGTGTTAAATGTTTCGACCAATTCTCCACCGCGCCGCGTTGCCGGTCAACGCACCCGTGTTGCCTATTGCTGTTCACACTTCCAGTACTTGCCAACAGCTTTCAAGTTTAATTGAAGTCCATGGTTTCTGTTGCGTTCCTACACGTTGTAGCGTGATGATATATAGCCATTATCCTTCCTAAATAAAGAAGAGAGGTAGGGCACAGAGAAATATCTTTGGAGATTGGGGCAGTGCGATTATTGCTTACTAAAATGCCAGATCAACGTCTGCCGGGACACTTAGTTTGGTATAACTACAAAATAATTATTTATTTTAAAAAAAACAAGCTCTCATTCAATATTTTACTCGAATTAATTTTATTTTTGTATTCTTCTCAGCAAACGCTTTCATTTTATATCTATATCATGGGGGTGCATAAAAAATAAGTAGTCCGCCACCTTTGAGAGCTAAACGTGTATTTCTAAATTTCAGCTCAATCGCAATCCCTCAGTTGCAAGATTTGACCCATACTAAAAAGCAAGTTAAATAAAAGCTTCTAAAAATTTATTGTTTACCCTAAATACCTACTGTATTTTACTGTATTATCTATACCTAATAATAAATTTCGATATCGTAATTAGAGATTAATTGTAAGTTATTTAGTAGCATTGACGTAGAATGAAAGGAGCTGCCAATTATACGTACTGATTTGTGTTATTGGATTCCGTCGTGAGTTACTATTAATTAGTAAAATGTTTTTCATGAAAGCTATCTTAATTGAACTTAATTTAGCTTTATCAACAAGCAATTCTTCAATCATAGTTAACTTGTTGGGAAAAGATATTCAATTTGGAGTTAAGCATATGTTTTTTATATTTGTTCAATCATTTACGTCTATTTTAATGATATAAAAGTACATGGTTTTCGAGTGGTTCAGACCGGTGGAATATCGATTTTCGATGTCCGTAGGTTTGATTAACAAATTTGTTGGAATTCGCGTTCCTTTAATAATGTAAATTGGTAGCACTATCATGAGACGATAATGAATAACATCGTGAGTAAACTTGAAGGCTTGAGAAATGTTCTTGAAGAAAGTATAGTAAGCGAGCGAGTTAAATGCATTCGGGGCCCGAAGTGAATAACGAGAGCATTTATTATCTAAGCCATACATATTAAAAATTCTTGTTAATTTGGTTGTTTTTTTTTGTTATAAAGAGTTTACACTGTATATACAAAGAGAGGGAGAGAGACAGAGAAGTTTCACTTATATCGCGTGTGAACTCATATTCACATTTTTTTTCATTGTTATATTAAGAATATATTATTAAAAATGACTCCCATTATAATGAAATTTCAGATATTAATTTTTTCAATATGATTTCTCTGTATGAAAAAAATGATAAAAAAGTGTTTGATAAAAACTACTATGTAAAAATATGTTAAATTTAAAACAACTTTTATCGACATCCTCATTATCGACAGCAATAATTCTAATTAGGTCACAGCACTGTCGAATTCCTTAATTCCGCATTCAACTTGCGCGCATACTATAAATAGCTACCAGTGAACGTAGGAAAAATATCACAATCTAGGGTTACCAAAAATAGTCCGTACGTCCGTCCCGCGCGATCCACGGAAATCGCGTTAAAGACGAAAAATTCGTTTTCGGCCCTTCCGGTCGAACAAGACTCGCCCGCGAATCCGGATCCATCTCCGGAGATGGATACCGAGAACGACGGCTTCACCGTCGTGGCGTCGCGTAAGCGAACGGCGCGTAGCAGTCCGACTGCTCAACCGGCGCCTAAGGTAATAGCTAAGGCAGTAGTCAGGGGCGCCGCCGCCCCCGCGTCCTCCCAGCCCCCCGCGCCCGCCGGCGGGAAAAAAGAGCGTGCCCCACCCCCAATCATAATCCGGGACAAGGCAGCCTGGATGGGAGTCTGCAATGAGATGCGCAGACTCAAACTCGACTACCACAAGGCTAGAAACATAGTCAACGGGATCTCTATTTCGGTGAGTTCTTCGGAAACTCACCGTAAACTAACCACCCTCCTCCGGCAGAAAGGTCTGCAATTTTATACGTATTCGCTCGCGGAGGAGCGCGTCCTCCGAGTGGTCATCCGCCGCATTCCGGTGGAGCTCGACCCGTCGGAGGTGTGCTCCTCGCTCAAGGAGCAAAGTTATCCCATCCGGGAAGTACACCGGATGTACAGTAAAGATAAGCGGCCACTACAAATGGTAGTGGCCATATTGGACCTTTCCCCCGAGGGAAAGGCCATCTTCCAGCTAGAGACGGTGTGCGGGCTCTCCGGGATTAACGTGGAGCCCCCACACAAAAACCACCAGCCTGCGCAGTGCCACAACTGCCAGCTGTACGGGCACGCTGCCCGTAACTGTCATTCTCGTCCGCGGTGCGTAAAGTGCCGAGAGGACCACCCCACACGGGAGTGCACGCGCGAGCGTGACTCCGTCGTCCCCCCGAGCTGCGTGTTATGCGGGGAGGAGGGGCATCCCGCGAATTATCGCGGTTGCCCCAAGGCCCCGCGTACCACGCGGCCACGTACACAGAGGCAGGCGGCCCCCCGGGCGGCGCCCCCCGCCTCAGCCATCAAAGCGCAACCCCTGCTGGCGTCAGGGGAATTTCCCGCGCTGCCGGTCCCGCGCCAGCTCCCGGCCGCCGCCGGCCCCTCCGCACCCCGCGTGGTGCAACCGCAACCCGTACGTTCATCGCAGAACGCATGGGGCCCCCGCCGCCCCAATCCACAGCCCCTTATGGCTATGGATATTCCCGCGCCCCGCGCTCCTGCGCCCCGCGCGCCCGCTAACACTGTCGTCAATAGTAACGACCTAATGATACTGCTCACCCGCGAGCACGATATCCGCGAGCTCATCGAATACAATGACCATTTGGAGCGCTTCGGTCTCATCAAGACCGCTTGCGCGTTCCCCCGCCTCGTAGAGACACTACAACGTCTCGATCGCGAGGCGAGTAGTAATAAAAATTAGGGCCTTTCAATGGCTAAGTTTAAACCGAAAGCGTTAAATCTTTCATTTTTTAACGCGCGAAGCCTACTTCCGCAGCGTGATCTCGTCGCGACCTTTCTTAAAGATCACCAAGTAGATGTTCTTTTAGTGCAGGAGACGCTCTTAAAGCGTGCTAAACGTGATCCAAAAATCGCGAACTACAATATTGTAAGAAATGACCGGGCCGGCCGCGGGGGCGGCACTCTCATTTATTACAAACGATCGTTATATTGTACGCCGGTAGATCCTCCGATACTTACCAATATGGAAGTATCCGTGTGTAGACTAGGAATGACCGACCACCCGTCCATAACGTTAGTCTCAGTTTATCTCTCGCCGAGGAAAGAGCCTCTCAGGTCTGACCTAGAAAAGCTACTTTCGCTCGGTGAATCGGTCATTATAGCGGGTGACCTCAATTGTGGACACACTTCGTTTGGCAATTGGAGAGACTCCAGTAATGGGGTTAAACTCGAAGAGCTAACGAACGTGCTAAACTTTGATGTCATAGCGCCACCCACTCCCACCCACTTTCAAGACAACTGTATGCCGACAGTGCTTGATGTAGCTCTCATTAAAGGTATCGCGCTTCGGTTACGACTCATTCGGGTCGTACACGAGCTCGACTCCGACCACCGTCCGGTCATCATGCAGCTAGGTCAACCAGACGACTCTAGCCCTCCTTCGGTCCAAGTGGTTGACTATGCCAAGCTAAAACATTATCTTGCGGACAGGCCGTCCTCGTCCAGCTTAGATAGGATCCCGGACGTATTGGGGTCCGTTGCGGACGTAGATCTCGCGATCGATTCCCTGGTCGACCACCTGCAGGCCGGCATCGGAGAGGCCTCGAGAGAGGTCGAAGAGGCGAGCGATCGCCGCTTCGTACTCCCTGCCGACGTGCGGGCGTTGTTGACGGAAAAGAACGCGGCGACTCGTGCGCACGACCACTATCCGACCGAGGAAAACCGCGCACGTTTACGCGCACTTCAAAGATCGGTTAGAGCCCGTATATTAGAACTCAGAAGTCACAGATGGGACGCCCTCGTCGAAGGGCTAAGGCCGTCGCATCTGGCTTACTGGAAATTAGCTCACAGCCTCAAAATAGAGGCTTCTTATCTTATGCCCCCCCTCGAGAGGGGTCCCGGTATACCGCTCGCCTTCGATAGCAGCGACAAGGCGGAGTGCCTCGCCACTTGTTTGGAGAGCCAGTGCTCTCCGAACAGTGTCGATGCAAATACCGACCGGGTCGAGGGTATCGATGGATGCGTGCGGGAGCTGGATAAGCTCCCCGCGACAGACTCCCTGTCCCCAGTCACGTCTGAGGAGGTTCTTTCCATTATAAAAAGCCTTAAGCTTAGAAAAGCACCAGGTCCCGACGGGATCAGGAATGAAGTACTTAGACTTCTTCCCGATCGCCTCATAGCTCTTTTGGTCTGCATCTTCAATGTAGCCATAGCCCACTGCCATTTTCCAGCCGCCTGGAAAAAGGCCATAGTCATAGGTATCCGTAAGCCCGGCAAGAGCGCGTCGCTTCCCGACAGCTATCGCCCGATCAGTCTCCTAAATACTTTAGGGAAAATGTACGAGCGGATCCTTCTGAACCGTCTCAAGTCAGTAATAGAGGAGAAAGACCTCTATCCGCCTGAGCAATTCGGTTTCCGTGCTAGATATTCTTGCACTCATCAAGTGCACCGCCTCACGGAGCACGTTGCATTTAATTTTGCTGAATTATATAAACCCCGCCGTACACTTGCGATCTTTTTCGACGTTGCCAAGGCCTTCGATAAGGTCTGGCACGAGGGATTGATCTACAAGTTGTATCACTTTGAAGTCCCCGATAGGCTAATTAAAATAATTCGCGACTATCTAACAGATCGCACCTTTCGCTATAGAGTGGAAGGTGAATTGTCCACGCCCCGTCCAATACGCTCAGGCATTCCCCAAGGTTCGATCCTGGCTCCTAGCCTATTTAACCTGTACGTCAGTGACCTACCTCGACTCCCGGAGGTCGAGGTAGGGCTATACGCTGACGATACAGTTTTATATGCCTCAGATAGGAATAGATCCCACCTCAGACACAAAGTCCAACGCTCCGTGACCACTCTCGGGAAGTGGTTTAACGAGTGGCGTATAGCCGTTAATCCCTCGAAGAGCGCCGCGATGCTCTTCGATGCGGATTCGTCACAGATACCGTGGAAGCTTAAACCTGTTAAGCTCTACGATAATCCGATTCCGTATGTAAGAGAGACCAAATATCTAGGGGTAACCCTAGATAGTAGGCTCTCTTTTAGACCCCACATCCGTAAGGTTAGGAACAGGGCCGCGTGGGTCCTGGGCCGGTTGCATCCTCTGTTGTGTTCGGTGAGTAAAATGTCCACGCGACATAAGCTCACGCTCTACAAGACGTGTATTCGACCAATTTTGACATACAGTTGCGCCGTGTTCGCACATATGTCCGAGTCGAGTTTCAAACGGTTACAATCGATACAGAATAGGTTCCTCTATCGTCTCACCGGGGCCCCGTGGTATGTTCGAAGCGTAGATCTCCATAGAGATATGGAGCTTCCTTCGATACATGCCTACGTTAAACAGCTCTCCCGTTCGTATTTCGACACCGCGTCGAACCACGCGAATCCGTTAATAAAAACAGCCGCCACTTATGTTCCGGCACCCACGGACATCCGGTGCAAACGCCGGCCGCGCAATATTTTTATTGATCCCGACGATCACATCGAAAATTCGAATAAATATTACACATCCGTCTCTCCAAACAGAGCGTGCCAGCGCCCACGCCCGCGTAACCACCGTTCTCTCCGCAGAGGGCGGGCGGTCAATTTCGCTCCAGCACACCCGTCACGTCCACCCTCTCTAGCGGTAACCCAAGCCTAGGTCCGTTCCTCGGTGTGAAACCCTTGGGTCAGGCAACCGCCCGCGCGATACAAGTGACACTGTACGTGCATCACTTAGCTACCTACATACAACACTACACACGTATGAACATACACACGTGCACACCAAACAGGTACATAGGTTCTGTGAGGGACCTTTTTTTTTCTTTTTTACGCTAGTTAGTTAGCGCTAGTTAGTGTAGAAATATTCCGATTATTGAATACACATACGCACGGTTCCTTCCTTCCTCCCAGGAGGAAGGGAACGTGCCTATGTGTATATTTAGTTAGCTCGAATCGTAGGTGTAGGGATTCGAATAGATCGCGACCTATTTGCGAACGCGACGACCGCCCGAGCCGAGGTCCGGCCACTTTGGCACCCTCGTGCGAGTCGTCCACAAAACTTTCGCGGCTGAGTGCCCTCTGCGCTCGCCCCCAAGTCCGGTGAAGCTGTAAAAGCCGCAGCGGCTTTAGGGCCCCTAAGGCTAACAGTGTAGTCAGTTCTAAAAAAAAAAAAAAAAAAAAAAAAAAAAAAGTAGGAAAAATATAGAACTTTAGTTGTCTCTACGTTTCAAATCTCCAATAAGTTGTAGGCTGATGTGGTAATTAAGCCCGTGACTTTCCTCGGGAAGAAAACCTTTGCCCAGCAGCAGAACTTACACTTACAGTATTATGGTTACATAAAAATAATACAGAATTTTATACGTAATAAAATAATTTAAAAAACTTACCGTCTAACAGAATATCAGGTTCTACAATTGGGACAAGTCCTTGACTTTGTGCAATGGACGCATATCTAGCTAGAACTTGCGCCGTATCGTTAATAGCTTGTACTGAAGGAGTGTTCTCCCCTATTTTAAGAGGAGCCCTCCATTTCGCGAAACGACAACCTTGCTTTTTATATTCTGCGCAGCGTTGAGCCAAGTTGTCTAAGCCTAAATGTAAATTAAACAGTCAATTTTGAAAAGGTTTAGGAGGAACATAATGTAACTAATTATTAATGGAATTCTACTGAACAAGATATCAGGGGCACCTTCTCCTACCGAGAAGATTGTAATTTCTTCACCTAAGTTGGACCTGGATCGGACAATGGACTAAGTAGGATTTTTCCAAAAATTCGTTCTAAATGCGGCATTTTCCTTTCAGTCAAGTTTTCTACAGCCAAAAAGTTATTGTTTATTTATGATAAACAATATAAAATCAACACATTACATAAAAAAATGTCCAACAGAAATTGTCATTACAGTGTGATTGAGACGACGTGTTCTCATCAAACCGAGATAAAAGCAAATCAATTTAAAAGAGGTCTTCCATTTAATGAAAAGTTACTCCTTTAGAAGCCGTCCGATCTTGCTTACGTCAAAGTTCAGCAATTCCTCCACAAATGTATTTGATTGTGCATTTAATATTAAAGGCGGTATATATACCCAAGTACCATAGTGCCATAGTAGTTGTTTTAAGAAGTGTGTGATTACATGGGAACATATTCCCAACGCCCGCATAACCATTGGCCACTCCATTTTTTAAGTTACAAATCTTATACATGCTCTTACTTGTAACGCTTCTCAAGGACTAATTTGAAAGGATGATACAAGTCAAATTACCTTGAGTAGTCACTTCATCGTCGGACAGAAAAATTGGCACAACATCCTTGTCCAATTTGATACCAGGGATGATATTCTTCTTTTGTAAAACTTCAATGAATGGTGTCCCGTCATCAATCTTCTGGTACACCGTCTCATCGAAAAGTATTACTGCTGATATATGATCAGACAACGCCTGAAAGTGCGTTTATATTTTTTTATGGTGAATCATATTATAAAACAACTTTGAATAAACAGGCATAACGTTTAAGCTTTGTCTCTGGCAATTTTGATTCTTGTAGGGATTTTTTGGATTGCTAAATATGAAGATTTGTTACGAAAATATCAGTGACGTAACCTTATAGCCTTTTGTGCGCCCGGTATCAGCTTCTATAACTATCTTGAAGTTTTTATTATCTGTTTAGGTATTGTTTGCGGTCCTGGTCTGGTAATTTCTGCACCCCTCTAGATTATATGCTTTATGCCTGGGCATCGCTGGCACCACCCTAGTTTAAGGGCTGGATAATATAGTAGATACCTACTCTTATATTTTCGGTATCAGTGACGTCATTTTCTTTAGGTAAAAAATACTTTGAAAATTACTCAATTATTTATTGTAGTATTGGCAGAATTAGTACACCTGTATATTATTAAATACTATATTTGCTCTACGGTTTCACTCGTGTTAAATTGATTAGACCAACTCTCCACAGCTCATAAGCTAGAAAATGCAAAAAGAATTGTTCAAATCTGATCGGTAGTTATCGAAAATAGCGCGTTAAAACAAATAAACAACCTATTGAACTATATAACAATTCTTAGCATAGATAGATAAACTTAGTTATGTCTTAATTCATAAATATTTTTATACAGTGAAAAATCTAAATACAACGATAAATGTATTATAAAAAATAATTGTTACATCGCGCTTTACAATCCACGATTGTTATTCATTTATATCGGCCATCAATCTGCATATATACGGACGAATAATGACATGAAGCGGAAATCTTAGAAGTGAAAGATATATTTTGAAGGAGACAAATATCTTAGCATTCCATGGATTCAACGTGCGGGTGCCGGGTCCATCGTGTGGCAGAGAGAGGAAAACACGAGCAGCCCCTAGAACTTGCGATTCAGGTGTAATTTTAAGGGGCCTCCGTATGATGCACATCAGCGCTCACCTCCACTGCTCGCGACACCCTCCCTGCCAAGACAGATTTGGTAAGAGCCTGTTAATGCTGCTTTAGATACCCGTTCTAAAATAGAACTTACTGCAGTTCTCGACAAGCCAGGGTCTTTTAGCAAGTTATAGAGAGGTTTCGTTGAATCATGTATAAACTCCGCAATTAGTAGTGTGCAAATATAAATCATCAGCTATATACCTTTTATAGTACGTAGTATTACACCCTATAAAATTGTGAATTTATTGTACTTACATCATCTGATGTGAAAAGCAATTGACGGTATTTGCGTCGGTTATCCTCAGTATTTTCTAATCCTATGCCATTTAGTAGTTTACCAATACCCTCTGAAATACAAATAAAATACCATAGCGTTTTTAACGTAGGTGTTGGATGGACCACTATAACTAACCAATTTTGATGTGGTTAATTTCAGAACATTTAGAAACCACCAAAACCATAATTTAGTTCCTTGATAATTTATTCTGGTTCTTGTAGGTACGCGCTCGAGAGAATAGTCAGTTGGAATAAGTAGTGGATAGCCCATTTTGCAAATTATAAGTTTTTATTTGGTTATCCTTAGATAGACTTTGACTGTACAATAGGGTATAACTATGATAATTGTTTTACCATGTTTCACATTTCTAATAACTTCATTTAAGTAGGTATAGGTATCTATACCTAAATGTTGTATAATATTTGTTTGCGCCTAAACGTGCACTTGATGACCTAATAATCGGGTACAACCCTACCGTAAATGACGGTGGCAAGATCTCTTCCGCGTCCTAAGGCATGGCTCATTGCCTTGGACCCCCTCACCCCGCGCCATGCGGGGATGACGTGTGTTAGATACGTCTTGCACTGCCGTGTGTGTACCGCGCCGCGCCGCAACCATCTCTACTATTAAGAGATAAAAAATATTATAAACTATTGGTGTCTGCAGTGCGATTGTGTAACTGGACCTGCGCAAGAGATTCTCTAAAATATAGGAAGAAACCGGAGTTCAAGGTAAGTGGTTTTGCCCTATTATTAGAGTCATCGAAGTGCACGAGGAATTCCGCTATATTTTTATTTCAAACTTAGTTCAACGTGACCTATAGAAAAAATACAGTCCACTAAGCGCCCGCGCCCCCCCAATATTAGTTGCAAGTTCTAAATAAGAAGTGGTTTATAATTTAACAATTTTATAAATACCGTTTGTTTCGTCGACAGCCAAAATACCTTTGCCAGGAACTACAATAGCTTCGGCAATCTGCTTTAACTCCTCCTGGAGTTCAGAGTTAAGGTACGAGAAATAGGTGGGCATTCTGGAAATCTAAATACCATGAATCCAATTAGTTCATAATAATGAATTAACACTGTAGTTGATGAGACAATTTTTAACAAAATAGAAAACCAACTTGAATGATTTTGAAGAGTTCCCTTGTGTATCTTCGAAGTTCAAAGTCGAATTCTAGTGAAATTAAAAGGTAGTCCACCCTTGAGATATTACCTATCTAACAAAAAAAGAATCCTCCAAATCGATCCATAACAAAGAAGTTATGGCTGAACATCCATAAAAAATATATTTAAACATTCAAATTAAGAAAACCTTTCGTCTTTTGTTGAAGTCGGTTATAAAATATTAACATGCTGGCTTAAATTGGGCTCACGAGTACAGCTGTCAAAGCATACCTCTTCAGTGATAGACTGCTCTTTCCTGGGAACGATACAGCGAAACGGGGACGGTCAGTTGTTGTAATGTAAGACTGTATGAGTTATGGATAATAAACCAATGTTGTTATATAACTAGGCTTAGCGTGCTACCATCATGGGCTACATCGACACTTAAGATCAGATGAGGATATGATCAAAACGTTAAACCTATAACGATATATAACAAGTTATATTTTTTGTGCATAATGAATTTTCTGCCTGTTAGGAAAAACACAAAATTTACCTCTCTCCAAGGAAAATACTGTACTCGCGTCTGGTTCCTGCTAAAAATTCACGACCTACAGACAGTGTTTAAATGAATTATCATTCTTTTTGATATTAACATTAATTAATATCGTCTGCTTACTGCAAGAACTCATTAAGTGACATAATTTGCAGAACTTTGAAATAAGGAGTTATATTTTTTGTTTCCGTTTAATGTCCTTATGACCATAATTAAATGATATTAACGTAAAAAACGTAAAACACCCTTATAGAATAATATTTTTATTGACACAATCATCTGCTAATTGTAGAAATTAACACGTAATGTATTTTTTCTACATTAAAATAAAATTAATCTCTCTTAGCTATTGTGACATTGATCGATATTTAAATTAAATATTTTATGTATAGATCTATATAATCAATGCAAGACCATATTTTAGAATGTTATTAACGTTTAATAATTAATCGTAAATGGTAAAAATATAGTTATCCACGTTTGCAAAACATAAAATAAATAGTTAAAATCCAATAAATAAAACAATTCAGTTTTTTTTCATTAAAAAAATCGTTCTAATGTGACAAACGTAAATTTTTAATTTAAAATTGTTACCGTATCATAAATGTGTTTTATAGGAAAAAAAAACGGAAATATTTTATAATGTAAATTAATTAACGTTAAAATGAATTTTATGGAACTACAAGTTCCAAAATTGTAACGAATTTACCTACAAATCATAACATCCTAATTTGAAAAGTCAGTAATTAGTGACGTATTGCGTAATATAAAATCATCAAAATAAGTTCATAGATGGTGTAAACTTATTGGTTAGTGATTTTTTGTAGTTATTGTTGAGTTCTTGCAGTAAGCCGACGATAATTTAATTATTCACCACTATAAAAAAACTGAGTTCTATCACACATAACTTATAAATGCACTGAATTATTCACGAACACAAGTACGTATAAACTGCAATAGAATAAGAATCTTGATCTCATAAAAATATGTTCAGAAATCTGACATATAAAGATTAATTTGTCAAGGTACGAAGTAGTTACATGAATTGATGAAAAACTTTTTCCTTTACAGTTACTGGTACTAATGTTACTGCTATACAAATACATTTATAATAAATGTATAATTATTTAAATTTATTATAATTATTATTTAAATTAATATTTACCAGATATCTACGGGCGCGTATACGTTACTAACAGAGTCTACCTAATTTATGAACATCCAAGACGGTAATGATTGTGATAATAATGTTATCATTATGATATGGGCTGGTTATGCTTAAACGTGATAATTGTTACATAGATTACATAAGACACTTCAATATTGTTTAAAACATTGATAATTTAAGACTTCTTATGTAATGTGATCGTGGCTTCACTCACGTGAACTACAAAATACCAACGATCAGGCACACGCGTGAATCTTGCTCTCCGCTCCTCCTGGTTATTTTAAAAACAAAAATGCTTCTTGTGGGATTTCCTTGGAAGATAGACACATACTCTCGCTGATTTTTTTGTAGGTCTCTTTAATTTCTACAATTATTTAGTACATTAATTTCATATATTATCTCTTATGGTTTACTCAGCGTAAGCCATTTAAGCGCGCGAACTGATTCACCACGGCCATTTTTTTTTATTTGCGGGGAATCTTAGTTATTTTTGTAAAATAAAAGTAGCCTAAGTTACTCTTTATAACATCAGCTATCTACCAGTGGAAGTCCCATGAAAATCGGTCCAACCGTTTGGAAGATTACCGGAACAAACAGACAGATAGACAGACAAAAATTATAACATTGTTTTTTCTTTTTATTAAGTTTACGTTTGTAACGTCAAAATAACAACTCATACTAAATGCACATTAAAGTATATAAGATACATATAACAAACAGCCCATTAAAAAAAAAATCTGTCTGTCTGTTTTTTCCTGGTAATCTCCTAAACGGTTGGACCAATTTTGACGGGACTTTCACTGATAGATAGCTGACGATATAGGGAGTAACTTAGGCTACTTTTATTTTATAAAAAGAATTAGGGTTCCGCACATATAAAAAAAACTGGTCATGGTTAATCAATTTGGGTGCTTAAATGGCTTACGCTGAGTAAACCATAAGAGATATAGCAAATTAATGTACTACATAAACATAGGCATTAAAAATACCTACAAAAAAGTCCGGGAAAGTATACATCTATCTTCTGAGGAACATTCACATGTGTTTTTGTACGCACGCACATTTTTTTTTTGCAAATTTCACCATAAATAAACTTTATACCAAAATATATTACTAATTCTGAGGCCTGAGTTGGAATGCATCGTGTATCAGTGGATCCAACAACTACACTGCAAGAGTGCGAGCACAGCTTATATGCGTCAGAAACAGGTGTCAAGATGGCTTTTCCCTAATCTTCATTTAATTAATAAATAACCTTAATTTTTTCCCCTTCAGACACTTACTTTAATTTACAATAACCAATATTCAGAATCACTGGTCTCTCTATTTTTTTCCATTATTAATTGAAATGTAATGGTTTTTTCAATGCGTTATTTTAATGTTACAGTGAATAATTACATTTTTATTCTGTTATTTATATTAGTAATAATTTAAAATATTATTTCTTAATATTAGTAGTGTTTCATATTTTGTAATAACTTGCTTGTACTTAACTTATTTAAAAAAAAATTACATTGTCAATTTTGTATTTTGTTAATTTAGTGGGTGCATATAATATGTAGGCATATCTGTATTAGACTTAAAATTAATTGTAAAAATTGGTCAAGTATAATAATATGCGCGCTGTTGGCGCTTGATTAATAAATAAATAAATAAACTTATACAGGATCTACCACTCTTGGGATATTGACATGATTGTAGGTAGATTTATTCTAATGCCGACAATCAATAAAGCAATGATGGGTCAGGCGATCGACATGAGTTCGAATCCCTGTCATGAGCTTTGGGCGAAGGAAAACATCGAGATGAACCATAGCATAGTGGTAGGGTAATTTCTAATGGTAGCTACCACCCTCAAGTTGAAAATCTGTAGCCAAGCATGGTGTGTTTCGGAAGATGCACTTGAGAGCCAGTTTCTCTGCTAGACTTAGCGTGCCACCATCTTGAGGTGAGATTGTTGTGGCCACAACTTTAAGCCTATAAAGGAAAAAAATTGTTAATTGGGCGGCTAATCTTATTCTATTTGACTTAGTCGCCATACATCGTGTTAGTGCCAGGTTCAATCAGGTTATATATCTAGTAGCTAAGGTACTTCTACTCTGTTTATCGGTATGATAATGATGATTTTCCCGACAACGAATTCAAGAACCATGTCAAGCAGGTTCTACTGTCAAAGGGTTATTATAGAGTGGATCATCATGTTAATGACAGTAGTGTATGGAAGATAACTCTCTCTCTCTCTTTCTCTCTCTCTCTATTGCATAATATTATATAATACTATATTATTTTCATGTTATTGTACTGTAGAAAAAAAAAAGATAAGCCCGATCGAGGTTCTTATCGGTTCTTCTCAATGACTGGGATATTTTCCGAACCGATAGTAGTGCTTTGACGTTCATAAGTACCTTCTTAGGGCCTAAATTAGGTAAAGATTTTTTGTTTTTGATTCTTAGTGAATACTTATCTTGCAGAGTTAGCACTGTATATTATCCAGACGGTCGGCTTGCAGGTCGGGATGATAGCAGCAATCGACCGTGGATTGGTGATCTCTCGGTTGATGTTATCTTTGGATTGTACTGCGCTTACGAATACCATCAGACACATTGCCGTCACTTTGCAGTGGTAGGATAAAAAGGTTGGTCTCGTTCTTGGAGTATAAGTAATTTACAAAAATGCAAAAAATTATATATATTCATTCTATATTTCCTCTTTTCGTACCTACCAACTACAAAGTTAGGTCGCATTTCATATTCTGTTAGCGCGACGACTGTGCAATATAGCCGAGCGCGTCAACAACGGCGGGATGATCGCTGATAAAATAAACTGACTGACCTGCAGCTCCTTGACCGGGAATACGCTACGCCACCTCGTTGGTGTTCTTCAGGTTCATCAACTCGTTCCTTGATCGGTTTTAGTGGACTGTATTGCGGTATAGCGGGTAGGTAATACACGACGACGTTCATGCGGCGTCCGGGTGCACGTGCACTTGATATAGCGGGGTGGTAATATATAATTCACAATTTTAACACGCGTGCGGGCGAACGTAGACTGTTCGTAATTACAGACGACTTCAGCTAAGGAAAGGAGCGACAAGTAAGCGTTCAAGAGAATTGGTAGATGTTGAAAAGAAGGGCCAATTATGTGGCGCGAACACATTCCATAATATTTTGATTTTGTTATCGAGAAAATCGTGACGATGCGGCCCAAGAAGTTAGCACACCAAGTGTAAATTTAAATAGGTAACTGACTCTCAAGTGTATATATCGGAACACACCTCTATAGGTGCCAAGCACCTATGTGCTCGGTATCAGATTTTAAATCTAAACGTGGTAGCAAGCCAGATTGAACATTAGAAAATGCCCTACCATCATGCTATGGTTTCTTCACGATGTTTTAATTTATTATTTTGAATTATGGAACTTAATTGTGATGAACCAAAAAGTGTGGAAACTACAAAAGTACATCTCTCAAAGGCTGTAAATGCACAACTTATAAAATCCGTTCCATTATTCATAATCTCGCTGGAAACACGACGCGATGCTATGCAGGAAACTGGGTCGTAGCCTCTGCCTTTGAGCACCTTTTGAGTATTGTTTAAGTTTTATTTCGAACGTGATGTTGGATGCTTCTTATCGTTTTGCGAACTATTGAAAGTTTTACATATTTACTGATCTTTAAGTACCTGTGTCTAAGAGGGAGGAATTATTAGAAGTTGAAAGAAACAAAAAGATTTAAAGATTATTATAAAGTTTCTATTATTTATCTATATATTAATAATGTACTTCTCTCTGTACATGTAATTTTTGATAGACTACTAAAAGGACACGGATCACCGATATGACATAAAAAATTGACTTTTTTTGATCAACTCATGTTTGGATTTAAGTCAGACACGGCTGAACAGTTTTTTAATGAAATGTACATGAGATGTTATTTGTTAATTGATAATCTATAAGAATTGTCAAAAACACTATTAAAAATAAAAAATTAAGTTTTCATTGTCAACCGATTTCCTACACAGCAAGGATTTTTCATTCCATAATCGATACGCTGTAAGAATTACAAAAGAAGACATCGTAAAAATAATAATTGCAAGAAGTAAATATTTTATTGATTCTCAACCAATTATAATGAAATTTTGTACATGGGAAATATATGTCATTTCATAATTGATAGACGAAAGAATTATAAATAACATGAGAAAAAGATAAATTTAAAACGAAAATAATTACTGCATAATAAACGCGTGCGGAGTCGTAGGGTAACGCTAGTGTGACGTTTTGACGTGGTTACGCTATTAAACATCACTGATTAGTAGTTGAATTTAAACTTTAATCAGCCTCTGATATGGTTTCTCCATCATATTTTCCAAATGAAGCTAATCCATCAGCCTGTAACAATCAATATTAATTACCTTTAGAATCAATGGTGATACTGTTTTTTGTTTTATACAACAAAGGTGGCAAACAAGCATACGGCCCCCCTGATGGTAAGCGGCTATCGTACCTTATGGAAGATTTTAATACCATAGTGCGTTATCGACTTTGAACCCTCCAACCCCAATGAGCTATGGTAACCCTTCACATCGCAGGAACACAGCAAAAGGTTATTTCACTGCGGTTCGGTCTACCTCAAGTAGAGAAATCTTCAAAGAATCCTCTCTGTGCCTTACCTCTCTTAAAAAATATTTATTTGATTGATGTAGGCGTTACTTTGCTTAAATCCATCGTAATTACTTTATCCAAATTTTCTTTGCTACTTAAGCCAGAAGAAAAGCGCAAGTATTTCCACGGAAGTCGCAAATAAAATTTGTATAAAGTAATTATATATTTATGAAAAATGGATTGCCTGTGTTCAATACACTACATTTCATTCATTCATACTATCTACAAAATAAGAACATTTTTCAGTGCATATTTTGTATTTGCAGTTATAATGTCACTAGTTAAATAATAATATCACGGCTTTGATCATATACCTGCGACATGTATAAATAGCTCAGTTATTAATTTACGACTATCAAATATTTTAAGTTTATATTACTTACATTATTTGATGTCAAAAGCGATTGAAGGTATTTGCGTCTATTGTTTGCGGTATTTTCTAATCTCCGGCCATTTAAAAGATTTCCAATATACTCTGAAATACAAATACCACATAGGGATGGGACTTTTAGGGTAAAATTACGATTAAAATTTTACCTTTTTTAACCTTTTATTACATTCTCATAAATCTTAATAGCAGTAAGCACAAATATACAATTAGTCAGTTGCAGGATCTAAACTAGACAAAAATTTGTTTCATAAATTAAAAAATAGTTATAAATACCGATTATTTCGTCGACAGCCAGAATACCCCTGCCAGGAACTACAATACCTTGAGCAATCTGCTCCAATTCTTTCTGGATTTCAGAGCTAAGATACGTGAAATACGTGGGCGTTCTGGAAATCTAAATATCATGAATCCAATTAGTACTTATTAATTGCGTGGACTACAGAACGCCGCGCCGCGACCGGGTACATCGGCCACCTCCAATTCCCGGTTATTTTAAAGGCAAAAATGGTTATTGTGGTTGATCCTTAAAATATAGACTTCAACTACAGCTAACTTTTTTGTAGATCTTTTTAAGTTTTAGTTTACTCAGCGTAAGCCATATAAGCCCCCGAATTTATTCACCAATACCATATTTTTATTATTGTATTTTGGCATTACAAACAGATACTTCAATTTTATTGTTTTTTTTTTTTAATTTCCTGATAGCCTTCTTAAATAAAGGCCACTGATCACGAAAATGATATAAAAAATTGTTAATCTCTCCGTCTATTTGTATGTTGGAATTTAACTCAAAAATAGATTGACCCTATTTTTATCAAAATTATGTAGACAAAAGGTCAATAATATCTTTTTAGAAGTAGTAAAAAGAAAAATATTGATTCTTACCGGATTTGGATAGTGATAAGTCGATAATTGATATGCTATAAGAATCGTAAATAATTATTTTATATCGTTTAAAATAAAATTGCAAAAAATATTAATTTTTAATAATTCGCAACCGATTTTGATGCAGTTTTATATACAAGGGTTATAATATATCATTATTTAATTTATATGCTTTATGAGTTTTCAATGTTATTAGTACAACTGAAATTACGAGATGAAAATAAAAACGAGCACCGCTTGGTATGTATACGTTCCTCAATTAGTAATTTTCGACTATAAATCACCAGCTATAAACCTATTTCAACACGTAAAAATTTTGAGTTTGTTATACTTACATTACTTACTGGGAAAAACAGTTGACGATATTTACGTATATCGTCCTCAGTATTTTCTAATCCCAGGTCATTTAGAAGTTTTCCAATATACTCTGAAATACAAATACCACAGTACTGAGTTAATGTAGGGTAAAATTATGATCAAAAATTTACTATTTACAATAGTATAAATCTTAATAGTAGTTTAGCGGAGGTGTGAGGAACAGATAGTAAAGTTCCTCATCCGCCATAGAAAAGGGAGGATCCTCCGGCCAGACGGGTGCTATGTCTGGCGGGCAGCTGCCCCGCTGTCCCGACTGTTGTTTTTTTTTTTGGAACTGACTATACTGTTAGCCTTAGGGGCCCTATCCAAAAACAGAGCCGCTGCGGCTTTTACAGCTTCACCGGACTTGGGGGCGAGCGCTTAGGGCACTCAGCCGCGAAAGTTAGTGACGACCCGCACGAGGGTGCCAGAGTGGCCGAACCTCGGCTCGGGCGGTCGTCGCGAATGCGAAAAGGTCGCGATCTATCTAATTCCCTAATCCTAAGAGAATTCGAACTAACTAACATATAATCATATGCACGTTTCCCTCCTCCTGGGAGGAAGGAGAGAACCATGCGTATGTGTATTTAGTAATTGGAATGGTTTTCTACACTAACTAGCGCATTAGTCTAACTAGCGTAAAAAAAGAAAAAAAGGTCTACCTGTGTGCACCTGTGTGGTGTGCACGTGTGTGTGTTCATACGTGTGTAATGTTGTGTGTGGGTAGCTAAGTGTTGCACGTATAGTGTCACTTGTATGTTAACTGTTGTAGTCGGGTTTTTGTATATATACTCAACGATACAGTGAATTTCTATAGCGCAATGTAGGATAGTAGGATGCGTCCTATGTGGCTCCATAGATGTCGCTATGTGTCGCTACGTAGTTGTGTCGATGCGTTGATGCGTCAGTTGTGGCGAGAGATGTCGCTACATCACTCCCCTCCGAGACCGGAGGTCGATAGCAGGTTGAGTCGTCCATTTGTAATGCTTGCCGGACCAGTGGAGTGTTCCAGTGAGTCGGAACTAGATGCTGCATAGTTCACGGTGAGTCGAAACTGTATGCGGTGATTGCTCCAGTGAGTCGGGATGATGTCGCATAGTTCATGGTGAGTCGGAACTGTCTGCGGTGATTGGCTGCTGCGTCGTCCAGGAGAGAAGTGCGTTTTCTGCTGCTTGCTGACTGGCCGAAGTGCAGTGTGCTGTGCCAAGGTCGCTGAGAAGGCTGTGGGGCTGACCAGGAATGCACCATCCGCTGCATGCGTATGGTCAGGATACCCGTAGTAGCCGTGGATGCTGGCAGGCTGTATAGACTCGCTGCTCGAAAGCTTGAGGAAGTGATGTTGACGTAGCCTTTGTGAAGAAGGTTGTGCTGACGTATCACGTCGGGGTCACCACTTTAGCGGAGGTGTGAGAAACAGAGAGTAAAGTTCCTCATCTGCCATAGAAAAGGGAGGATCCTCCGGCCAGACGGGTGATATGTCTGGCGGGCAGCTACCCCGACAGTCGGGTTCTTGTATATATACTCAACGATAGAGTGAATTTCTATAGCGCAATGTAGGATAGTAGGATGCGTCCTATGTTGCTCGATAGATGTTGCTACGTAGTTGGGTCGATGCGTTGATGCGTCAATTGCGGCGAGAGATGTCGCTACAGTAATAAGCAAAAATACACAAATATTTGCAGTAGTCATAAATTAGGAAAAACTTGATTTAAAAATCCTGAAAATTTTATTAATACCATTTATTTCGTCAACAGTCAAGATACCCCTGCCAGGAACTGGAATAGCTTCGGAAATCTGTTCTAATTCCTCCTTGTCTTCAGAGTTAGGGTACGAGAAATACGTTGGCATTTCGGAAATCTGAATAATATAAATATAATTAGTACTTATTAGTTGATTAGATCTCTAATTAAAGATGGTAACATGCTAACCTAAATTGGGCACGCATGACCAGCTACCTGATCATACCCCTTCACTGATAGACTTGGGTTTTTCTTGGAGCGTAAACGGGGGATCGTTCAATCGGTGAAATTACCGACCGAAGTATTTTTTATTATGAATAATCGTAGAAGTCGAATCGATATTCCACCAGTCTAGACTATTTGACTACCACGACTTCACGACATCTTCTATTTGCTTCTATATTTTATATAATAAAAGGATAATCGACTGACTGACGAACATTTTAATTCACAGTCCAAACTACTGGTGTTAGGACCGTGAAAATTTGCTTGTGGATTCCTTTTAATATGTAAGTAGCATTTAGGAAGGATTTTTGAAAATTCCACCCCCAAGGTGGTGTAAAAGAAGATGAAAGTTTCAATGAAAATCCGTAATTTTTGAATATCTATGAATACTAGTATTCAGAAATTCATTAGAAAGTAAAAAAGACGTAGTTCATTTTTTTTTTTTTAATTCAATACCTAAGCGTGTAAATAATAGGGTGAAAGTTAGTACCTAACGAAATCTAGGAGTAGCCAAAGTTAAAAGGTATAATATTAAGTCCATTGAAATGTTAAATTTTTTAGGCCTTAGCGTGCGTTTCTCATAGGACGCATTTTTTTTAAAATGTGTTTATTATAAACATAAGTTCAAGTTTGTGGGGTCGCCACCCTGGTCCCCCGAAAGCCATCTGGAAAAAGGGGTTCAAAGGGTTTTCGCGCTGTATCTCGTAAACTAGTAACCTTACAGAAAATTTTATAAGACATTATTTGTAGCAAATAAAATTGTCTACAACGTTATTTTATTACTTTTTATCGTAAAATGGAAAACAAAAAAGTTATAAACAAAAATAACTCAAAATTTTTGAACATGTTTTCTTTTAGGTGTTATAATTTTTTTTCTGGTCAGTTTACAACAAAATAACATCAGAGCAATCTTATAGGGGGATTTTAACAAATAATTTCGACTACAGATTTGTTTAATTTTATTCATTTCTCTGGGATTTACAGCGCTCCGAAGTTAACCGGGTTCTTGTATACCTACTGGTAAGAATACGATGAAAATGACGTTAGGCTTAGTTCTCTTTTATTTATATTTTTTTATTTATATAATTTATCATTGTCTTAACATTCCTATGTAATTATTAATTTATTATCTACTCTTTAACGAGTAATTATTTCAGGGTAAAATTTATGGTTATTAGATATGTGTGTAAGTAAGCCTCTAGGTTACATACAAACAGCTTATATAGTTAAGTGTAATTTATTTGACACACCCTGAAATTACTTTAACGCCTCACCGCGCTGCGCCAGCCTGCTTAGTAGCCACGGACCCCTAACCTAAACATTGTGTTTCATACATTTTTAATTTTTATACTCTTCTTAGAGAAATCAGGCGTGGTAACTTCGCAGTGCTCGGGCAAATTTTAGGTAATTAATTAATAGCGTTAATTTTATGCTGAGAAAATATTTGGATTACGAAGGACCAAAACGTTCCCACTATCCATAGTTTTTTTATGCGGGTAAAATATCAGTTTTATGAGAACTAAAAAATATTTCAATTTAATTACAGTTGTAGGTATCTACCCTATCAAGTATACCTACTATGCTCGGATTAGGGAGCACTGCGATTTGATATATTAAAAACCTTAAGTTGTTTAATATACTCGTTTATTCCTTATAATCTCGAACCTAATCCACAAGCACTCTGACTGGACAGTGCGCAGTAACTGTCGTTCGTCGCGGTGGCTGACATACCTCTCACTCAAACATAAGACCGCTAAGACATTTCTTTCAGATTACGTGGTCCCTACACAGTTAATTAGTACACTCTTATCAATTTAACTGCGTTCACTTTGGTTAAGTCGAGTTATTATTTAGTTATGCGTACTGTACGACAGCTGGCTACTGGCATGAGTTTACATTACCCTGAAGCTTCAGAAGTTTCCGCTTTACATACGTATCATATTATCTTGTTTATACCACAAATGATGAAACTTCTGCTAAGCGCCTTTCACAGTATTTACCTAATCAATTAACCTACCTGTTACTCTGTCTCTGTCTAGTATGTAACTCAGAAATCTTATTAAGTACCTTTCCCAACTCGCACTTAAAACTCTTGAATTTCACAGAGAAGTATTTCATCAAAGGTCCTAAATTGCGTTTTTTATTCCCGCGTAGTGATTTGACATTCAATAATGTCAAACTTGAAAATAATGTCACATTTATTTTTGTAGTATTGTACCACCATATATATATCTTACGGTACAATTCTTTGAATATTAAGCTTTTAAATACCGAATTGAGGGTTTTTATTTATTAATTTAAATATTATGTGTTATTCAACATACCCCGCAAACAAAAATAAGTCCAAGAAAAAACCAAAACGCTTGACCAAAGAGAGATGCGAATTTTACTCCCTTATTCGGGCTTCACTTATCAAGGGCTCAATGTTTTTTGAAGGAAACTTTTCAATAGGTAAAATATCTCATACGGGTTTACAATTAGTACCGATTGGTGACATCACTATTTTAAAAATACAATAAGCTAGCAACATATGAAATGTTATTTCACTCCGTGGGAATAAAAAACGAACTATATGTTTATCGCGGGAGCTTTATAAAGACGTTTTGAAACAACACTACAGTACACGCCTACTATAGTAGACCAGGGTAACATTATTAGCTATATCTTTTAAGTTTTAAGAGTTAGAATATCGCGATTCCAGGAAAGCTTCCTTCATTTAACTTTTAACAGACCAGTGACACGCCGACACGTGTGATGTCTGTTCGTACATACTTCTGTGTAATCTGCTAAAATCGCGGGCCTGCCATAGTAATCTGCGCGAGTATTGATATAAGTTTATTACTCTTTTATTCTATATTTACTATTATTTGAATGTTTATATAAATGTATAAATAAAGTGTTATAGATATTAGGTTTTCATTTACATATTTCTCGCAGATTTACCAAAAATTTCTTCTTGGATGAAAAACAAATCGTACAAGTTGAAAAATGGCTGATGGAAAATACTGTAGATGACGATGAAATTATCGAGAGTGAAGAGAGTGATGCAGAACCTGAATCAGACTTGGTGTAATCTTTGGTTTTCAAATCAAACACCTAAGTATTGGAACTTTAGAACCAGATGACTTGGACGTCTCGGATTCTATTTCAGACAGTGACATTCCATTCTCAGATTTTGCAAGCGGAAGCCAAAGTGGATTTTATAAATTAATCAATGGTACCATTTGGAGAGAAAAACCGCCTCTATCAACGCGAACTCGCGTCCAAAATACTCGTAGAAGAGACTACCAGGCCCGAAAGGAGAAGTGTCCACAAGAATTGTCTTTCAGTTTGATAAAACCCCATATGATTCACCGAGCAACAACAGATACAGTTCCCCGACAGCTGAAATTTAGAATAAAAATGCTATCATGTATATCTCAAGTACATCACGATATTACACCAAAATATTACACCAAAGAAGGGACGAGTTGGTCGATGCGCACTCTGTCTGGGAGCTCGAAATCTGATGAGTAAAAAGTGGTGCAAAACGTGCAACAAGTGGATTTGATCCGATCCGATCACCAGGCCGTAGTATGTTCTGATTGCTACCAAACCTAAAAAAATTAAAGGTGTAATTTTAAGAAAAATGTATATTTCTAAACATTAATCTCAGTAGTGCCATCTATGTTGAATTTTCTTTAATGACTATTTAATTGTTGATATGTTTTAGTTCTTACTAGTTATATAATAAAACTTATTTTTTTAAATAATTATAATAAATAACCATTTCATTTCAATTGCTTTTTATTCATACATTCAATAAAAACTTACATAAAGTCATTTTAAAATGGACTACCATAGTATGCCATGCGTGTACTCGTTTAAAAAAGGGCACGTGTACTGTAAATGTTAAACCAAATTTATTTTGACATAGAAAATGGTTTCGTAACTTTTAACACAGCCGTCTGATACAGGTAAAGAACTTTTTCTCTCACACAAAATATAATCTTATTAAGTAGGTATGCATTTTTTTTAATTCCCTCTATTCTAATCAAATGAGCCCTTCGTTTGAAATTATAATATTATATTGTCTAATAATTCAAGTTTAAAAAATAGCATAACTCTGAATTAGCATAAGTCGGGATATTACTGTAATATTTAAATTCATGAATATAATGTTAAGCAATTATTGCAGGTCAATATTAATTTTTGTTACCTACTCTATATACTTTCATATGATATACTTAGAAGTTAGAACTACAAGGTGTCCAGAAAGGTTATCGGGTATTTGTTTTCGCGCCATATTCGAAACGGGGCGTCTAAAGGGTGCGGGGAGGGGTTCGTGGCGTCCGCCATTTTGTGGAGTTTTAGTCACGATGGAACAGTACTCGGGGATGTATCGCGCATTTTGCGTACGAGCGTATTATCGTAATGGTGATTCAATAGTGACTGCTCAACGTCTCTATCGTGCGGAATATCGTACACGCCACGCGCCAAGTGACGATAGCATTAGGAAATGGATCAGGATGTTCGAGAATACAGGTGCGACAGTTAAAATTCAAAACTCTGGTCGTCCTCGTTCAGTTCGCGATGAAGAAACAATTGAAGAAGTTGAGGCGTCGGTTCGTCAAAATCCGTCTTTATCCATCCGAAAGCGAAGCCAAGCGTTGAACATCAAAAAATCGTCTTTACATTCGATTTTAAAGAAAGACTTACATCTAGAAGCCTATAAAATTCAATTGGTTCAAGAATTGATGGATACGGACTATACTAATCGACTGAATTTTGCGAACGAAATGCTGCAGCGATTTAACAACTTTAACAACATACTGTTCAGTGACGAAGCAAATTTTCACCTGAATGGTCATGTTAATAAGCAAAATTGTCGGTACTGGGCAGTGGAGAATCCGAGACGAAAGCATGAACGACCCCTGCATAGCCCAAAGGTCGTTGTTTGGGCCGCTATGTCTGCTAAAGGCATAATTGGTCCTTATTTTCATGAAGATCAACGAGGCCGAGCAATTAATGTGAATAGTGACCGTTATTGCGATATGTTGCGAAATTTTTTGGTCCCAGAGTTGCAGGAGTTTGCAGGTTTCAACTCAAGAACGTGGTTCCAGCAAGATGGGGCCACTTGCCATACCTCAAATGAATCAATGGAAGTTGTTAACGAATTATTCCCTAATAAAGTCATTTCGCGAAGGGGTAACATCAACTGACCTCCCAGAAGCCCCGACATTAGCCCGCTTGACTATTTTGCATGGGGATACCTTAAAATTAAGGTTTATCAAAACAATCCGACGAATCTAACCCAGTTAAAGCAAAACATCAGGTCAGAAATGGCAGCAATATCGATAGCTATGTGTCAACGTGTTATCGCCAATCTTCGTTTCCGTTTAGAAGAGTGCCAGCAACGTAACGGTCATCATTTGGATAACATCATCTTTTCCAAATAATTCTCCAATTCATATGCTAATAATAAACAATAAACTTTTTTATTGCATACAAATAATTTTTGTTTCATTGAACTTACAAATACCCGATACCCTTTCTGGACACCTTGTATTAAAACGCCAACGTGGCAAAACAGAAACTTCACACTACATCAGCATTTCTTTGATACTATTCGTTTGCAAAAGTTCGCATAGGTGGCACTGTTAACATTAAAGTTGTGTCAAATTTAATTATATCGTAGACTGCCATCTATAATTTTTCATTTAAACTAATTTCAACTGAATACAATCTGTTCGTAACAAAAACAACTTGTTGTACATTTAAACCAAAAGATGGTTTTCCTTTGATGTCGTTAAAAACGTTATGCGCTGTCACTAGACCTTCAAATGACCTTTTCGCGTGTCCTCTCTTCGACTTCTAAGTTTGACAGCACTACTGAAGGAGTAGCAGTTTGGGAGTGTCTTGCATTTTACGGATTATCAATTGAAATAAATTGTAAGTTGTTTTTTGTAACCGTTATAAAATATTATCATAAGTTTATGTAAACTTGATATCGAGTAAACTCATTGTAATTGAATTTAAGTACTTTTTCTCCTATTGAAACAATTCATAAATACCTATATAGTTTCACAATAAATTAATAATTATTTGAATTCCAACATGAGCTTATTATCTTCAGATTTACAACGAAAGTAGGAAGGTAGTAAAGACAACTTTGTTTTTTTTAAATATAAAATTAACTAGCTGTGACCCATGGTTTCATCCGTTTTAATTTTATACACAAACACCGCATCGTAACGCCAACGCGCCCGTTTAGTCCATCATAATAGTTATTCTTTCCGCAAGTACGAATTATTTTCATTTTCTATTATCTCCTAAACTAACATACATAATAACATACTTTAAAAAGAAAAATTTAACTTCATAAAATTGTCTTTATGAAGTAACTTTTCTTCGTAAGGATTAATATGCCAATAAAAATAACGTTGATAAATTACTTTTTAATTTTTAACAAATGTTTAATAGCTTATACTATTACTCGTGAGTCTTGCTATCATATACAAAAAGGCGTTTTGAAATCTGACAAGTAGTTCCAGAGGTCAGCGTTTTTAAAAAAACAAAATTAGTATATAGATAAGTATGTATTTTTCAAAATGTGTTTTGTGCAAATAATGAAATACTAACTTTATAATATTAATCTAAAACAATAATACTTGAATGAAAATATGAATATTATAGCATAGGTGTTCGTTATTTTCTACATTACGTAGTTAAGTAACATACCTTACTTGTTGTCGAGGAACCTACAATATCACCGTAAGTGTAATGCATAATATACGTTGCTAAAAATATAACTGTATAATGCTTTTTTTTTAATATTGTAAATAGGTGCACTCTAGGTTAGAAATTTAAAACTATATATTGATGTTTAAAATCTAAGTGTCTTTTGCTTACAACTTTGCAGTTTGCGCTACGTGACGTGTCTGTGAAAATGAACAGTAGGTATTGCGGAAATTGCGATTGCCCTTGTTGCAGCTCTTGCCAGGGCCCTTAAGTCAAAAGTTACGATTTCCTGAAAATTTAGGTACTTTCACCGGCAAAAATTACGTACCTATTTGTTTTTTTTTTCTTGTTTAATCAAAAAGCCTTCTTGATATTTAGAGGCATATTTTCTATTTTTAACTTTATATCTAATTTCAAATAAAAAGGAGATTCTCTATTCGATTGCATATATTTTTTATTTATATTACTTCAATTATATTTATGTACTACTTGATAATTTTACCAGTTTGGATTTTTGTTAATTCTGTTTTTGTTTGATAACATATCTATGCCTTCACATTGTTAGCCTGATGACCTGTAGTAGTAATATCTTCGTGGTGGTGTGCCCTTGTAAATTGTCTGAAAATAGATTCAGTAATTCTTTAGGATAATTTTAAACCCAAAAAAAATGTAGCAAAATTGTAGTTCTAGTGATTGAAGTAGGATTTTTTAACGTGTTTATTGTTATCTATTATTAACACGTATAATGTTAATAAATAACGGGTATACCTCAATATTTTAAAAATGTTTGTACATACTTTATGACCTATGTGTGTATATAATAGCAAAGAATTACAATAATGATCTAAATTGCAATATCAATTATCGTGTACAATAGGTAGCAAAATAGCATAGGTGCCATCAATTTTATAACCTAATTGCTGTGATAACCTGACAATAATTTATACAACATACACATGCTATTATTAATCTTTGCCTTTGCTGTGCCATAATGTTCCGTTTCCCAGCTTATTGGTGCAAACTTTCGCAAGTCATATTTTGATTTACCATATTCGTTTATTTTTATACAGGTCATAAATTAATCACTATTAAAATACATGCATACATACATACATAAATCACGCCTATTTCCCAATGGGGTAGGCAGAGACCACGTCCTTCCACCTGCTACGATCCTGGCATACATATTTCGCTTAACATTCATTAATCTTTTTATGCATGCTTGTCGGTTTAGAGTACTCAAGACCTGACCTTTCTTAACCATTAAAATTATTCCCATAATTATGAGCACTGAATGAAGCAATGAATCTGTCCAAATACATCCCAAAAGAAAGCAATATGATGACAGATTTTATAGTACTTTGATACTTTCACTGATATAAAATTCACTTGTTAAATTTCTATAGTATCTATCTACTTGCTTTAACGTTAACTTATAAAAACCATTACGCTAAAACTTACCAAGCAATTATAAAATAGCGATGTAATATATAGAACTAATAAAACGGTTCAATCACCAACAAAGCGCTACTTAATAAAATTAAAATCAAACAATTTTAGTGTCAAGTTCAAACTTAATTGTGATTACCATTTTTGACCAAAGTGATACTAATCAGCTCGCTGGTGCTCCCAGTCAGATGCAATTTACCCCGACTAAATGAGGAGATGCTGAATAAACTCCATCGCCTACTAAATCTAATAATAATAATACTGTTTATTAAATAATGATTACATAAAACAATCATATTATCAAATATATAAAACAGTAACATAGTAAAAAACGTATAAGGAAAAATGTTTGTTAGTGTGGGTGTATGATTCCATGTACTCAAATGTTAAAGGATCACCGTGTGTATGAATGAATCTATTGTAGTAAGTTATGAGCTAAATGAAAGAATGAAGAAGAATCATTTTACCCTTAGAGTATAAATTAGGTACCAGAACTCGTCGAGTGCTTTGAAAAACATATTGAGTACAAGATGCATCACAAATAGTTTATAGCAAATTATATGTTTAACATATTAGGTCCTTATATATGAAATTGGTGTAATGTTGAACTGGCCACTTTGATCTTAAGTATCTGGCGTTTGGTTAGGAATTCCAAATTCAAGTTTATTTCAAATTTAGGCTTGTGTATTTGTTTATCGAATTTAGATATTCATTTGTTTTCGCACCATTTGGTTTTTCTTTGACATCGTTCTATTCATAAAATGGACAACTTAAAATATCGCTTTATTTACGAATTCAATGAGTTCGACCGTGGCATCAGCGCTACAGAAACAGCTTGAAGGATTAATGATATTATGTATGGGGATGCTACTGTAAAAGAAAGCATGATACGTTTTTGGTTCCAAAGTTCTCGTTCTGGAAATTTTGACCTACGAGACAAATTCCGTGGATGGCCGGAGACCCTAGCTGATTATGAAGAATTAAAATTGATCGTGGCAGGGGATTCGTCGCAAACTACGTCAGAGTTGGTGGCAGACTTCGGTGTTAGTGATAAAATAATTTTAATTCAGTTGAAACAAATTGGAAAAATTTGAAATTGGAAATCTTGTCGAAATGCTCTTGTACTACATTTCCTTTATGGAGTTTTAACCCTGGCTCTCCACGATATCTCGAGGAAGGATTTATGTAATACGTTGCCAGCGGATGCGATGTTCGTTCTACCTATAGCAGGACTCTTGTGGATAGATTGGATCCCTGAGCACAGATTGGCACGCTATTCAAACTCCTTTATGATAACTGCCATATGATTGTGTAATGTGTTGCCGCACCATCTTCAAGACGCTAAATTAATCACCACCTTTAAAACACAACTCCACAGTTATTTGTTTAATATCATAAATATTTGGGCGACCTAGTTACGGTCGGTGTAAGAAAACACCTATCTATATAAACTTGGAATGTAAAACATTATATAAATACGAAATTTCATCCGAATCGTTGAATCCGCTTGCGAGGAACCAATTACATATTATTATATACCTATATATATATACGCAAGAATTGGTTACTTAACAGTATTAAATAATAATATCTCGATATCTTTAAAAGTTACGATAAATTAACAAATGTAACAATATGGCAACACTGGTTTTGAGTTTGTACTTTGTGATTAATGTAATTATTTATTTTATTACTGTCCTTTACCTCTTAAGGACAAGTGAAATACACCTAATTTAATTAATACTGTCGCTGACCTTTCAAGGACAACTGCATACCCACCTAAATAAAGTCTAATGGGATAATAGTATTACCTACTTGGATATTAATTGATGTATCAGCCCTTTGAAAAACAGTCTCTTTATCAGTTTGTAGGTACTATATATAAAGTACTCTGTGGTCCTCTTTACATAGGTATAATCAGTAGGGTTGCCAAACATACTTTATAATAAAGTATTCTACTTTATTTTCGGTATATATACTTTTGCATAAAATAAAGTATGCGAAAATTCTTTATTTCCAATCTTTACTGTAATACGTAAAATGAAACACTCGTATGGGTAATTACTGAACTATATATCGAAAGAAAATCTACTAAACATTATAAAGAACTGTCACACAAATATATTGTTGGGAAACGGCAACATTTATATACTTAAAAATTCATCTGATAACTTAGCAATGTAAAATAATAATATAAATTTCTTATTTAGTCTTTGTCACCGCTACTTCAGCTTACACTAAGAGAGTTTTTTCGGTAACAAAGCTGAAGTGGCGAATAGAGATTAGAAGTGACAGATCATCATAAACTTTATGAAAAAAACTGCAAGTTTTAATTGTTTCAGGGAACGATAACATAGATTTTAGAAATACATATATTTTTTTCCTATTCCAAGAATTTGATACGTTATTTTTCTCAAGAAAAGTTGGCAACCCTAATAGTCAGGTACAGGGTACAGATACAGCCAAAGATAATAAAAAAACACGGAATAAAGATAAAAGCAAAAAAAAAAAACACGGCTGAAACCGTGGGCACAGCTAGTATAAGTGTAAATAAAAATAGGTTGGATAAACAATAAACAAGTAATTAAAAAAATATACTTGGAATAAAAGAAAAAAACGTCAGAATTGAGAGTTGTACGACAGATTGGGTGAGTTTTTTTGATAGATAGTTTTATAATGTCGAGTATAAGTTTTCATTAAAAATTTTAAATAATATATTTAATAATAATGCCACCTAAAGGTAAGAAAGGCAAAGGAAAGAAAGGACCACCAGAATCAGGATGGATGCCAGGTTTTGGGACCAAGGGTGGGTTTAATGTTATACGCACTGCTGATATTATATTAGTTACAAATATTATTTTATTTCATAAATAAGTAATAAATGGGAAAACAGAAGTTGTCAGTAATGAAAAAGAGAAAAAGATATTTTATGTTTATAGTATAATTTACTTGGGGGATCAGTTAGGTCACTGATGTTTATTATACCAAGCTATATTTCTTGCGGACAAAACGGTCAAGTGTAACATATGGTTTCAAACATTAGAATATTATAATGAACCAGCAATTGAGCCAAATTGCTGTTATGTGCAATGGCTTGACGCCAAGTGACTTTAATTTACCTACTACAAAAATTTTAATGGGGCTACTAGATTCTCCAACAATTTTATTCTTGTTAATTCTACCTATATCTAAACTATCAAGAAATAGTTTGTTTGAACATGTTAATTTCTGTATCTACCTATAATTAAACAATTATTTTTTTACATTTTATAACCTGTTTATTTGGAAAGGGAAGTGTGGGTTGTGGCGTTCCACAGGGGTCGGTGTTGGGGCCACTCCTGTGGAACATGGGCTACGACTGTGTGCTCCGCGTAGCGCTCCCTCAGGGGATGCGCATAATTTGTTACGCGGATGACACCCTAGTCGTGGCCCAGGGGGCCACTTGGGGAGATGTTGCGCGCCTGGCCACGGAGGGAGTGTCTTTTGTGTTCAGCCGTATAGAATTGTTGGGCTTCAGGGTGGCGGTTGAAAAAAACCAAGTTGAGGGTGTAAGAGAGGCCCAGTAAGGAGCCCAGATGAAATATTTGGCCCTCATCCTGGACGGCCGTTGGCGGTTCGAAACCCTTGAAATGGGAGCGGTGGTGGGAGCGGCGACGGCTCTTGGTCGGCTTCTCCCGAATTCGGGGTGGCCGGGCGCGAGCTGCCGCCGTTTGTTCACGGGAGTCATGTGAACCATGGCCCTCTACGGGGCACCGATCTGGGTGGATGCTCTCAGCGCCACAAATAGACGCGTGCTGCGTGCAGCGCAGCGTGTTGTGGCACTGAGAGCTGTCCGCAGATACAGATCGGTGTCCGCGGGGGCGGCCTTTGTGCTCACCGGCTCCCCGCCGTGGGAGTTGGAGGCGGAGGTGACCGAAGGAAGCCTTTAGCTCCCATGGAGGTGGCAAATATGCGGAGGGCCCTAAAAGAGAGGGTGATTGGGAGATGGGGGAGGACCTGGCGGAGGCGCGATATGGTAGGTATACTATAAGACGCCGTCCTAGTTACCGAACCTACCTACGAAGTTACCTAGTAGACAGTTAGTACCGAACTGTCTCCCGTTTGGGGTGACCTGGCAGAGGTAGCTGGGTCGGCCGCCGGGGCGATGTGGTTGAATTCAATCGTGAACCCGCGTCGCCCCATTACGGCGGCGGAGGTACACCGTGGATTTTTAGTGAGTAAGAGTCTCGCATAACCACTCGTCCCCCCGGGCGGGTGTGTACCCATGACGGGTTTCCCCACGTAAAAAAAAAGGTTAAGGTTATATAACTTGACACTACGACCCTTATGAGTGGAGCAGTTACCATAACCCCGTGGGAAACAGATATCCAAATAATAATGATTACTTGAATTCACAATATAACATTTTTGTTGCAGCCACAATGAGCACTTACTTCCAATACCCAACTCCCGAGCTGCAGGAGGAGCTCAGGAAGATTGCCCAGGCTATTGTTGCTCCCGGCAAGGGTATCCTGGCGGCTGATGAGTCTACTGGTAATAAATACTCCGTTTATACATCTACCTATACCAAACTGAATGACTTTTAATTTCTGATGAGTCCACTAATATTTAATACCTACTTGTCTTCAGACTGAAAAAATATTATTTTCCAGAGTACACGAAACATTTGGCAAGTAAATTCTATACCGTGTAATTGTCACACTTGACATTGGCGAAATTGCCTACATACGCAGATAGCAAAAAAAAACATCAATACTACCGACATTGAATTTCTTTATATTTCTGATTTTGTATCATAGATTGGACATATTATTTATACTATTCTTATTAGCAAGTCATCACATAGGTACCTGGTGACTTATAAGTATTTTCAATGCCATGAAGTATGTGAAAATTTAAAAAAACAGCAGTTTCTCTTTACGCAACATTTCTATTATTAATCAGATAGCAAAATCTTTCTAAATTGGATATTTTAATGAAGTCATCTACCTAATTGCTTGCAGTATTTACATAATGTTACAGTAGTCAACTGTTTGTATACTAAATGGGTAGGTACCTACTAAAATACGACAATGTTAGAGAAAAATATATAAAATTAGAAAATACTAAATAGAGAGATATATATAATTGTAAGTACACCTCCTACCTATAAGTAATTTACATTTTGTGAGCATTGGCGTAGCTAGCGTACAAACAACCAGCTAATAAACCATATAATCCAATTTTTTTTCTCAGAATGAAAATAATAAAAACGGTTTATGTAATCCTTGAATACTGACGATTTTTTCTATGGTGGATCTTTTCCTTAAGTACGCCCATGCTCGCGAGTTTGTGTATGTATATGGATGTTTGAGTATTTAAATTATTCTAAAGATATGGTGGCACTTTATATTGCACTGTTTGGAACAGGTACAATGGGCAAGCGTCTTCAGGACATTGGAGTTGAGAATACTGAGGAGAACCGCCGTAAATACCGTCAGCTACTGTTCAGCTCTGACCCGGTAAGTTCATTAAAAAAATTTACCTACTCCTAAGAAGGCACTTATGAACTGTAAAGTAAATACATTTTATCTAACAGAACAGATAACAAACTCAAATGTGGTTTGTTTTTTGTTGACCATTTTTTTTATCAAAAAGAAAATTAACCATGATATCTTCATTCAATAATAAGTTTTAAAGTTTTAAGAAACCACGACTTTACAAGCACTATGCGTTCTTCTGTCGTTCAAGCGAGCTGAGCAGAGGACACAGATAATATAATATACAGTTTGTATTAGGGTGGTCCCTGTTTTGAAATTGTTTATGCTCACACAGGGGCTCATAGGCTTAGAAATAAATAAAATAAAAACTTCTTAAAGTTTTATAATTCTTTGCAATTTCAGTTTGAATAACATTGAGTTTTAGGTATTGAATAATTAATTTGTTATTGGGGCCAAAGTATTGGTGAAAAAATTTGACATTTGGCAGACTTCTACCATATAATAAATAGTGTGTAGTTATTTCTTTGAATTTTACATATTTTTAGTATTATAAAGTTTGCCAGTCAGTTTCTGTATGTACTTGAAAGTGGCCAAATAAAAAATTAATTCCAGTATAATTATCGTTGGCTCATATACTACAATGGCTATAGTTAAAATTACACGCTTTTTCAGCTGTTGAACGAAATCTATTCAGTATTTAATATAGAAAAAACAGAAAGTACTTTTTTTTCATTTCTTTTATAATAACACAAAATTGGATACAATATAATTCATATAACAATACCTATTTTTTTAATAATAATAATAATAATAATGTTTATTTCTAAAATACTTAACCCTAGATTTACATAAGTTGATTTAAGACTATTTATAACACTCTACTCAATACTCTAGTAGTAACCCGGGTCTCATAACAATTAATAATAATAAATTTATTTATTTGACCTCACATTTAGCATCTTATATATATTTTTACAAGAGTAGGTAATGATGATAGTTACATTTAATGTGAGATCTGGAGTCTGAAAAACGTACAAAGACCTGAACTACAGATCCCCAGACCCTCGTTCTCTAATTTTACCTATATTATTATCGTTTTATACACAACAATTTTGAATAAGCATAAGTAGTTCTTATGAAACAATAGATAATATAGTTTCTGTATTACTGTATGAAAGTGTTAATAAACAATTGTAAATAGTACGTTTTGCTCTTTGTTTAGATAAATGATAAATATGAAGAATAAGGTAAATCTGATTATATATATGAGGACCTAAAAACATAAGAATTTATGTGAAATTTGCAGATAGAGTCTGTGTCTTACATACATGATGCTTACTTTTTTTATTGTAGTGAATGTTAGGATCATATATTAAACGACCGTGCATAGTAAGAATAGTTTTTAGGTTAAAAAGTTGTCTTACAGTAAGGACTTTTGATATATTATATAGTTCAACTGTGGGAAATCTATACGACAGAAACGAGCTTACTTTTAAAATTGCTCTTTGAGCACGCTTTAATTTTATTAATGTAGTTTTAGCGGCCCCACCCCAGGATGTGATGCAATATGCAATAATTGACTGACAAATAGCAAAATACACACACCAAGTTCGGTGAAGCTGTAAAAGCCGCAGCGGCTTCAGGGCCCCTAAGGATAACAGTGTAGTCAGTTCTAAAAAAAATACACAGATTTTAGGATTATTGAGTCTCCTATGTGTCGTAAATTTTTAAATATATATGTAAGTTTACGCACTCTTGAAGTAAGAAGTTCAATATGGGACTGAAAGAAATAGTATTGTCGTATTGTCTATTAATATGCCTAAATATTATATGGTGTTAACTCGCTGCAATTGAACACAGGAACAATCCGAAGTATCTTGCAAGAGACACGAGTGTGCAAATAAGGAAAGATCATTGTAAGGAGGGTTTTTATAAATTAATGGGGTAAAAGGTATATATTTAGTTTTATTAATATTTAAAGTTAATAAATTTGAGTTTAACCATTGCATCACAGGGTTTAAACCATTTTGTGAATGTTCAAAAACTTCAGTCTATGATTCGCTTGAAAAAACCAAAGCTATGTCATCTGCAAATGTTAATATTTTACCATAATGCAATTAGAGGTTGCATAAATCGTTTATATAGATGAAGAAGAGAGTAGGACCTAGAATACTTTCTTGGGGGTCGCCATAAGTAATAGACAATTCATTGCTAATATAATTATCTATCTTAACACATTGTGTTCTATTGCTTAGATAATCGATAAATAATTTGAGCCGAGTACCTCGAACCACTATCCGTTCTAATTTGTTAATAAAAATCGGAAAGCTTTCGCTAGATCTAAAAATATGGCTAGAGTCTTAAACTGTTTATCAATTGAAGAAACAATATAATTAGTGAATTCTAATAAAGCATCTTCACGCAATCTATTTTTCTGAAAACCAAATTGATTTAGTATAATAATTTTTTTTTTTTCTAAATATTTAATTAACCTAGAATTTGAAGGTGTGTTACGAAAGATCGATCGAATTCGAGATTCGACGATTCGTCACTATTTTTTTTTATCACGTAGTAGTAATATTTCCATGACCGTGGTCACGTCCGCGTCCTATTCGTTTGAATATAACGTTCAGTCACGTATGCTGTCACCATTGCAAAGCAGTTTTTGATTCAGGGATCCGTAAGATCCGTTTGCGAAATATTAAGCTTTAAATTACTAATTTTTGTTAAAGTTAAGTGTGTCTCCCTCCCAGGTGGGATATGTGAAAAAACTCACAGCAGTATACATAACAAAGTTAAAAGGAAAACTATCACAGCTAAGTAGGCTTTACAACTTAACGAGTAATAGTTGACCAACTTATAAAATGTACTTGTATAAGTAATTTCATGCAAATTCCATTAACAATTACTTTAAAGATCCCTTCTAAGTCTGCATATTGTGACTGACAACTACGGAACCCTACACTGTTGAGACACATAATAAATCTACATACATACGTTTTAGGCACTCTCTGAGAACATCTCTGGAGTAATTCTCTTCCATGAGACTCTCTACCAGAAATCTGATGATGGAACTCCCCTGGTGTCCCTCCTGGAGAAGCGCGGTATCATCCCCGGTATCAAGGTCGATAAGGGCGTCGTACCACTATTCGGATCAGAGGACGAATGCACTACTCAGGGTAAGCTATTATGCTGAATTTTTTTCCTCCCTATTATTATTTATTATGAACCTAACCTATATACTAGGTATACTAAGAAATCTTCGGTCATTTTTCACACACGATAATTCGCAAGTCGATAAAAATTAGGCTTTGTTATATTTATATTCATATTTTAATCATATTGGTTTATTGATAAAAACTTAAAAAATACAAATGTACAAAAAGAAATAATGTTCATTTAATTATTTTTACCTTGAGAAAATTGAGATTTATTGTTTGGGAGTCACGTGATTGAAATCGCCAATCAGAAACCGTGACATCACAGTACAATATTTGTAAACTCAGGTTATATTCTTATTAGGTTAACTTGTGGTAAGTGACTAAAATTATTACTAAGTATAGAAATAGTGACATTGAAATACGACATAAATTTAGTCGATTTGTGCGGGGGAGTGTAAACCAGACTGAGAGGTGAGCGGTGAGCGGTTTGTCGCGTTTCGGGATCAACCAGTGTGAGTGCTTCGAAGAGGCTTTCGGGCTGGCATGGCAACGACTATCGACAATGGATTGTATCTCTCGGTGCTCGACGTTTTTGGGATTGTACTACGCTTACCATCAGACACAGTGCCTTGATTTTAGCTATCCATGCTATTTAACAACAAAACAGTCCATTTTATTATGATTTTCTGACTACATTACCTCAACTCGAATTAAAAAATGAATCGTCAAACAAGTTTCTGTGTTTTTAATTAAGTAGATGAGTTATATTTTTCCTTAATGTTGGCCTATTATTAAGCTTATAATACAGAGCTATTATGAATTTAATATCCCGAAGCGAGATTGTCTATTCTGAGAAACTTCTATAATACCTACTCAGACACTTGGAGTGATTTTAAAGACAATAAAACTTTGTTTTGTAACCTTCATTTGTAAAATCCATTATATTATAATTATTCATAAATAAAGAAATATCGATAAAAATATAAGGTATTTAAGAAATGTGTAGGTTACAAAAATTGAACAGATCGACTTGTTTTCTCGAAACTTATATTAATTCTTTTGCTCATTGTATTTGTAAATAATCAGTTATGCACCTGAACTTTATTCTCTCACTTGCTTATTAAAAATTTAAAAGCGAGGTTAATTTTATTGTTACTTTACGCAGTAGTTTCTCTCATGTATATTTTAGTGTCGATTATACACAACAGAATCCATTATAATAAGTGTGTGAGAGAGGTATTGAGTCATTTTAGCGTTACAGTGTAATAAATAATTATGTATATAAATCATAGGTTCTTAAACATTGCCCACCGCCCATTCCTGAATAAAAAATTACTACCGCCTCTAAAAATCGAGTTGTTTAACAACATTAGTGACATAAATTTATTAGAAATTGATTGCTATAAACACGGCATTCGGCGTGCCGTGGCACACGATCTAATAAAGCCATGATAAATGAAACGATAACATGGCAGTAGTAATTTCAATGATGCAATTATTATAGTAGTTATCTGACTATATTATTGAAATACGGTGGATTCTAATTCCGTAGAACTAGCGAAATACGTATCACAGGAAAACTTGATTTTATCCAATTTTTTTTATCGTTCAGCGTCCTCGCGACCGCCTTAAAGCTCTGTGATATTCTCTGAACGTTATGTCCAGAAAGCCTTATTTCGCTAACTTTGAGAAAGATGGGTCCGAATGAACATGTAATTATTTCTTGTCTTCTATATTTTCTTGTCTATGCCCCTGAATTCTTTATTGAAATTGTATGAATTCTTCATACAAACACTGATAAGACATATATATACTGAGTATGTGATCTTAGACAATTATAATAATTTACGGCCAGTTAACGATTTTATAGCATTTTCAATTACTGGACCTTATACACCGTCGCTTTAAAAAGTCTATAAACAAATAAATATATTTATAGAACGTAACCTTTCTAGACTCGTATAGGCGGTCTGTTACAATATGCTGTCCGGACGAGATTGTTAATGTCAGAAACTGGTCGCAAAACATGTCTGACTTGTTTACAAAGAGGGCGTTGTTATCTTCACGTAGATAATTTGGTCGAGCCCCTCCGGTTCAAGACGTCATTACCTACCGGTTGATACGACGAGGTTGTTAGGTCTGATGGGTTCATTCTTTCTTTATCTGTACACTGTTATCAGGGTACATATAATTTAGAGATACAGAAGTTATTTTAGTATTATAAAATAATAAGAAGTATTTAATTAGTAATATCTTTAAGTTCTTATTAAGAACTTTTCCACAATTTATTTCTTATTAAGTATAATTAATTAGAATAGTCTATATTTATACAAATTCGTAATGTACGAAAAATTAAAATGTATGTACCTTTTCGTAATTAAGTTTTTATTCGTTGTAACGTTGTTATAAATTATTGATACAAAATTAATTTAAATATAGGGTTCGATTTCCACACATGACAGACTTTGTGTGATGAGCATTATTGTCAGTTGTGTCTGGGTGTTAAATATCTATACAATATGTATAATATAATAATATCAGCTATTTACTTACCATAGTAGAAGCATTGCTTAGTTTGTAATTAATTGGTTGTGTGTGATTTTGTATTCCCATATTCAGATAGGTACAATTTCTAAAAAAAAAATAAGTTACACTGTTTTGCATATACTATTTATAATACTTATGAATATCGACATAGTTTTACTTTATAAGGTGACCATTTTGCAGCTTACAAGTATCCAGTTCTATATCACGTATATCACCGTTCTACTTAAAAAATACGTTAACAAATCTACTGATTTTATACAAAAATTTGATTTTTTTTATTGATTAAATTTCTGTTAGAAGACCCAGAAATATTTCTGATTATTTCATACATTATTACAAAAATCTCGATGATCCTCATTCTTTAATTGGGTACTTTATATCGAATACAACCGCCGATTCCAATCGAAAGTAGGTAACTTAATTTCGTATCTGTGACTCCTTGACGCTGGCCATACACGCTCCGGTCTACCGGAGAAGGCTATCTATACGGGTGTATCTGGGTAGGTAGACCAGAGCATGTATTGGATAGACCTGTGCCTGGATACATGTACCTGATGTACCTGCGCAAGTGACCGATGCAAATTCCGTTTTTTTAATGACACCGTACGTTAAGCCTTTGCGTGTGTAGCATTTACACGCTACTACGCGCGTGCAGTCGACCTGTGCAGGTATGCCGGTAGATCGTAGCGTATGTGACTGGCGTTAATGTACACGATCAACTGACATCGACTCAATTTGTAATGCAATAATAAATCCATATTAATAATTTCGTGAATGCACACAGTGAGAAAGAATTGTGCCTTTTGAAAATAAAACCTGCTTGAAATGGTCCGTGAACTTGTTGTATGGTAAATCAGTAATGTGTTTCGGGATCTTATAGAACCTAACACTATTACTTAAAAATCTTTTATTGGTCTTACTAAGTCTAAAACACGGTACGACTAATTTATGTTTATTTCTATTATTCCAATTATGTTGGTCTTTGACAAAAACTAGCTTGTCTAAATTTTTACGAACATACATTAAGTTATCAAGGATGTATTGGGAGGGCAAAGTTAAAATATTAAATTACTGGAACTTGTTCTTTAGTGATTTGTGAGGTCTCATATTATACATTGATCAAACTTCCCGCTTTTGTAATATAAATATGGTTTCTAACTCACTTGCTGAACCCCACAGCAAAATAACCGTAAGATATTAAGTTATGGAAGTATATAAACTAAATAGACCAACCTAGCAGTGGCAATATCTGTTAACTGACGAATCTTATGTACCTATTGCGAATGCAGCAGAGCATAATCTTCCCGCGAAGGTTTTAATATGCGGATCCCATTGTAATTTTGAATCAAGCGTCATACCCAAGAAGACAGTGTTATCAACTAACGGCCGTTTTCAAGAATATATCCTTCCGTTGTTTCAGTTACTAAAGATAGACAAATATAATCTTTTGTCCTTACTTTTTGTTCAATAACCTATCAATGGATAGTTTTTCGTATCTAAATAATATATATCCATATCCTATAACTTGAATATATAAGAAGGAAGCAGATATCAGCCTTACGTTAAAGATAGTACTTATTACAAATATGCACTAATCGGGGATAATAAACTCTGATATGATATTCAAAACAGCCGTAAGCCGACTAAATTCCCTTCTATCTTGATACTACAATCAACATACCGAACATTGGACAAGGCAAATCTCATACTATTCGTTATTTTTAATTGATGCCCCGCGCCTATTGGTCGTAGCGTGATCTTATATATCCTATAGCAATTCTAGATAAATAGGCTATCCAACACTAAAATGATTTTTCCATTCGAACCAGTAGTTCCTGAGACTAGCGCGTTCAACCAAACGAATAAACAAACTCTTCAGCTTTATAATAATAGTATAGATTTAAACTTATCTACGTCACTGTCATTTATTTGTCATTGGCATTTATATGTCACATAAGTACACTACAGATAGTCAAATTATCACATGTCATAATCGTGATAAACAGATCGGTCTCTTTTGATACTTAGCTATGATAATCTTAACTGACTATTATTTAATCTTTTCGTGGATGTAATATTTTAAGCTAGTGGTTCTAGTGGATCTGTGATAGTGATAGCCGAGCCCGCAAATACGAAACACAAAAAAATGACGTCCTCAATAATATATGCAGTGAACTTGAAAATTGCCTATTGTTCTATTAATATACTATCTGTGCCCCACGGCTTCAACCGTGTTAAATTTATTCGACCAACTGTCTTTGGCCTACCGTTGTTCTCACTTCCCATACTTGCCTAAGGCTTACCAGATTGTTTGATTGCTCCGAAACGGTTGGACCGACTTTGAAGGGCATTCACTGGCAGATAGCTGGTGTTGTAAGGAGGAACTTATACCATCTTTGTTTTAGAAAAGTAATTAAGATTTCGCGCAAATATAAAAAAAAGTGATTACAAATGTCTTACGCTGAGTAAACCATAACAGATTTAACAAATTAATGTAGTAAGTAGGTACCGAATTGTAGTTATTTAAAAGACGTACAAAAAAGTCAGCGAGTGCATACATACGTCTGTCTTCTAAAGATCTTATTGTGGATATAATCATTTCTATCTTAAAATAATCGGGAGCGGGGGTAGCACGATTTGCGTGTGTGCCCGATCGACGGTATTCTCTAGTCCAGGCGAGTGCAGTTAAACAACAATTTTAAAAATTGTTTTTTTGTTATATTTGCCTACATGTATCGTAATACTTTCATATGTTTTTAGTAAAAACACTTATTTTAAAATTACAAACAGACACTTCAATTTTAATAATTGTATAGACAATAACCGTATCTATACCAAGTTACGAGTACATTGGTAGGTACCTACTAATACTTCGAGTATCAATATAATTGCGGTTGTAAAGATAAAAATATTCCACTTGAGTCGCAGTTTCGTTTTATATTGCAAAATTATTGTTGTTACTAAATACTGACTTATATTCGCTGTTCATGGAGATAACTTTTGCGTCACCTCACTAAATGTTGTGATTATATATAAAAAGCTCACATAATGATAATGTTATATCATTAATTATGTTATTTATATGACACTTTAATGTCTGCTCCTCGACGACCTACGGACCTTCGCTAAGGGGCTTTCGATAAAAAACAAACCTACGGGATGAATGACACTTATTTATATCATCCAAACGTTATAACCGTTTATGAGAAAACACGTTCTCGTATAAAATAAAATGCATGTCATGTACATATAGGAATGTCTCGTTTAATTACATATATTAGAAAATAAAATTATTAAACAATATTATTATAAAAAGGGAAAGTTTGTGAATATTTGTAGGAATTAGATTAATCTCTGGAATTACGTACTGATTCGATTTTACTGATACAAAGGGAAAAGAGAGCTGATGGGTATAACTTACACCGTATAAGGTATATTTTATCTTTATTAAGTTTCATAACATACCATCACGCCTGTATCTCCCGAAGGGTTAGGCAGAAGTGTACTAATGTACACCCACAGTTCGCCGGGTATGTTTCTTAGGTCCCATGTAATAGGGGGCGAGCCTATTGACATTAATCGGGCACGAAACCAAACTCCGAGCTGCTACTAAGAATTTCATAGGAAAAACCCATTAACACTTTGCTCAACCTGGGATTCGAACCCAGGACCTCGCTCATAGCAGTCGCGCTTACGACCACTAGGCTAACGAGGCAGTAATAAGTTTCATAATATATAATAATTAAGTAGCGGGCGGTTCCCTCTACATTATATAAGTACGATTTTCGGAAAAAAGCGTACATGAAATAACTGCACAGAAAAAAAGCGCAATGTTACATGAGCCCACAAAAAATATCCGCGCGAGTAAAATTGCGCGCACTGAAAAAATATCACCTAGATAAATTCACACAGAACAAAACGTAATATAAGTCATTTTTTTGTTAAACTGTAAGGTACTTCCTTTATTTATTGGGTATTAGATATTTTTGAGTTTGTTTGTGTTTTACGATTATTTTATTTGCTCTCATTTCATTTCTTTTTTTCCGAACTGATAACTACCAATTGTGCATTAAAAAAATTAAGATTATTTTTTGCTACCATGTCTATACAATGATACAGATATTATTGTATGTTTTAATTATATTATAGACAAGCTGATACCCGCGACTTCGTCTACGTTGTTTATTATATTACCACGGCAAAAACGGCATCACATTAGTGAACGCGTAGTGATCATAAAAATCGTAGTTCCTTTAAAATTTGGTAACTTTTTATTGAATGAAGATATCGCGATTTTTTTTTATATGCACCAAGTATCTAAGCCATAAATAAATAAAAATAATCAAAATCTATCAGAAGTTTTGCCGTGATGCGCGCACAACGGCAAACTCCAATCATTTTATATTTATATACATTTTATGTTAAAATTGTAAAATTAAATTTACATGTGGTTACATTCTTTCTCAAATTATTTTTATGGGTTTCGAATTTTATTTTGATTTGTTAAAGATCCCTTTTAAATGTCATGCATGGAGAACATTAAACTTAATATAGGTACCTACCTAATGCACAATTTTGTAAATCTCTAGGTCTCGATGACTTGGCCCAGCGTTGCGCTCAGTACAAGAAAGACGGCTGTCACTTTGCCAAGTGGCGCTGCGTGTTGAAGATCGGCCGTAACACGCCTTCGTACCAGGGCATCCTGGAGAACGCCAACGTGTTGGCTCGATACGCTTCCATATGCCAGAGTCAGCGCATTGTACCCATCGTTGAGCCTGAGGTGTTACCTGATGGTTGGTATAACTAGATAATTAAAACTTTAAAATCCTTTAGCTTAAATCAATTATGGCATAGTGGTAGCGTGTACGGATATCGCGTCGATCGAAGTGAGTTCACATCCCAGCGACCCTGAGCTTTCGGTGAAGGAAAATATCGTGATGAGACCATAGCTTGGTGCAAGGGCTTTTTTTAAATGCTCGCCTGGTTAGCTACCACCCTCAAGTTAAAAATCTGTCGACAGTGTCTCTTAAGAACAGGTGAAATTGTGGACATAAGGCTATTAAAGCATTAACGATTTAAAAAAAATTCCTAAAAAAAATAATGGCAAAGCCATACACTCCCTTAATTCTTGATGTAAATAATTATTCAGGCAATTTTAAAGCTCATTGTTCCTGGTTATGAACTAAAAATAGACAAATAGTTTTGTTTTGTTAAAAATTAATGTTTTGTTTTAAAACCTTTATCATTAGGAATGCCATATATTATACTATAAGAACATTTCTCAAGCGTTCCGGTTTCCTCGCGAAGTTTTCCTTCAGCGTCAGCTAAAATGTTACGAATTTAAATTCATAAAGGTACACGAATTTTGAAAAAATCGTTGTTACATGCCGGTGCTCGAACCTGCGGACATCGGATTGATGTTCCGTTTGGTTTGAACCACTCGACCACCGCGGTTAATAATATAAATAATTAACTAATAACCCAGGTGAACATGACTTGGACCGTGCTCAGAAGGTGACCGAAGTCGTGTTAGCTGCCGTATACAAGGCTCTCAACGACCATCACGTTTACCTCGAGGGAACTCTACTAAAACCTAACATGGTGAGTTTTAACCTGCCTTACTATATTATACAGAGGTAGTAGTCGGTAGTAGTTGTAATTGCTTATAAAATTATTACAGCTAGTTTGATTGTTTAAACACTCTAAGCTCTGGAACTACCAGTCAGATTCCAAAAATTATTTTTGTATATGATAGCCAGACTTTCAAGGAATAGTTTAGGCTATTTAAAATTAGGCTACAACTCTCAGATAGCTTTAAATATTTATTTTTGATACATAAGTCGAGGGCCTCCCGAACTGCTATAACCGCGTGCGCTGTCAGAATCGTTAATGATACGGAAATACAATGTTCTACAATAATATTGGTCCTTAGTATATCTAAAAAAAGTCAGCGATAACATTTGCCTATCTCATAAATATAAGCCACAATAAGGTATTTTGTGACAAAGATTTGTTCAAAATTATAAAGTGATTTATAAGCATTATTTTTAGACATGGCATATTAATCCTTACAAACAAAAGTTACTGCATTATAAATACAATTTTATGAAGTTAAATTTTGCTCTTTAGAGTATGCTATTTGGACATAGTCTGAAGTTCTTTATTTTTCTTTCGTCAGGTCACCGCTGGTCAATCATGCAAGAAAACTTACACTCCCATGGACATCGCCCGGGCCACTGTCACCGCTTTACTCAGAACCGTGCCTGCTGCAGTCCCTGGTAGTTTTTTTTTTTTACGGAGTTTTTATCACTTCACGTGTACGATGTTTATAGATTTGTCTAAAAATTTTCATCAACAACCGGATAGAAGAAATTGGTTCGTACTTATTTCAATAATTCAGCAAAAAAAATTGTTTTAATATAGTAAAACCCCCATTATGAATCAAGGACAGCTTAAAAATAGTGTACCCAATGTCTTGACAAAAAATATATTTTATCCTATTTGGAGACTATCAAAACTTAGATAAAACGCTGACCACATACATGGTCCTACTTCAACTCTAACAAGCACTGCCATACAGGTATCTTTAAGTAGCTAAGCTTCGTTTTATTTAATGGCAACTATGCCTGTGCTATTCAACCACAATGCTGCCAATGGTGTCACTTTTCTTGTAACCTATACACATATAATAAAACAGTGAAGAGTCGAAATGTGTAAATTAAAGATATTTCAGAAAAAAATACTATGCTAAATGAGATTAAGAAAAAACGCGCCCTAAAACTTGTAGAGAATGACGTATTAGGTTGAATTTACAGCGTAGACATATGGCAGAATATCGATTCATCTAAAGTAGTAAAGAGCGTGAGGCACGGCTGACTGCTAACCGAGACATTCACACAAGGCACGATACACAGTTAAATCGCCAATGATGAATGTCAGTACACTTCAATAACTGTTTTTATCGGACGAAGTTGTAGGCACGGGCTAGTCTTCAAATATAGCTCTAACATAATGAGTGGCTCCCTTGGTCCAGGGCGTTTTTGTGGCAACTTAAAATGCTTGTTCCAATTATTAAGCCATTCCTCTTGTGGATAATAAAGAACTATATCATATAAAATATCACTAAAAATACAAAAAAAAAGACATCAAATATTAAGATTCTGCCAACAACCTTGCTTAATAATTTTATTTGTATAAAAAAAATTCCAGGAATCACTTTCCTGTCTGGCGGTCAGTCTGAAGAGGAGGCGTCCGTGAACCTGAACGCGATCAACGCGGTCGATCTGAAGAGACCGTGGGTACTCACCTTCAGTTACGGCCGCGCCCTCCAGGCGTCCGTGCTCCGAGCGTGGGCCGGCAAGCAGGAGAACGTGCTGGCAGGACAGCAGGAGCTCATCAAGCGTGCCAAGGTACGATACCAGGATACCATATTATTAAATTGTATAATTTCTATCCTAGGTTCTAATTATAAACCAGTATTTTTTAGTATTGAAAGTGATAAAGATTTATTAGATATTTTTATAGGTTTTTAGCGTTAGGTCCACAAACTCATCTGAATTTAAATAACAAAATGGCTAAGGCTAGTTGGGGGAAAATGGCTCTCAACTAGGGCTATTGGAGAATACATTGGCAACAGATTTTGAACTTGGGGTTTCGACTAGAAACTTCTACTCAAGGTAAAATTAATACTAGGATGACATAAGTTTGTAAGATCTACTAATTAAAACTGTTAAAATGGTTCTACATAGAGACATTCAATTTAAAATGAGTACCAGGTTGACATAAAATGGAAGTTGTTATTTAACATTTTTAATGATAAATTGCCCCTCAGTAAGGGTTGTAGAAGTAAAAGTAGCTTCTAGATCTAAGGTAAAGTGGAATCATTTGGAGATATGAGAATTTTTTTCTTACAACACATACTTAGTTTTAGTTATCTATCGCTTTGTGCTTATTGTCAATAACTTTTATATTTTAGCTTGAGCATGTATCATATTAGTATATATATATTAGTATCACATTTTTCCTAACCTAAATATGGTTTAATAATTTGTTGTTTTTTTTTTCTTGGCTCGCTCTTGCGTTTTGCCAACGACGATGCTGCTCGCAACGCACTCCTGCGCATACTTCGGCCGCTACACCGATCACATTCTGGATCATTTTTTTTTTTGTTTATTTTTAGGCGAACGGTCTTGCAGCTACAGGCAAATACGTTGCCGGGTCTATCCCGTCACTAGCTTCGTCAAAATCTAACTTTGTGAAATCGCATGCCTATTAAAACAATGCCTTTCAATTTTGAAGGTGTCATCACGACTGAGTAAAATCAAAATACTATAGAAGTAGTTTTGAAACGAAGCAAAAACTTCGTTAATGTTTTAACTTTGAAATAGTTTTAAAACGCTTTCATATTATTTTCGTATTTGTATCTCGAATCGTGCCAAGTAGCTAACTATTTTCAGTTGCTATTTATATTGTGTTAATGTACGCATGGCTTTGTTACTTATATGTTTAGAGTAGATTGCATTATGTAACAATTGTAATGTAACCAAATTAAATAATATATATTTTTTCATTTGTGTTGTCTTTATGAAACCGTTACCCCTTCGATACCACATGAAATATCCTTTGTGTTAATAAAAAAATTACAGTAACTTCAACGTGGATTATTTTCATTTTAAAAAAGATTTGACATTATCTTTTTTTTGCTATTTATTTACTATGTACATAATTCAAAAATTAAATTGAGAGAGTGGATAGTTTAAATAAAAAGTCCGTGGATCTTTCAATACAAGGACCTCTTTAATTGGAGGATAAAAAGTTCTGTTTAAATTTAATATTTTCATAATTTTCATCATAAAATTAATTAGTTACATTTTACATCATGTATAATAATATGTTTTGTATTTTAATTAGTATACAAACTTTAACTGTACTGATTGATGTACCTAACAATACCTGTAGTTGTGCTAACATATTATGCTTGCCTCTAATAAAGTTGAATGTTGTTTTTTATTTCGTTATCTTTACATAATTATACTGCTGGTTGTAAGTATTATATATGACAGTTAATTCAACAAATTTGAATATTGTCGCATAGTGGTAGGGCATTTTCTAATGGCTGCATTGGTAGCTACTTACCTTCCGGAAACGTGTCACCAAACAACCTATAGATGTGTCTAGGCTTTCGCTTGCGGTCCACTATTTATTATCCGTGCGACCCCCCGTCAACGAATTATAATTACGCTTAACAAACTTCTTAGCTCAGTGCAATTATATGTAGGTACCTTCTTCGGATTTAAAATTATAATGTGACAAATTTTTGGAATTTACTCCATATGAATCGATTTTCATATTGTATAAGAACCCGTATGGAAATTTTATTGAAATAAAATTTATACAAGCTATAAATTACAATCGTTGTTTTCTGTCAAAAGTTCATTACTCTTTAGTAAATATAAGGTTTATGCGCCATCTAGTAACTAATTCTAGAATTATTTTACTCTGTTATTTACTTAAAATGTATGTACAGTTTTGTTTATTCTTTATTATAGTTGCTGAAAGATGGCGCGATTTTCATTATTATTAATAATTTTATATTTGTACCATGACAATCGTACTTCGAGAATAAACTCCAGTCGTTCGTTAGAGCTGACACACATTATTAATTATTCGCTTTTATTTCAGCGGCCTGCATATAAATCATCTGTTCATTGTCCCCTAGTTCCTATAAGTCTATGCATCCCTAGAGTCGTAAGTCGTAGCGTGTTATACCATCTTAGTCCACATTGTTACTTAACATTAGATGAGATTGTGGAACTAACGGGTAAATTCCCTACCAACAAAAGCGTACAATATTAATATTGACAATTAAGTTGTCTTTTAATCCACTGTGAAATAGTAAAAGTGAGTTAAAAAGTACAAAAATCTCGTTATGAAGAAGTGTAACTTGTACATAATTTAATTGATTATCGGCCGTTTTCAATAACCTATCCGTTTCTTCAGTTACTGAAGATAGATAAACATAACCTTTAGTCCTTACTTTTTTCTTCAATAACCCATCAATGGATAGTTTTTCATATTATATATCCATATCCTATACCTTGAATAGATAAGAGGGAAGTCGATATCTGAATTAAGATAAAGATATTAATTATTTATTACAAATATGTATTAATCTGGGATAGTATACTCAGATATTGTGTAACTGAAAACTGCCGTAATTGATGTGATAAAAACACGAGCTTGTTAATATGAAACAGGTTGGCCTCAAAGCAACCTGCTGACGGATTCTTATCCGGCACAAACAACCGTCATTGTGTTTTACATCAATTTCCTGTTGTATAATTAATATGGTAGATTAAACGAAGTAATAAACACTTTATTTATTACTAGCTGTGCCCGCGGCTTCGCTCACGTGATGAGCTACAGAATACCATCGATCGGGCACGCGCGAAACTTGCTCCTCCACTCCCGCCTATTTTAAAGACAAAAATGCTTATTGCGTGTATGCCTTAGAAGATATACATATATTCTGTAAAGTCCAAAATCGGTCCAACCGTTTAGGAGATTATCTGAAACAAACGAACAGGCAAAAATTTTTAAAATGGGTATTTTGTTATAGGTGTCGTATATACTTTCATAATTGTGAAATTAGTAAAAAGTTGTTATTTTTACGTTACAAACAGAAACTTCAATTTTATTAATTGTGTACATATAATATTTCATTGACAGTCGGAAAGGTATCCATCTTAAAGTATGAAAAATTATCCGTCGAAAAACGTGCCATGGTCCACGTTAGCAAGTGCGTAAATTTTAAAGATAGCTCGAAAAGTTATCATTTATTAATTTACACCGTTTGTTAACTTTTCACTCCACAAACTTTTCCCATTATTGATCCTTTTTTTTAGTTTTACAACAGTAGGTAACAACTACTTAATCATGAAAAAGTATAATTCCCTCTTACTACTCTAGTCCCAATTTGGTGTTTTTTTTTTTTAATAATAATTTGCTGCTCACAGCTAGACACTTTTTCCATAGAAGGTAGTAAATTATCCTTTACCTCTACCCTCCATAATAAGAGTATGTATAATTAAAAAAAAAAATGGAAAATGTCATTACAACGCCCTCTAGTGGAAAGAAGTAGAACCGTTTTCCAAGTTTTGATATATAGACTTCGTTTACTCTACGAAGATAAAACGTATGATACGGTCTACTTATTATTTATAGACATTTAAGATAATCATATTACGAGATGGCCCTAGTGGCGAACATATTACGTTCTCTTATTTCTGATATCTGGTTTGCAATATAATTTATGAATTCAATATGTTAGATATGGGTCAACCAACTATTTTACCCACACCTTGTTCTTCTTGTTATATTTTTATGTAGCTTCTATTTTGGTTGCCTTTACTCGGCATTGCTGTCTGATAGGGCTTTTGATCAGAGCAATTTTTTTTTTTAAGTATTTATCTATCCTTTCCAAAGTGTTGGGTACATATTAGTTGATTGATCCATGTACGCTAGATTTAAAACGTGATAAAATAACCGCAGCCTTTATAGTACAAAGTTTTCTAAAATTTAAGTTTACATATTTTAATTTGTTTAGCTTTTGACACCATTATTTTCTATCATTGCAGGCCAACGGACAGGCGTCTCAAGGAAAATATGTGGCTGGATCAGTGACAGGTTTGGGTGCCGAAGCCGGCCTCTTTGTTGCTAATCACGCGTATTAGACAAAAAAAAAACACTACCCACCCTCATTTAGTCCTTCAAAGATGGTAGTGCTTAATTATGACAACATTGTTTTCTGATACACAAACGTGGAACTTATGAAAATTAGCAGCGGGCATTTGTGCAATGATAATTTGAAATTGGAATACTTAATCTGTTGTCAAGTTGTTTGACGACAATATGCCACAGACTATAAAGTCAGTGTAATAAACCAACCATCACATTATTTGACTTCGTATTTAACCTATATAATAATAAGATTTAACTGCATTGTTTTCGAATTAAGTCTATAAACGCTTAAATATTACATTATTAGTAGCAATATTTAGAGTATTACTTAAAAGCGACATCTAGGAGGGATGGTGATAAAATGTATAATGTTTATCGACGCAAACTTCTCGTTCATTGATGATATTGACATTTGTCTTTGCCTAAAGCTTTTCCTATCATAATGAAAATACGTACGTGTTTATTACTGTCACTGAAATGTTGTTACAGATCATCTGCTTTAGGTTTTGAAATCATAAAGTTAGGTCGAGATCTTGAAGTCTCAAGGAAGCATTTTTTATAATCTTATATTTAAATAATGATGATATACTTAGTTACTCGCACAAGCATCAAATGAATCAAATGGCGCACAAGCGACATAATATAACCATCCTGCTCAGTTAAATAATTTGTATTTAGAAAAGTTAATACTTACTCGAAACTAAATGTATTATGTAGTATGCTTTTGATTCTATGTGCTTTTTAAATGTTGTTACTAGATAATAAACGTAGTTTCATCAGGTATTGTAATTGATACTTAATAATTATTAAAGTGTATACATTTTAGCAAAATCATATGTATAAATAATTTAAATATAATTATTGTTTCCTGAGCATATTTCATAAGTTATTTTTATTTAAAAGTATGAATTAATTTACAGTAAAAGTGTATACAATAGAATCGATGATACCTATAGTTTTTTAGTGTAATATTACGTACTTTTATTTCTATTGTCATATCTAGTTTGTATTTTATATTTTTTAAGAATACAAATTTTATTAAGTAATTATATTTGATCAAATTGTGTAGTTTCGTTTTATTTTAACCATTTTATTATTAAGTCGTACTAGCTAACTCGTGGTAATATTTCGCATTAGAATGTAAACAATCTGACAGCTGTCATGTGAGTTATACATTGTTAATAGATGGCGCCTCCTACATGTTAGTTGTTTATAATTTAATTACAAATGCCATCTGTTGATATTTAATGAAAACATTAATTTTAAATGATTTTATCGTAGTCATATTATTTTTTGTAAATAGCGATGAACATGAGCTACAAAGTGATATTTGAAAATTGAATAATTAATTTTAAGGAAGAATAAAGCAATTTTAAAAATCTCTTATCACTCTGGCAGAAAATTAGTTCAGCTGATGTTTTATGAGTACATTTTCAATTTCTACCACTTGCAAAAACTCTTAAGTAAATATCAATATTTTACAGATTTACGTCTCATTAAAATAAAAAAAACTCAAGTGTATGCCTACATTTACTCTTCGTTGTTGTTTGTTTTTCTCGAGAAGATACTTTTAACACAGGAGAATACTTTTTTTTTCAGGGATTTCTTTTCTACTGAATATATCAGTCCCATTGTACCCAATCCATACCAGCATCAAATCAAGAGAGTCGCCGATGAGCCAGCACTACCAGGTAGTGCAACATCTTGGCTCCATCCGAACACGGTTCCGCCAAAATGCTGTGAAAAATGCCTATGTTTTGACAGTTTAAACTCATATTATTCATCAGGGACTCCCTTTCAATCCTATTTTTTTCACACTCTGCCGGTAAATGATGCACGTCATCGATCCTTCCACATACACTACAGTTGGGTGACTCTGTTTTTCGCATGAGATACGCAAATCTTCCCGATGGATAGTGCCCCGAACGAAGTCTTAATACTATCTTTATATATTGTCAACATAAATAACATTCACTAAACCAAGGCTTATGAAGAGGCTGACACTGAGTTTTATACCAAATACCTTTTTCTTTATTTCTTTCATAAAAATATTCACTCCAATTATCGTAATTAATTTTTTTGAATTTTGTTATAATTTCCCAATAATCGACTTTGACCTTCTTTAATATACCCTTAGTTGATCCTAATTTTGCACAACGGTCAGCCTCTTCATTACCCAAAATAGGAGATCTTAAATTTGCAACTACGATATGACGTTGCCACAAAAAAAGGGAAATTAACGTATAGAGATAGTAATTATGTCGTAATATATTCATTCAACCTTTATAATTGTTAGGTTTGTTTCCGATTACACTGTGGTAGAGGAGAGAACAAACGAATTTGAGTTTCGCAACACAAAATTTAATTCGAAATAATAGGTCTTTACCTATGAAATTGCCGTTCTGCAGTACTGGCCATTTCAAATCAAAATAATTTTTGTTTGGCTAAGAATTCTAATTTCAAATTAATTTTATTTTAGTAAACATGGAATTCTTTTTCCAAAAGTAGTCATTTGTTTATTGATTAGTGTTACATTTTCGTCGCATTTCAATCTTTTTTGTCATCATGGATACGTTAAAAATTCGAGTAATTATGGAATATGAGTACCGTCGTGGCAGCAACGCGGCACAAGCGGCACGCAGCATCAACGACGTTTACGGAGCTAACACTACAAACCAACGCACCACCTGTTATTGGTTTGCTCGCTTCCGTTCTGGGAATTTCGACCTGAAAAATGAACCTCGCGGTCGTCCGAAGACTGGTCGACAATGACGAATTAAAGGCGATTGTGGAGACTGATGATACACAATCTACGGCTGAATTAGCAGCAGCTTTCGATGTTAGCGTCAAAACAATATTGGTCCATTTGCGTCAAATTGGCAAGGTAAAAAAGCTTGACAAATGGGTGCCCCACGAACTCAATGATCGCCAACGCGAAGTACGCATCAACACGTGTCTTGCACTGCTCAACAGACACACAAATGAAGGAATTTTGAACCGCATTGTTACCTGCGATGAAAAATGGATTCTGTTTGATAACCGCAAGCGCTCAGCAAGTTGGTTGGATCCTGGTTCAGCACCTAAACAATGCCCTAAACGAAAACTTACCCCTAGAAAAGTGATGGTCACTGTTTGGTGGTCTAGCGCCGGTGTGATTCATCACAGCTTCTTACCAAACGGGGTGAGCATTACTGCAGATGTGTACTGTGAATAACTGAACAAAATGATGGAGAAGCTGGCACATCTCCAACCAGCATTGGTCAATCGCTCGTCTCCGCTGCTCCTGCACGACAACGCGCGACCTCATACTGCACAGCAGACGGTCTCCAAGTTGCAAGAACTGGGGTTGGAAGTTCTCCGTCATCCGCCCTACTCACCAGACCTTGCGCCTACAGACTACTACTTTTTCCAGAATTTGGATAACTCCTTGGCGGGAAAAAAATTCAATACCCGAGAGGCAGTACAAAATGCCTTTGAAAAATTTGTTGCCTCCCGTCCAGCTGATTTCTTTAAGAAGGGCATCAATAAACTGCCACTGCGCTGGCAAAGATGCATTGATTGCATGGGTGATTACTTCGATTAATACAAATAAAAAATACATGAAAAAAATTCGTTTAAATTTTTTCATACAAAACGGCAATTTCATAGGTAAAGACCTATACATTCCAACGCGATCCATGGCCAATGGACTTTATTAATTACTTTTTTTATGAAAGCAAGGCAAAGCGAAGGCACTGCTCCTGATGGTAAGCTGAATACGATCCCAAAACAATGGCGACCATCGTCGACATCATGCCGGCCTGCAAGCATTTCGGCTATTGAATACGTACCCTGGCTAATCCCGAAACGTGACAATCCAGAAAAAAGGCACTTTGATGAGTTTATCATTATGTTCTTGGTGGTACAGATTCCCACCACCACATAGGTGATATAGACCGGCCCATCTTGGAACGAGGCACACTATGTCAGGTGTTTGGTGTATGGTGATCCACTTGGACATCATGATTTTCGTAGCCTATCACCCTTCAATTGCAGTGGCAGATAAAGCTGAAGGGAAATGAGCTATTAGCTTAATAGGGGAGGCGTTTAATCCGGTAGTTGACAACTTTTGGAAAATTGTTTTAAACACTTTATATAATACCTATGAATATTTTTTCCATTAATACACCACGAAAAGCTATTTTAAAATATTTTTAATCTAAATAAAAAAGTACGCCACAAAACGCGCGATTATAGTCCCGTGACGTTATCACTCGTATGTCATTTTATATGATAACAGTGACAAGTTTGACAACTAACGCAAGAGTCTAACATTCGTACTTCGGGAATGGTGACGTCACGTTTTCTAATCGGCGTTTCAAATCACGTGACTCACAGACAAAAATAAAAAAAAATCCAAAGGGAATCTTTAATAAATAAACAATTACCTTTGCCAGCCTTGTATTGTTGTAGGCTTTTTATCTATGTACCAACAGTATACTGAATAATCTACTTTAATTTCTAAACATACAGTCAAGTCGCGGATTGTTGTAACTACCTACTTCTAAATAAATATAAGGAAACAATTTCACACACGGCCATTTAATTCCGAACTAAGCAAAGCTTGTATTATGGTAACTAAATAGCTGATATAGATACATATATAGATAGATATTTAACACCCAGACACACAACTGACAATAATTACGCTCATCACATAAAAGTCAGTGATGGGCGGCAATCGAACCCGCGACCTCTCGGCTCGGCCTCAACAATTAATATAAATTTTTACACACGAAAAAAAGCCGACAAAGTTCGTTGAGTTTAGCTTCGTGTGTTTTGTTTTAATTATAAAAAGGATCTAGTAATCACACAGTAGTCAATTTAATTGTAAGTGATCTTTTCATTCCGTATCTATAAAAATAAACAAGACTTGAGTGGAGTTTTTGGCGGGATCTTGAAGTGACATGTTGTGATTTTTATTTTTAATTCATTTCCTTATGTTTTTGACTCTATATTTTGTAATATTGGTAGCGTTTTGCATGATATAGTTTGGTTTTTGTGCAAAGGTGAAGTGGATTATAAATATTATAAGTTGAAAGCATTTATTCTGAGATCCCAAAAAAACTCCCTAGAAAGTTCTAAAAATGGAGCTTTTTAGGCTGCTTAAGTCGTCATAAGATAGGTCACTTTATTAACTTGATAATGGTAGTAATGGTCTTCATTAAGGAGGACTAGTTGCCAAGTCAGAAAGAAAAAGAAGACTCGAGTTGATTGATACGCTTCGTGCGATTTTGCTAATCATTGTCTTTAATCTGGAATACAGCAGAGCGAGTGCAGCGGTTTTCCAGCATATGTAGAGCCGCTACATCCGCAGCTGAAACTTAAAGAATCTAGTATTCTGTGTCAATTTCTTTGGCATATCACCCCAGTGGCGGCGCTAGACCAAACGTATACGTCGGCGACTTCCGCATTGCGAGGGCTTTTTCATTTCCCAGTCAGAATTAAAACGATAAATAAAATGAGACTGATGCTAATTGCTAAGCGAATGATAAGTGTTATTTATTCATTTAAAAAAAGTTTTTGACAATTCTTATAGCTTATCAGTTTTATGGAATGACTTACAACTTGCCTTGTACAAAATTTTCATCAAAACCGGTAAAGAGTAAACGAAAATATTTTTTGAAAAAAATTTGTGCCTGATTCGTGATGATGGGCATGATATGTATGCCTTCAGTATGATTATTGGGCAATAAAAAAAAATTACATGTATTATTTTATATAGTTTAGTAAATTTTAAATTACGTTTTTAAGTTTAGTTATGCTTTTTTGCGAGGCCCCTACAGGCGCGAGGCCGTCGCCGACGCATAGCGCCGCCACTGTATAAACAGCATCGTTCCTAGATCATAACACCAGTCATCGCAGCCAAAGTGTTATCGCGGTCAGAGATGGTATAAAAACCGTCTCCATGAAAATACACTCAGTTCTCCCAACGTTCATGAGGGTCGGTCAAATTGTGTTGTAGTTTATTCATATAATAGCTGTGCCCGCGGCTCCGTTCGAGTGGACTACAGAATATCGTCGATCGGGCACACGCGCGAATATTGCTACACTCGATCCCGGTTATATTAAAGACAAAGATGCTTATTTCGGGTAATCCATAGAAGATATATATATGATTTTGATGCAGGTCTTTTTAAGATCACAATTACTTACAACAGATACTTTTGATATATTATCTCTTAGTTCAGGTACTCAGCGGTAAGTATTTTTCTAAATTAAAATTAAAAATTGTAGATATTAATATATATATGTATACTTGTCATATTTTTATCCAAATCGACATCATAAACTCTGTCACAGTGGAGTGGACTGTGTGGAAAAGTTTCCCATCCGTCAATAACCAATTGCTATCGAAGCGGACTGCCGATGTGTAACGGACCATTTAATCGAACTACTATCCGTTGAAGCGTTGACCACTGGGCGTGAGTAAAGCGCTCTTCATACTTGTAAATACCTAAATAATTCCATATTAATGAAGAAAAACAAGCCGAATTAATAAAATAGGAAACAAAAAACCCGACAGCATCAGAGGTCGTACTTAAATATTGTATTGCCTATGGCACTCCCACAATTAAGAGGAATCTATCGACACCTTATATGCTAAAATCCATTAAGCTACGAGACATTACACAAGATACAAACATAAGCCTCTTTTTTAGTTTCACTGTTTTCGCATTCAAAGAAACCGATAAATATTTGTATTTGTTAGTATTTATTTTATTCAAAATTTGAAGCTTCAAGACAGAAATGTATAGATATGAAATCACAAAAAAAAAAATGTTTTCTTAAACGTAGTGGTAATGTAATTTGTTCCATAGGCGAAAATTCACAATGTTTTTTTCCACGCACCACTTGTGGTCCACATATTTTTAGGTTTTACGTTTTTCACTATAAAAAATAAATAAAAGAAAAACAGGTCGAAAAAGTATACACGACTGAGATAAGGATGCTTAGATAGGCAGGAAGGAGGTGCCACTCTTAAGAACAGAGTATCATCATATCCGAATTCCGAGGAAGTTTTAAAATCCGCTCAATTGAAGAAAAACGCTCCGAAGCACGGCCATACAACCTGGCCATGTAATGAGAAGCTCCGAGGAACGTATGACTAAGCAAGTCCTCTACATGAATTCAGGCCTAAAGAAGCGAGGTAGATACCTTGATAGATGTCTGCGATCTGGAGAAGAATGACGAGGAGAGCCGACCCTAAAACAAATGGGACAAGGCTAGACAAAGAGAGAGATATAAGCTTAGCCAAAGTCCTACTTATGTAATTAGAAATGTAATTATGATTTCGTCTATTTTACATAATATGTAGTAGATAAATATCGATAGGTAGTCCGAATAGCAGTTGTCTGTCTCGTCCTCTATTCGGTCGGTCGGGCATACAGCGACAACAATAGATTTCTATGAAAACCTATTCTTCAAATGTATTGCCGACCACATTTCCTCTTAAACAACTGAAAAAAAAAATTTATGCATGCGAAGAATCGTTTATTCTGAACAAGGCCTAAACTCTACCTATGGGTCTTTACGCTCGCATATGTCGCTCGATTTCAAGTCAATCGCACCTTGCCAACGATCGTTGCCTCTCGACATTCAATTGAGAAGTTTAGAATGAATATTGGGCAACATTTTATAAACGACTGAATATCTAAAATTAGTCATTCGAAGTAGTTAAAAAAATAGTTATGTTACTTCTTTTCTTACATTGGACATATACAAGTAATTGATGTTAAAAACATTATTAGTTAGATAATCTATACTACTAATATTCAAACTGTCTATCTATCTACAAAGCCCGGAGAAACGGTTAAAGTACTTCATGGTAACAGCATAATGAGTCCTAAAAAATAATATAAAATAGAAAACCTTGAAAAAGCCTATTTGAGCTATCATCAACTCGAATTGTAGAAATATATTTTGAGTACATACAATTAAGACGTTGAAGTTAATTCGGTCGCTTTATCTTATTGCATAAACTCCTTAGTTTGTACACGTGCCATTTGTTTTAATGTCTCAATTATGATGCTTTTTAATAAAAACTTTTACTTGAGTATATTAACGTGTCATTTGAGCCTTTATAAGATTTTTAACCTTATCATAAATCTTTGAATGAGTTCGAAAACCTAATAAACCTCGTGTAATGAATTCTTTTAGAGTTTTATATTAAACCTCTATTTGTAATTACTTATTATTTTAGAAAATATTAAGTTAATGGCTAAGCAAAATAACTCATCATCATCATCTGCTCCTAATCGCTTGATTGAAATCTCTATTTTAAGAGTCTCACTGTTCTGCCCTTTCAAGTGCACGTACATGGCTGGTGTATCGTATCTTCCCGATAAACGAGCGTTCATACTTGGGCCAAGTCACAATACCATCACAGTAGTTGTAACGTATAGCCGCAGGTGGTCTGGTTTTCACCACTTTTCTGATTATTACGTTTAACGTCAACCTCCTCTCTTTTTTTATCCTCAATAGTGTTAATCTTTTAGTTTAAAGTTACTACTCTTTGGCAGTTTCCTTGCAGTTGGTTCCCATACAGATGAGTTAATTTTGCACCTTTTCTTAAGTCGTTGAAGCACATTCTTATACCGCAAAAGCTGCCCGAGTTTTCGACCTACACTTTGTATGGCAATTGCTACACATCTAAAGGTTGTAGCGTAACGTTGGATAGCATATTATGAACTGCCACAATAAATCTATATACTCCTATATAAAAAGATAACTGACTGAATCACATCAATGCACAACCCAAATTGTTGAGGCTAGAAACGCGAAATTTGCATTTATGTTCCTTTTTCATTGTGGATGAGCACTAAGGAAGAATTTTTGGAAATTCAACCCTCAAGATGGTGAAAATGCGATGAAAGTTTGTATGAAAATCCGTCATTTTAATAGATAGATCTATGAAAATTAGTATTTAGTCATTCGATTACAACGTAAAAAGTCAACTATGAAGCGAGCGAAGCCGCGGACAAAGTGAGTGATCGGTATTACCAGAGATTAGCACGTTTAAACTATTAAAAAAAAACAATATTTTGAGCTTTATGGTATTAAGTAAAGATTATTCATCTTCTCATAGTTATGTAACCTAATAATTAAAACCACATGTTTCTAGAAATGAACGTTTCTAGAATGTTCACGAGTTCAAATTATACTTATTAGAAACTACGAACTTGCCAACACGTTGGAAAACACGGGTGTACAATAATAAATTTCTTGTTAATTCATTTGCATTGTATTTGTATAGCTTTATATAGCTAATAATATTATGTTGGTAAGCTCTATTTCCACGTGACATCGTGTTCGACACGATCGTTCGAATTGCATATTTATCGAGAAATTAATAAACAACTAATTAATTTATAATATTAGCTGTTTATAACACCAGTTTTTAAGTAACTTCGCTGGTAAACTTATGCTCGTGGATAAAAGCGTCTACAAAGTTTGTTATTGGGGAATTAATTACAATTATTTATATAACTTGCTGAGTTATAAATAAATAATGTGTATATGTATTAACATATAAATAATTTTGTTTACTATAAAATTTAAATTATATGATTTGGTTAGATTTGAATCCAATGTGACAAAGACGAGGGCTTTTTAATTGTTTTTTTTTTTTTCAAAAAATCAATAAAATAAGTATTTCAAGGAAGCCACTTGATTTAAAAAATAAAACAATTTGAATAATTATTATACAAAAATATTATTTACAAAAGCAATGATGACACGGCGTTGAGCGACGTGGGTTCGAATATTACTTAAAATGAGCCTGAGTATTCGGTGAAGGAAAATATCGTGATGAAACCATAACTTGGTGGTAGAGCTTTTTCTAATGATCCGCCTGACTAGCTACTACTCTCAAATTGAAAACATATTGCCAAGAATTTATAGCTTGTTGCGGCAGCTGCACTTGAGAGCCAGTTCCCCACTAGGGTTGGCTTGTTACCGTCTTGGGCCACATCGACACTTATTTAATAGGAGATTAGCCAAACGCCTGAGGGTTATTATTAAAGACAAATCTACAATCGAACTGCAAGCAAGCTGTATAATAATAGATTGGGTGCGGATATAGTGCAGTTGTGTTAACTGCACTGTAACCGCATCTAATCTGCAATTATGCAGCTGGCTTTCAGTTTCAATGCAGATCGTCTGTAATAACCCTAAACCTATAAAGAATAAAATGTATATTGTTATTTAATGCTTTGATCTAGATGAATAACATATATATTAAAATAAGTAGCTAATAATTATAATGTCAACGAACGCGGGATTCTGTCTGGGGTGTTTTCTAACGCGATGCCTTGTTCCAGCTGCGTCTTGGGGTTATATGTGTCAAGTGTTATTAACCTTTGTTTAAAAAAAATAGCGCATTACAGGGTGTGGTTATTCTAGTTGAAAATATGAAAGGCACTTAAATTAGTATTAGGAAGGCGGATACAAGTGGGGATTCGATAGGATATCCGCAGGTTCATGGCGTGACGTGTACCAACGTTATTTTTTTGTTTTGTTATTCGCGTCATTACTGATTTGTATTGAATTATAACACTATTACTTGACGGTGAATATCAGATCGTGTGAAAGATGCAGAACTATTTATTTTCTATTAAAATCGCCAATTGGCACCGTCATGAGCTGGCTTAGTAATTAAGCCCTTGTCTTCTCGCGGGCAGAAATACTTTCCCAACAGTTAACAAAATGTAAATGTTCATGTAGTTTTGTATACACAATTTATATTTTTGTTTAAGGAGTTTTAAAACAGTACGAATATTTATTTACCTTTGTAGATTTATTTTATAATTTTGCCTAGTTGTTAGTTTCGTTCGTATAGACTTAAGACTCTTTTGTGCTTCGAGTTTAATCGAGTGAGAGCTTCTGAACCAAGAGAATAATTATATTTATAAACAAATATTCTATTTTAAATTTCTGCATTTTTTTAATCCCATGGAGTAAATTGGCAATCACTAATGTGTGAACCTTGAAAATAATGTTGCCACATTTATTATTGTAGTGTCGTGCTAGTATTTATTTTACGTTCCATTTATTTGAATAGTAAGATTTTAAATACTGAATTGAGGCTTTTTATTTATTAATTGAAATATTGTGCGTTATTTAACATACCCGATAATTTATTATTATCATTACATAATTCAGTATACTATAGAAAGAAAAACTAAAAAAAAATCACGAAAAAGTCTGCTTCAGTTGGACAACGAGAGAAGCGATTTAGTCTTTCTTTTTCGGCCTTCACCGTTGTAGTACAATGTTTTTTTAGAAAAACTTACTAATAGGAATAATACCTCGTACAGTTTTACGATTAGTTCGAATTAGTTACATCACTATTTAAAAAAGAAACAAACTAGCAAGACATGAAGTGTCGCTTTACTCTTTGGGAATAAAAAACGCACTTTACTCAACACTAAACTGACAACAACACAAAACAATTCAGACGGAGCAAGCAAAAATTTAAGGTCTTACTAGTAATTACATAAAAGTGATTTTCGCTGTATATAAGATAGACATAGAGATTTTTCTGGGTGGTAAAATCGTATTCGACTAGATAGCGACCACAATAAATACATCCACCATAGTTCGGGGATCAGCCAGTGTATTTCCAACTGCTAAATGTCTGGCAGGCTCACATAACAGCAGCGACCGTCGATGGATTTCGGATATTTTTGTGGTCGCCGTTGCATCATGCACAGTGCCTTCCTTCATTTTGACATGCTGCTACAAAGTTTTAGTAACAAAGTAACAAAAGCAATGTTTTTTTAAATTGTTTTACAGTGGCTACCTAGGTACTCTGGAAAATTAGCCTTGTTTAAAAATACCAAACAATTAATTTTTCTTGTTAATGGTTGTTTTTGTTTTTCCAGGTTAACACGATACCTGTCACGTTGGAGTGGAAAAACGAATACCTACAGGAAATGTTGTAATTTACTGGTTTTAGGATATTACGAAATTGTATTTTATTTGTATGTGGAAAATATATACTCGACATTAAAGGATAATAATTTTGGTTTTATTTTACAACTAGCTGTGCCTGCGGCTCCGCTCGCGTGGTCTGCAGAATTATTGTTTATGAAGATAACGTGTTATTTTTTTTAGATAAGGACCACCCACGCATCTAAAGAGTAAAACAAAAAAAATTGATTAAAATCAGTCTAGTAGTTTTTGCATGATACGCGCACAACGGCAAACCCTATGATTTATAAAACTATGGTATAACAATTTGGTGTTTTATATGTACATCAAAAAAATATGTAGGTAATTACCCACAATTATATTTTAAAAGAATGAAGAAAGAATTTATTTGGTTATTTTCCACACAACACAACTATATTATAACAGTACAACATAAATTAAGACTAAAGAAAAATAATGTAAATATTTAGGTTTTTAGATTTACGATTTACATAAGCATTTCGAAATTTAATACCGAATAACGCTCACGTACTGACATAATTATGTTTGAATAAACATTCAGTTTCGTCCCCAAGGGTAAGCAGCGACATTGAGAAGGGCCGTGTTGACGGAAGTGTGTTACAAATTACAATGTTACGAAAACCGTTTCCGACTCGACGGTGTAAGAGACAGAAGTATCCACACAAAAGTCTCCAGTGTTATTTTTACGGACTATTTCTACTTCCGCATGAACAGCTGGTTGCTCGTTGATATTTTGTTAGTTTTTTATAAAACAAGTTACCTATTAGTTTACCCTTATATATATACAACTTTTTTTTTTTTCAGAACAAGTCATTTAAGGACAGACATTTTGAAAATGTTTGTTATGTTGTCAAAAACCAGAAATAGTTTTGTGAAAATTTCTGAAAGTTTTTTGACGTTCTAATATTTAGAAAATGGTAAAAATTTTAAGTTAAGACAACCAAGAAGCATTTCTCGAATAATTGTGCATGTGCAGAATTTAGAAGATTTTACCTAAAACGTCTAATACATTTCCTTTTCACCTTCATAATGTAAGTAGGACGATTTCAAAATCGTTATCATAATGAGCTGTCAACATTACTGACAGTCAAAGTTACAACTTCTGTTTTACGTTGGTGTGAATTATGGTTTCCTGGAATATTGAAATGTCAGCATATCTTTGATTTTTTTTCTAACTCAAAACATGATTCTTTTTGTGATGAGTTAAAGCATTATTCTCGAGACAATATATGCTATATTTCATATATTAAAGAAATATAAGGACTTCAATTAGAACTAGTTTGTTTTGACCTAAGTATTTCCCTATATTTTTTTAAGATTGATTATATATTATTTATTATTACGTACCCACGATAGAATAATGGAGAACAGATTATTTGGAATAATTCGCAGTTTTGATACCGGAGATATACACTTTATAGTAATTTACGTGACCTACTTAAAGTGAGTCTTTCAACCCTCTTAATTTATTTTAGTACGGTTTACCCCTAAATGTCATTTCGCATCAATTCTTCGTTCAATCCCTAATCGTTGACCATCAATTCTCTCCTTCATTACTTTCAGTTCATTCAGTCCATTACCATAAATCCAAACCACCGTTTGAAATATTAACTTAGTTCGACAAGACTGATGTTTGTTACAGCAAACTCTATAATAGAATAAATTGAATTAAGTTTATGATTAAATTTGTGTTCTATTTTAATACGATTGTAAATAAAGTCTAGTATATTGGTTCTATTGTCAAGCAAATGGCTGAACTTTGATAGTCAAATGCTATTGCACCAATGTACCAGCCAATGTTGGAACATGGCGTAGTATTGTAATTTTCCATGCAACGAAAGTAGGAAACCGGTTTAAAATCATTCTTATTTCAGCTAGACGGTGTTATATTAGGTCTAGTGGTCAGCTTATATTTATTTTAATATCTTAATACTCTTATTTTCGTGTATATTATGTATATAATTTTATAATTCGATCCTTTATGGTTTAATAATAATTTTGATTGTATTTAATGTTAATATTTTCTATAGATAGTTGTTTATTTACATTTAGATTTGACAGAGATGACAATCTCTGATTATGATAGTTTTAGGGCATGCTCTGTTAGGAGTTAGTTAGGTAACAACGTTTTATGTAAATAAATAAACCTATAGGTAGTTCGATATCTGAAAATATATTTTTAAATTTGTATTTTAAATTATGAATTGGGTAGAGCGTGTATTTGAAAATTCAGAGAGAAAAAGAACGTCAGGGCACGATAGATTTTTGTCAATATACGGCAGACCTCGGAGTCGTAAAGATGTTTATTTTATATTGAAATATAGATAGAAAAGTTATAAGACTAGTTTAATTGTTACAATTTACATATTTATATAAAATCAATATTCGTAAAAACAATGTTATAATATTATTATGGGTGAAATACCAAGGGGTACCAAGACAACAAATATCTACTGAAGATTGAAAGAACACTACCGGGAAAGTATCACCTGGATTTTGTATTAATAATACAAACAATAAATTTTCCTATTGCATATGTGAGAATCTCAATAGCCGAAATATTTGGTGTTGCATCTTCTGCTCGAGCGGTACATCCTGACACGGCCTACACCGTGCCGACTACTGGAGGCGATCTTCTTGGTGCGAATTTGCTCGTGCCGATCTACCAATACTACGAGATCCTTGTTCGAGATCTCAACACAGAGCTGTCTGTAGAGGGAGTTTTTCTTGTTTTGGACAGTATATTGTGGTCAATTGAAGGAAGAGTGTTAAGGATTTTGTAATGTATTAAGCAATTAATTTACGGTATAGTAAACCTGCATATAATTTTATAGACTTAATGTGAGATATCCTGGAAATACTCTTATATCTATTTATATCTGCTTAATCATTTCATACTCCGTTTTGGCTTATATATCTCCTACATACCTACTATATATCATAATAATGGCTAGATAGAGATTGTGGTGGCAACCCCCATTCACACACTGGGTAACCGCCAAATATGGTATTCTATAATCGGGATGAAGGCAAACTTACCTTTCCGGCGATGTTGCCGCAAATGATATCTATCCCAGAGATCCAAGCTCCAAAAGCGATTATTCCAAGCTGAAATATGCACAGCACCTTCACGCACCTTCACACTTCAGACATTTCAACAACTGTGTCGTGAGACGTTAGCCGCCGCGCCGGTATCTGTCAGAGTCTCACGTGCAAGTGACCAGTCATCTCCGATTTTAATTGTAGGGGGTAATTTGAATTTAGGCCCCAAGAAGGCATTTATATACCTCAAATCACTACTAACGGTTCGGATAACATTCCAGTCATCGAGAAGAACCGGCAAGAAACTCGATTGGGAAGACTGGAGGCATATTGAAAGTCAACAAAATACTGCTTCTCATTGTTGAAACAACCTATTGGCTTTTAAGAATCAATAGCTAGGTACTGCTTATTTCAAAAAAGTTAACTAAGTACTGTAAAGAAGAAAAACAAATGAAGACTGGGAAATATTGTTTTCATAACAAACTGCTTTTGAAATTTTGAAAATTTTAATACAAACGATATGGCAGGTAGCGGTCGGGCGAAATTTAATTTTAAATTTAACCACATTAAAAAGTCAATAACGCTAAAAATTTAGGTAAGTGATATAAATATATATATGTGTATTTATAAATATATAAATACATAACTACATATATATAACTAAGGTGGCAAATAAACGTTCGACTGTCGTATTCTATGGACGCCTGTAACACCATAGATATCACTGGCGCGTTACCAACCCCGAACCCCCCATCCCAAAGGTAACAAACACAAGGTTTGGTTGCGACCTTCTATAGGGTGGAAAATTTCACCAGTCCAACTCCTCCAAGTAGAGAGAAAACTCACAAGAAATTTATCCGCGCTTTCTGATTTTTTATTGTCTTTATGTTATAGTATACAACTTTATTTTCACATCTTTCAAAAACACTTTGCCGGACACCAGACCACATTCTTTACACCATTTCTTATTTTTTAAGTAAAATTAAAACAAATATGTAACAAAGGCCGAGTGAAGGGTAGCATTAGATTATTATCGTGAAGGTTTTGGACAACAACATGGCTCATCATTTAAGGTAAGGACGGTCTACTAGGAAGCTATATTACAGCTATTTACTAAAGCATAACTTGAAAATTATATGGTTTTACAAGGATTATACGTGCTATTATTATGATGTAGGTATTTAAAAGTGAATTATTATGAAAACGTTTATAATAGGTCTTTACCTATGAAATTGCCGTTCTGCAGTACTGGCCATTTCAAATCAAAATAATTTTTGTTTGGCTAAGAATTCTAATTTCAAATTAATTTTATTTTTCAAAACATTGAATTCTTTTTCCAAAAGTAGTCATTTGTTTATTGATTAGTGTTACATTTTCATCGCATTTCAATCTTTTTTGTCATCATGGATACGTTAAAAATTTGAGTAATTATGGAATATGAGTACCGTCGTGGCATCAACGCGGCACAAGCGGCACGCAACATCAATGAAGTTTACAGAGCTAACACTACAAACCAACGCACCACCCGTTATTGGTTTGCTCGCTTCCGTTCTGGGAATTTCGACCTGAAAAATGAACCTCGCGGTCGTCCAAAGACTTTGGTCGACAATGACGAATTAAAGGCGATTGTGGAAGCTGATGATACACAATCTACGGCTGAATTAGCAGCAGCTTTCGATGTTAGCGTCAAAACAATATTGGTCCATTTGCGTTAAATTGGCAAGGTAAAAAAGCTTGACAAATGGGTGCCCCACGAACTCAATGATCGCCAGCGCGAAGTACGCGTCGAGACGTGCCTTGCACTGCTCAACAGACACACAAATGAAGGAATTTTGAACCGCATTGTTACCTGCGACGGAAAATAGATTATGTTTGATAACCACAAGCGCTCAGCAAGTTGGTTGGATCCTGGTTCAGCACCTAAACAATGCCCTAACCGAAAACTTACCCCTAGAAAAGTTATGGTGACTGTTTGGTGGTCTAGCGCCGGTGTGATTCATCACAGCTTCTTACTAAACGGGGTGAGCATTACTGCAGATGTGTACTGTGAAGAACTGAACACAATGATGGAGAAGATGGCACATCTCCAACCAGCATTGGTCAATCGCTCGTCTTCGCTGCTCCTGCACGACAACGCGCGACCTCATACTGCACAGCAGACGGTCTCCAAGTTGCAAGAACTGGGTTTGGAAGTTCTCCGTCATCCGCCCTACTCACCAACCTTGCGCCTACAGACTACTACTTTTTCCAGAATTTGAATAACTCCTTGGTGGGGAAAAAATTCAATACCCGAGAGGCAGTACAAAATGCCTTTGAATTTGTTGCCTACCGTCCAGCTGATTTATTTAAGAAGGGCATCAATAAACTGCCACTGCGCTGGCTAAGATGCATTGATTGCATGGGTGATTACTTCAATTAATACAAATAAAAAATATATGAAAAAAATTCGTTTAAATTTTTTCATACAAAACGGCAATTTCCAATACCAATAAGTGTAACATATATTAAACCATATGACCAGGATTCGATATTCAATAACAAATTAAGGTAATTGCTGGGAAAGGTTAAAAGCTGGCAATGATAACAGGCTTTTTTTCTAGAACGTTCTTTTTTAAGGTTTCCCAGAAGAAATTTATGTCATCAATAAAGCCGCTCTTTCTACTAATTAGAAAAATTGGAGTTTACAAATGGGTATGATAATTAAAGCTGTAAAATAAACACAAAATTAAATGATGAAATTGAAGATAATCAAAGAAATAGTTGTATATTTTACGAAAGTAACAACCCACTTGCCATTTTTCTATATAGTACTTAGTAACACGATAAAGTTATTGTATTGTTCCTGATGGTAACAATGGTATGGTAACATGGTACAATCTAAAAACAACGGTGACCACCCAGAGATCAGCAATACATCGCTGTCTTAAAGACCTACAAACCTCTCTGCTGTTACCGAGAGACTGTGAAGGGTTTAACACCGTCTGGTGGTTGCTACCCAGTCGGATTTTACACCTGGTGTGTTACAATTCTGTCGGATAGCATTATCGTGTCCTACCACCCAGCATAAACTTAATTCAAGAAAATTTCGTAAATAATTTATATACAAAAATCGCAAATTAAGAAAATAAGAAATATAAGACCTATATACAAGAGATATAGATTCTAAAACGGGTCTACCGATAACTCAGCTACTCATTTTACGACAGTAATTTATGTCCAAAGTGATATATTGCTCTATCCATCAATGTTCTTGAAGCAATTAACGAACGTAATTTATTCAGCGTTTGGATAATATCAGGCATGATGTTTCATTCCAGGATTTTCGTTTTGTCTGTTTCTTTCTATCAGCAACACTTTTAAAAGCGTTTCATTTTATTTTGATAAAGGTATTACTATTCGTAGACTGTGATTTTAAATCGGGCATTTGTATGTTAAGTTCGAACTATTTATAATTGATCAATACAATTTTAATACTGGAAATATACAAAAATTTAGCGTACCGTATTTTAGACTTAGTAAGACTTATTAAAAGCTTTTTAGGTACCTGCTTTTTGTGGTGCAGTGAGGTGAGGTGCAGCTTTTTCTATAAAAGATCTCGAAGCACATTACTGATTTGTTGAACAATTCATGGACAAGTTGGAAGTCGACTGCCTTTCCGTGCATTTACTAAGTTATTAATTTGGTAATTATTACTGTATTCTGGTATAAACTATAGTATATTATTTTAATATTATTGTATTGTTGGGCAAAAACGATAAGCCCGATCGAGTTTCTTCTCGGTTCTTTTCGATGATTGGGTTGTTTTCCGAACAGGTAGTAGTGTTTTGACAGTTATATATGTCCTCTTAGGGCCTACATTGAACAAAGTATTTTGTTATTTTGATTTCATTTTGTAGCACCGTATAAAACACCAACGAACTTTCAAAAAAAAAAGACGAAAAACACCCTCTCTCTTGTTATCCATCATTTTGGTTCAATGAATTTCGAAGAAACAATATATGAACGAGTTTTTCATTGATGAAATCACACGTTGGGATTATTATCCTATACTAAATCAGAAAATAAAAGCAAAACCTATATGTAACATATCTGTATGGTGATAACATCAAAAGATTGACCCTCTTATTATTTTCTACATGACTTCTTTCTAATTTCGAAAACGACCTAATTTCGCACGGTCGTCAAAATAGAGGGCAATGTTTTTCCAAGGTTAGCGACCCTTGTGCTAACCTCGCATTACGGCTGTTAATCGTAGAGTTCCGTAGTAACAATTAATTTGAGTTATATTTAATTAAACATCCTTTTCTTTATACATAATAATATATTCTTCAACTCATGACTGCGTGCAGTCCTATGTTAGCGTGAGCTAGTAAACATGCAAGTTTTTATTTGTATAACCAACACATGTCTTTATCGCTTTGTTCTACTTGTACATTCGGCAATAAAAATGCCTGGTTTGTCACGGAGAAAATGTTTCAAGTGTAGAGGAACAATTGCAAAGGGAGGATCCTCCGACCAGACGGGTGTTATGTCTGGCGGGCAGCTGCCCAACGGTTGTAGTCGGGTTCTTGTATATATCTCAACGATTGAGTTAATTTCTATAGCGCAATGTAGAATAGTATATGCGTCTTATGTGGCTCGATAGATGTCGCTGTGTGTCGCTACACAAGTAACCAATAAGTAGTTGTGCTTTATAATGCACCGTATCATAATGCGACCAATCTTTCGCCTTAACATCAGCATGACTGTGGAATTCGAAACCTATTATAAAATTAAACTAGCCAACCCTTGGGATTGCTTCAAGCAATTGAATATTGGCTAGATTTTTCTTTTTTTTTTTACTAAATATTATGCACACCTTACTTAATACCTTTTCCTTGCTCCCCTGGAAGACTGGTAGAGAATGCTTTTAGCATTAAGTCCTCCATTAGTACTTGTAAAAGTTTTTTTATATATTTACGTTTAGCGTTGGGCCACAATATCACCTGAACATAAGTAACGATGTGGCCCAAGATGGTAGCACGCTAATCCTAGTGGAAGACTGGCTCTCAAGTACAGCTTCAAGTCTCAAGTACCATTAAGTGTTTTCCGACAGATTTTCAATTTGAGGTTGGTAGCTAGCCAGGCGGGCATTAGAAGAAGCCCTACCACCATGCTATGTTTTATCACGATGTTTTCCTTCACCGAGCGCTCAGGCCCATTGCAGGTATTCGAACTCACGTCGATCGACGCGGAGTCCGTACACACTACCAACTCATACAGCATTGCTTCAGAATTATAATAATACTGACTGACCCATGCGAATCTTTCGCATGTTATTATTATAGAATATAAACAAAATAACAGTCTGTTGTGATATACAAGTTGTCAGTAGATGGCGGCTTTTACATGTTAGTTGAATAAATTTTCATTGGGAATAGCACAAATAGGTCAGAAAAGAAATTTGTTATTTAAACTAAAATATATTGTAATTTTAAACTATTTCGACAATAGCAGGGAATATAATAGTATGCCTTAAAATGATATATGAATCATTATTTTTGATAGCGAATTAAGGAAGATATGGCGTTGCCAAAAAAACCCTTGAAAAAATAATGCATATAGATCAATAAAATTGGTTGGTCATTGTATCTTCCAAACTTCACGATTAGACTTAAATGTTTTAACTGATATACCACTACATCAGTAGTTATTGTATTTTATTGTAATTAAAACATATATTGTAATATTATAATACATAACTATAAATAATAATCTAATAAACGTATGGTAATAATAAATTACGTGAGCATAATATCGTTTATTTATTGCTTACAACTTTTCGAGTTCATTATTTGAGCGTAACTTCTAAAAGGGGAGTTTATGAGAAATCTAAAAAATATGAAATGCACGTCTTTGGTTGAGTCTATTAATAACATTAAGTTTAAAAATAAATGATACTAGATTATATTTGTATAATGCATATTAGCATTACAAAATTATATTAGCATTTCAGTAATCTCTTTATTGTGATTTTGTGCGAATTGTTAAGTTTAATAATTTTTAATAATGTAAGGACTTACATTATATTTTTCACTATACTATTTTTATTACACCTTCATACTCGGTGTCTTTATATTTTTATAAATATACGGAATCCTGAAATCGTGCGTCCGGAAACGGGCTGTGCGAACGAACACCTGTCGGATTCGAGCTTGCATGGGAGCGTATCGATAGCTAGGTAAGTAGGTACCTACCTACAAGGGATATCAATATTGATCGGTTCGATAGAGCTCTTCGCTGTTTATGGACTTCCTGGTATTTTCCGATCGGTCGTCTATCATCGGCGATTGGCGATATTCTCAATACAAAAAGAACTACGCCCGATATTCTCAATACTTTTAGGATACTTATTATATATACTATGCCGATACCTCCCCTTGGTAACCCACCCTGCATCCCTCCGTTCTTTTAGTAATTTTTAATCTTACATACATCCAAACATCATAATGACTAGTAGTTAGAATTAATAATTATTAAATACTATTTTTGATATTATTTAAATACACATATCAGTAATTACAATTCTGTATACCGCAACCTATATAATTTATTTAGAAAATGATGAATATAATAAATAATTAATGAAAAATTAAATGCTCATGTAACTCACAGACTTGTCACAAACGATAGATAACTCTTAATATTGGATATAGTAGTAGTTTTAACAATATTTAACACAAATTAGTAAGTATATTTTGTTCAACGTGGTGAAACTTCACATCTTCATTTAAAAAACATAGATGAAAACCATTTTTATACATCGAACGACTTGGAACGTGGGAATTTTTACCTCATGTTACTTTCTGTATTCCTGGTACCTCGAAAGACGTTTCTTTCAAAATTTCTCACGCTCTGATCCCCCTATTTACCAAAACCAAAACCATAATAAAAATAGTATGTTTTAAATTCACTCCAAAGGCAACGAATAAAATACAAATGTGGTGTGTAAAATTTACAAGATTTGTGCTGTAAAGAACGACGCTACAGTAGAGGAGATAGATACCCGTAATTTTTCTTACAATTTTTTACCTGGGGTAAAACGGTTTAACAAAGAAATTTCGTCGTTATATACTCGCTAATAGAATAGAAAACATACATTTCACTATTAAAGCGAGATAAAGTTATGAGTCCCGTTTCTGTCCTTGTCTATTGTTTAGTTCGTTGACCGGTGCACCGTCTGGCAGGCACATCCGCTTCCCGGGCATCTTACTAAAATATGTGTCCCTGGTATTTCTGGAGGCTTAGCGTTATTCGGCTCGACTCCGTCAGTCACACTGATTTTAATAGGATTCGCATCAAGATTTATATAAAAAGAAAATTCTATGATGCATACCTTGTAATTTATCGCATTTTTCACAATTAGGGGAAGTAGGGTTAATATTTTTTCATCAGATAGCAAAATTTATTCAGGACCCCACGTACTCGGAACGCAGCCTATGGGGCGATAAAAATTTAGCTTATTGACATTTCAACATTAGTGGACCACGGTATATGAATGATTGTTTTATTTAATTGTATTTAATTTAATTCATTTAATTGATCATTTGTAAATATTTTCTAAAGAACCATGACTGTATTTTGTAATTTCATGTGGTTTATTTGATTTAAAATGATCTCTATGGCTGTTACTAGACGTTCAACGGTATCGTAGCTGGTTTTGTATAATTTATCTTCTAACCACAAGATATAATCAAGTAAATCTTACGACCTCGTTTAAATCCATTTTTGCTAGAAGTTATTATATAAGAAGTCGAGTTGCGATTCGACTATGCAGGAAAGACGGTGTCAATTTACTTCTTCTCATTTAACTGCTGTAATGTACTTCTCCATAGTAAGCTTTTGTTCTATAAAATGTATGAAGGACGTTTGAACACCATGTACACTGAAATATTAGAAAATCTGTTACAACATCCACGTAAAATGTTGAGTGAAGATATAGTTCGAATGTATTTCTGTATAAAGAACCCGAAAAAAGAACCATTAATTACACGGTTGGCATTTGTAACGCATATCTATGGGTTCAAGTTGAGAAGGTATTTCCATTTCTGCGATTGCGTATTTGCGCAACTGTAAAATTAACAGTGTATACAATAAAGAGTTGTTAGCGAAAGTTACGCAAACGTGTTCTTATACAAAGGGTATCTGAGTTAATTGAGTCAAATGATTCTTATGGATTCTATAGTCGAAGAGTTGAGTGAACTGGTTGTTAAGGATTTAATTGACGAATATTATTTCATTTCTTACCAGCTGTGTCCCACGGTTAAGCCCCTGTTAAACTGATTTAACCAACTCTTCACTCCGCTCTATAAGGTCGTATAATGAAGTTTTATATCCTATAACTTTTCTATTAGAGAAATAAGTTTAAAATGCAAAAAAAAAAATGGAAATTCCACATATAGTTCCAGAGATTGGCACGTTCAAGTCTGAAACAGATGTTCGCTCTGTTGAAATTATCAGAAAACAGAATAATATTTTTTGTATTTACATCAATATTTGTCAGAGTTTGAAATTGTTCTTGGATGATGTTGTAAATTACGGCGACTATAATTTTTCACTTAACAAGAGACAAAAACTGAAAATTCAAACAAATAAAATACCATCAAAAAATTGGAATCAATAACATCTGGTATAAATATGTAGTTTATAAAATATTTTTCCATTCCCTTCCGTCCCATCAGACCCGTCAGTATGAACTGAAAAAAAAAAAACTGTTTTAGGACAAGGTTGCAACCACATATAAACCATATTTGAAACACTTATAACTTTATTTATATTGTCGACCCTCGTCCTGGTTAAAATCCCAGCTCTTCGACTATAATCAGAATTCATTAGATTACACAGTATTCCAAGCTATATTTAGATAAGGTTTGGTGCGTGAATTCTGGCGTGTTCCAAGACATTTGTTACATAATTTTTATAAGTTATTTGAATGTACATCATGAAACGTCATTATTTAATGTATTTTTGTTTGTAAAAGCTTTTGTGTTCTTATTTAAGAACGCTATTGTAAAAATGTTTATTGTTTTCAATTGCGTACGTCACTGAACAAATTAATTACCTAAACTTTTTTGTGTGGTAACCATTTCATACAAAAATAACAATTTTTTATATAAATCTTTTATAGGTATATCATGTAATTTAATTATGAATTTATTTTGTTTGTTTAACTTTTATTGTTATTCTTTAAGAACAATATTTAAAAAAGTTTGTTGTTTTAATTGTGTACGTCACTAAACAATTATTTTACCTTTATTAGTGTGGGACTATATTATTATACAATAGTAACAATTAATGTTGATATGTATGAGTTGTCCTAAAATAGAGACACAGTGATTAAGTTATTCAGAAATACTCGAAGAGAGATTTTTTGTTATGTACTCTAAAATGTAATAAGATTTTAATAATAATAATAATAATAAATTTATAATTTAAACACAATATAATCATGCAAACTATTAAACAATTTCAAATTTAAAATAACACTTTAAATTCTTTTAACAAAGTGACAAACTCAAATATTACAAATTCTCAAAAGTTTCGATAGAATTTTTATTGTTTGTACAAACTATTACCATTAATTATTTCTCGAAGTGTTATTATTCTATCTTTTGTTATCATTGTACTTAAAACTTAGCAGAGATCAAATATCAGATCAGATCATCGATGATTTCACAGGGTACAATAGCAGATGATAATTGTATCAAACCGCAAACACCTTCGCAACTCTTCCACACCATTTGCTTATACTTGCCATTGTCTCGTATCATTTTCATCTTGTAAACAACATAGAAATTCACGAATACACGCAAATATGTTAAAAACAAAAATTGACAATTGTACATAAACTTTATAACTACATACATACTAGTTTTAAAATGTAATACATATTGACAAAGAAAAACCAAGGGTAGGCAAACTTTTTTCATTAGGGGACAGAAAAAAAAATTAGTAGGTAAGTTGGCGGGCCAGATTAACTCTTTCGCGGGCCGGAGTTGGCCTGCGGGTTGTATGATGCCCACCCCTGCGCTAAACACTCAGAAAACATCAGTTGTATCGTTGGCATCTCTAAGTATCTACTAGTTACAAAATGTGTAACAGACGCCAAAGCATTGTTGTGATTTCAATAAAAAATCCATAAATATTCTATTTCTTATGTTTACTTTTATAGCATATTCCTTATGGATTATTAAAGTGGAAAATTCTTTAACACCGTTATGATTTGAAACTCGATGAAAATAAAAAGCGGCATTAAAAAGAGACAAACATATAATAGTCTTCGAGAGAATGAGATAGAATGCATTATACACGGTGTAAGCAAGTCGTAATTTTCACGATTATGATTGACATCGAATTGGCCTATCGGTTTGATGACCAGACTTGTACGCAGTGTTGTATGTACACTACGAATGGTGGTTAGTTCGGGCCTCGCTGATTTAGGATATTTAAAAATATATTTTAAAGAAAAATTTTTTTATGTTTTCTGATGGTCTCTCTTCTACTGCGTGTGAACTGCTTTTTTATTTTTAGTAACTTGGCAATATTTTATTTTCATTTTATAAATCTTCACATACGTTATTTTTTATACGCTACGCGTTTTGCGACTTACCTCCACCTAAATATGCATGTATAACTACTGTCTTTCAATCGAACTTCTCGTAAAGGTAAACAAACTTAGAATCAATCAATTTATCCGTTAGAATTCACTACTTAATTGAATTTGGAAGCCAACCTATTAGTTAACACTGAATTATATTTTACGCCTACAGTGAATAAATAAAAGTTAATTAAAATACTGCCTATTTAAACGTAATTATGTGAAAACTGAAAATAAACTATAGCTCACATTATTAAAAATAAAAAAAACTCTCTAATCGGTCTTATTCGTCTTATCCTGTTACCTGGTCTTGATTTGTGCTTACTTATACATCATTGGATATTCACATAATCAGACATATACATACTGATACACATAACACGTATAACAAACACATACTCTATGATACTCACAACACCAGCACACTATATACTAATAGTTAAACCCCTTTTTTAGTTTTATTTTTTTCTGCAGACTCTTGGTCTAGTACACACAGACCAACGGCAATATTAAAAATTGTAAAAGACAATTTTATCTTTATATCTATAGTTTCAATTCCTGTATAAAAATAACTTACAATTATTAAAATGTGGTTAGAGCGATTTACTACATTCGTCGTTAAAAACACCTGCTACAGAAATATTTAAAAACAAAACAAGAATACTTACATATTGTATGAATACTGAATGCATTATGAGCGAATGGAATTAATTATAAACGGTCTAATGTTTAATATTTTAAGAAATAATGCACCAAAGTCACGCGTTTGTCCAACGAACTTGTAGGTGAACCTAAATTTAAGCAACTTACAAAATATAATGCTTGTAAAATGTTTTTTACTGAAAATTTATGGTCCTAGAAGTCGACGAAGCCGTGTAGTATGTATGTATATATAACAATAGCAATATAAATTAAAAACCATGCACCGTATAAAAGTAGCGTTTTATTTTGTTTCTATTTACAAATATTTATATAAAAAAAGTTTAACAGCTAAGTCATGAGATCGTATTTATTCGTCCTTATCAGATTACTTGTCCTTATATGAATGAATCTTCTCATAAGATTTGAAAAACAAATTGTATGAATGTTGTTTTAAACGGTCAAACTTATGTTTTTAATTTATCAATATATTTTAATGAGCACTGAATAGCAGCTTAGCAACGTTAAACCCTACTCAGCAGATGACCATCAGACATTGTGGCAATACATAAATCATTTTATGTATTATATTTTACTGTTCATTCATAGCGGAATTTATTTTGTAGTTACACATAAAATCATAGGCTAAAAACGTTAATAATAATGTCCATTTTTATATAGCTGTCATAAAATGTTCCTAAAATGTGTTGGTTACAAATAAATATAAATATAATAATTAATTATTAATTGAAAGGGGTTTTATTAGAAATGTATCGACGATTGCCGATTATGGCCGGCCGATCGGAAAGTACTAGGAAAGTAGAATACGGGAAGAGCTCTTCCGAACCGATCAATATTCGATATCGTACTTCGCCCCTCTGTTGGCAGACAGGTGGGAAACCGCGCAAACTGTTGTTACTAGGGTATTTTCGTTCAATCAAGCAAGCATAATCTAATAACTAATTCTTCAATCTTTACTGATGTGATCAAAACTACTTATTTACTCTAAGCTTCATAATAGTAATAACAATTAAAATTAAGGAATAATTACTAATTTCTAATTTAACCGACTTCAAAAAAAAATCTGAGGTTACTAAATTCCAATGTATATTGTTTTTATTGGTGTTCAGCCATAAATCCTTTGTTTATGAACCGATATGGATGATTCATTTTTTATTTGATAGGGGATATCTCAAGGGTGGTCCGTCCCATTTTAAATTCATTGGTACTGGACCTAGAACTTCAAACATACACCAGAAAACCATCAATACTCAAAATTATTGCAGTTGAATTTCTTTTTTTGTTAAAAATTTTCTTCTTCGATATAAGTTTCTGTTACATCAGGTAGGTACAATATGAATGTGTGCGAATTATAATAAAATATAATTTCCTTTAAGATTAACTGTTGCATATATTTTGATACAACTAAACTGTATTTAAACTAAAACGTTTTTTTTTTTGTACAAATCGCCCTAGAACTTGATCAATAATTACATATTATTAATCTATGTTTTACAGTATCATACCTAAATTATAATTTAGTGCTTCACGCCATCACGAATGGACCAATTAGAACGCGATTTTTGTTCACGTGTAAAAAATTTGCGTATCCCTTTTGAAGAGTTTTTGGAGAGATCTTGATCTATAATGCTGTTTTTTTTTGTGCACAAGTGAAGTTAATTGTAATATACTTCATTATAACCAGAAACATTAATTTAAAGTTGCCACAAAAACTCCCTGGACAGTTTCAAAAATAGAGCCACCATTTTGTAAAACTATGTTTTGCACCTCTGAACTCTTAAGATTAGAATGTTTAGACATTAGTGTAATACTGTACCATTAAATTAGCAGAACACACTCTTTTCAACAACATACGAGTAAACTGCGCATATCTCTATGCTCGACTGTTTTCAGGTGCGTCGAAATGAACCGAATATCTCAACGTCATAAAGTTTATTCTTGGAATATAATTATTAAAAAAAATCCTTTCATGTTCATGTACGTTGCCAGTTCAAAGGTAAAGATCCTAATATATTTATCGACCTACAAAAGTAGTTAAAAAGTATCTGAAAGTAATTGTTAAACCAAATATAATACGTGCTTGTGAATACACGTGCTTCAATGTAAGATTTATTCAATTAAAATGCACATATTTATAAAACTTATAATGCAATATGATATACCTACACTAATAATTATGAGCAACAAAATGCATAGGGGTGGCACTTTAGTATTTCTGAATAACTAATAAAGGAAAGGCTTAAATATAGATAAACCATCTGACCGGTGCGGTTATTTCATATATTTAAATATATAATGTGAGAAGTTTAACTAAAATCTGTCATGTTAGTTAAACGGATTGTCAATAGATGGTTACATGGATATATTTTCATTAGCATCAACTGATAGCATACCTAATGCATTAAAATTAGGTTTCAATTATTCATTTTGATGAAAAATTAACGGGGATATGACGTTGCCAGGAAAAAAATATTTATGATAAATAAATAATGATGTATACAGGTAGGTTTCAAAGTTTTATTATATTAAAAGATTTTTAATACTTAACACAAACTAAGGTACCTTTTTTTTTTTTTTTTTTTTTTAACGTGGAGAAACCCATCATGGGTACACACCCGCCCGGGGGGACGAGTGGTTATGTGAGACTCCTACTCACTAAAACTCCACGGTGTACCATCCGCCGCCATAGTAGGGCGACGCGGGCACTGCGCTGGCATACAGCCGCGCCGCCCCGGCGGCCGGCCCAGCTGAACCGGGCCCCGGCCTTATAGGAGACGGCTCAGTACACCCTAGCCGTCTCCTCCGTCCGCCGAGCCTGTGCAATGAGAAGACGGGCCCCCCGACCCGTCTCCTCTGGCTCGGCTAGGGTGGCGGGAGTTGGCGAATGAATCGCCTCCTCCTGCCACCCGTTCTTCTTTGTCGGAGAGGGCCGCTCAGGGGATCCCCTTCACGAACCCTCTCCGCGGCCTCCTTCTGCGATATGACGACCTCGCAGAAGGAGGCCATTGCCGTCCATGCCCTCTCGCTGTCGAGCATGGCTCTCACCACACTCGGCAGCGAGAGGTCCTCTCCAACGACTGCGGCCAGAGTGCGGCGCTGCTCCTCCCACGCAGCACACTCACCAAGAGTGTGCTGCGCCGTATCCTCCTGCAGCCCCGCACTCATGGCACACAGGCGAGGGCTCCCTTCTTGCTATCTTGTGCAGGTACCATCCGAAGCAACCGTGTCCGGACAGTACCTGTACAATTCTGAAAGTCAGGGAGCCCCGCTCCCTGCTTAGCCATTCCCGGAGGACCGGGCGGACGGCGTCTATGGTATAACGCCCATAGCGCGCGTCCACCAGGTCCTCCTCCCACCTCCTGATAACATCTTCCCGGGCCTCCCGCCGGACCCTGTCTACCTCTATGGGAGCTGGAGGCTCCCCTAACTCTCTCCTCGCCGCCGTGAATTTATACACGGCGGTGAGCACCTCCGCCTCCAGCTCCCACGGCGGGGAGCCGGCAAGAGCACAGGCCGCCCCCGCAGACACCGATCGGTACCCACGAATGACCCTCAGCGCCACGACCCGCTGCGTAGCACGCAACACGCGTCGATTCGTGGCGCAAACTAAGGTACCTTAACTTAAGGTAGATTACCTAAGGTTAAGATATTATTTACAAAAACTTCAGAGTACAGTATAAATATATTTATAACGAAGACCTCTTTACAGGTTTGTTTGGTTTGCAATGTTATCCACTCATTGAAACACTCTACATAGCGTAACAAAACGTAACTATTTCGACTCCAATAAAAAATAATTTCACTGTACTTCAAACACAGTGATAAACACAGAGTCGTAAATATTTCCTACGTGGAAGGGAATTTGTAAGAAATATGTTTATTTGTAAATGCCTAGCACGTGTTTGCTTACTGTATTTACCTACTATCATTTTATTGCTATGCGCTGCCTTTACGTATTCATATTCTTAGTTGCTTCCACATATATGAATTAAGCCAAAAATTAAAACCATGTACTTATTTTGTACAATTACAAATAAGTACTTAAACTATATTGTTTTTTTACTCTTCGTTTAATGTAAACTCTTTGTATCGTAATAAAATTCCAATTTCGCTATATAGAGTTTCGCTGTATTGCTACACAATGTATATAAAACACATATTGAGTGAGATTACGTTTATTTAACATCTATTCTTTTAATACACAAAGAACCCATAAATATTTGGGAATTATGTGTAAACTGAGTTAGAATAAACTGGAGCAAGGAGCTCACGAAAACCTCAAACAATATTGAGATATTTTGACAATTGTGACAAGTTCGACAACCCTACGTCAAAGGTATGTTTACTTGCTGAACTGGATGAACTAAGGTTAGTGAACTTTAAACCACTTTGCATCGGTGGCTGAGGGGTAAAAGATCGATAGAATTGGGGTTGAAATCTTTCAATATTTTGATAAAGAAGGCGTGCGAATTCAACTCAGCTGTCAAGAACTCTTACTTACATGTGTAAACAAAATGTGTGATGAAATAGTAGCATTTAAGAGGGGTAGTGCAAAGATAAATTTGTTTGGGGATTTATCTCTACCTCCATTCTGCAGAAGATCACAGCCAAATAACTTTAAGGTGTTGTGGGTTTCCAGAACTGCCTCATTAGCCTAGTGGTCCTAAGCGCGACTGTTTTCTTCATGGCCTGGGTTTGATTCCCATGTCGAGCAAATTGTTATTCGGTTTTTCTATGAAATTCTCAGTAGCAGCTCGGAGTATTGCTTCGTGCCCGATTAATGGCAATAAGCTCGCCCCGTATTACATGGGACCTAAAAACATACCTTGCGAACTGAGGGTGTACATTAGTACACCTCTGCCTAACCCTTCAGGGATACAGTGGTGATGGTATGTTATGTTAGTGATACCAATGGTATTCCTAGCGTCAACAGGCTACGGTAGTCGCTTACCATCATCATCTTACCAAAATAGTAGGAAACGGGAATGCGTTCATCTGATGTTAAGTGGTTACTACATTATGTAACTATCTAGTTATTTATTTATCAACCTCAAAAAGGAACGAAGTCCTAATTGAGGTTAGTAAATAATAAGTTTTCTACTTTTGAGGTCTAAGTTTTGCTTCGTTAGTATTTTTCTTACGCGTCTGTTTGTTATCCACACTAATCTGGAAAACAAGGAATCAAATGAGAATGTACAATACATAAAGGTTTATATTATGTTATTCAAACAGTAACTAAACAGTATTACATAGATATATGTGTTTAATTTTACTTCTTCTTGTTTTGGCGCCGCAAAAAGCACTTGCCAGTGTCAATGTGTTTAATCATTCGTAAAATTTTCTAATAATTATACAAAGAGGGATCTTCTGACAAGATGGTGGCTCTCTTGTCAGAACTGTCTAGGGAGTTTTTTGTTATATACCAAAATGCATGTTTATTTCCGCTCTATATTTATAATCCACTACACATAGGCAAAACAACCAAACTATATGATATAGGGTCAAAAAGCCTAAGTTAGTAAATAAAAAATAAACACCACAACATGTCACTTCAAGATTCCGCCTAAAAAACTCTTAATTTTAATAAAAAGGTTATGTCAATTATACTGACGCACGGAATACAAACTCGCATCGTGATTAGTCTATTCGAAATGTCGTGAAAACAATTAAATATAATAAAATTAAGAATGTTATGTAGCATAAATGTTATTTATGGGTTTATTTATTGTTCTTAACAAAAACATTTTTTAAATGTGTTTACGGTTCTATAACCTATAATTTTTTTAGCGCACAATCCAGTTAAGGTTTATTACCATGTTATTTCGTGGAATAATACTCTATACTTTATGAGAACAATAAAGTACATAACACTATTTTATTTCTTAAACATAGGTACTTCAGTTTGATTTTACGTTAATCATTAAGAAACCAAATTTTACATTGATATCGGTTTAAATATTCGTTAATTAACAATAATTAAAAATAGATCTTACGACATACACACCTTTTGTTCGATATATTGTCCTTTTTTCTGCCTATAACCAACATATTTTATTTTAAAAGGTGGCAACCCTAAGTCGTGGTAGTCGTGTGGTTGGAAAGAGGCGGTGCTTGGGAAGAGACCACATAGCCCTGCAATGGGACACTAATAGGCTTTTATTATAACCCTAAGTCCAGTCCCTTACACATACGCTCACTGTTATAATTACGGTATGGATAAATCAACTTGGAATAGAAGTTTGTTACTAATAATACTATCACTCTATCTTAGTTAAATAAGTAATAGAATTATAGCTACAACGAACTAAATTGGTAGGAATTAGGTAGTTATATTAAAAGTATATATAAAATTGCTTGAATTAGGTTATCTAAATACATTTCATATCGATATAATGAAGGTAAGAAATGTTTTAAACGATTAGAAATCCTGTGAAAATATTTGGTCTTTATCAAAATAATTTCATAATTTTCCAGTATGAATACATATTTATCTCAGGAACTAGCGAACTACCGTGTAGCCTACTTGTTAATATTGTACAAACTCTGTTTTTCTAATTATTATTTTTCATATTTAGTCCGTAAGAATCGATTTTCATATAGAGCCAGCGCTTTTTAACTACCTGAATTATAGAGGGGGAGCAAAATCGATGCTAACAAAACGTGAATTCATTATACTCACCGAGGTAATAATTTATCTGAAATAAATGAAGTTCCATTCTTAAAGAGTATAAGAGCTCCATTCACAGGTCGTAGCTGATTTCCAAGTCCGGTGAAGCTGTAAAAGCCGCAGCGGCTCTGTTTTTGGATAGGGCCCCTAAGGCTAACAGTGTAGTCAGATCAAAAAAAAAAAAAGTCGTAGCTGATACGCCCCATTTTTTAAATTAGGAAACCTAGCCCTCTTTATTGACGATTATTTTGCCGGTATATTTCATTAATTCAATCATCTGATATTTTTTTTAGTAAAAAGCAGTTGTGCTTGTTTCTTATAAACATGTATTTTATTCGTTTTTTTTGTATTGTGAAACCCTGCTTTTTTTTTTTTTTTTAATTTCGAAACTTATTAAATATTTTGTTTACAAAAAGACTTCTTCTATTTCTTCTTTTATATTTTTAATAAATACTCTCTCTCTCTCTCTCTCTCTGCCTTTTTTTCTCTGCAGTAAATAAAATCTTTTTACAGAAAAATCTCCCCGCGTAGAGTTAACGACTACTAGGATAACATAAGCGTAAACAATCGCTTTCAACATAGGATCAAATTGTGGGCGTTGCAATGGGGTGAGAGGTGAGAGGGCTAAGGGTGAAAGGCCTCATCGTAAAGTGAAATCTTGGCACCATTCCGTCAGTATCGTACTTTTTAGTATCCATTGCGAGTTTTCTCTACCTAATATTTATACATGCGACGTTGCAACTGCAATAGAATTTAAATAAACAATGTAATTTTTTTCGATTGTTGAAGTGTTGGGATGTTATAAAAATAATGGTAGCATGGCGCATAAACAGTAGGAAAATCTTCAACAAATTTTGGGTGACATTATATTGAAAGCTTAACATACATTTAAAAAAATACATATAAGAGATGTTCGAAATGTAAATTCATGAAGATAATTATTAAGGCCTAGACCACAAAATCCCTTAATAAAAGCGGCAGCTTCTTATGTTCCCGACCCCAACGCCTGCCGGAGAAAACGCCGGCCGCGTAATATATTCACTGACCCGCCCGACCAAACCGAAAAAGCTAACGCGTTCTACGCCGACACCGTCTCTCCAAACAGAGCGTGCCACCGCCCACGCCCGCGTAACCACCGTTCTCTCCGCAGAGGACGGGCGGTCAACTTCGCTCCCGCACACCCGTCACGTCCACCCTCTCTAGCGGCAACCCAAGCCTAGGTCCGTTCCTCGGTGTGAAGCCCTTGGGTCAGGGAGCCGCCCGCGCGATACAAAGTGACACTATACGTGCAACACTTAGTTACCCACACACAACATTACACACGTATGAACACACACACGTGCACACCACACAGATACATAGGTTCTGTAAGGGACCTTTTTTTTCTTTTTTTGCGCTAGTTAGACTAATGCGCTAGTTAGTGTAGAAAAACCATTCCGATTAACAAATACACATACGCATGGTCCACTCCTTCCTCCCAGGAGGAGGGGAACGTGCATATGAGTATATATTAGTTAGCTCGAATTCTCATAAGATTAGGGAATTAGTTAGATCGCGACTTTTTCGCATTCGCGACGACCGCCCGAGCCGAGGTTCGGCCACTCTGGCACCCTCGTGCGGGTCGTCACAAACTTTCGCGGCTGAGTGCCCTAAGCGCTCGCCCCCAAGTCCGGTGAAGCTGTAAAAGCCACAGCGGCTCTGTTTTAGGATAGGGCCCCTAAGGCTAACAGTGTAGTCAGTTCAAAAAAAAAAAAAAAAAAAATGCGAAAAAAACGCGCATTTTTTTTATCTCGCTGTTCTGTATCACATAAAATCACATGTGTACACGCACTAGCGATTTAATGATTAAAAGGCCATTAAGTTTTTAGGCTCGCCCTGATTAAAATAAGTTTAGCAGATTAGGTGCCGACTGAAACAACACTGTAAAAATAAATTAAATTAAATTATCAAATTAGTTCTAAACTGCACACTCTGACATATTTTCACGAAAATGATAAATTATATTCGTATGTGTATAATTTTATTTAAAAAAACACTTTAAAAGATTCCACCGTAGTTAAATATTGTAAAACTTTAAAAAACTTTTAATCTTGAAAATATATTTTAAAACTTTCTTTATATATTAATACTTTAGTAACAAAATCCTTTTTAAACAAGTTAAATCCGTAAAAAATGTTATGAATGCCTTTGACCAAAGCACCTGTAGGTAGACTTTCATTCTGGATAATACAAAAAAAATGTCATTTAGGGGTTTGACCTTAAAAAGTTTTTTTAATGCCTTAAAACCGGGCGCGCCTTTAGCGGAAATCTGACTGAGAAGCTTGTTAGATTTTAGGGATCAGTATGCTAGGTTCATATTTTGGTGTCCAAAATTAAGATGGTACAAAAGCAGCGAGTTAACTAATAGTTTACGTTGAAATAATAAATATGTATGTATACTAATAATAAAAATACAAAAATTGTTATTTTGTTTATGTGGCTGAACGCGCTAATCTCTGTAATAAATATTCAGATTTGAAGAAGTAATAATTGTATTTTACAGCCTATTTATCAAAAAAGGTTATAGGCAATGTAACATTACGCTATGACCCTTAGAAGCGAGACAGTGATTATTAACTTCAGGCAATCTGACAATATGTAAGTATTCAGTAATTATATGTACTAGCGATCGCTCTAAGCTCGAAATTCTACCAGCGACTTTTTGATCATATACTATTTTCTGTATGACATTTACAGTATTCATAAACAATGAGTATTTATGTTTTTCACTTTCTGTCACTTTTCGTTGAGTGACAATGTCAATATTTAGAGGGTTCTTAGTTCAATGGCACTGATCGGGTTAGGATTTGCAGTATTAATTTCTTTCATTTAGTAATATAAATTATATATAATTTTTAGCTTTCTGCACTTTTTCTCCATATAAACTTTAACCATGCCAATTCTCACAGTCTTCCGTAGACGCAATACGCTTTTGCTTCACGTATTAACCTACAGACGTAAATGAGCGTGTATCATCCAAATTTAACGCAGGTGATTCCGCTGAGCACAGGCAGTGTTATGAAGTAGTAAAATAAAAAATCTCTTGACTTTGTCTTTTAAGGATATTAGAATCAACAATAGAGCAATAAAAAACAAATACCTAAGCCTACATACATAGTTTTATTTTCATAACAACTACATAATATAATATTTTAATTTTTCCCAAGTCCGGTGAAGCTGTAAAAGCCGTCTGAGGCTCCAGGGTCTCTATGGCTAACAGTATATTCAGTTAAAGAAAAGTACTTTAGTTCCTTTATTGTACCTAAAAAGGGAAATATTTTTTATAGCTCAGTCAGTAGTAGCATAATACTTTAGTAATAGTATTGTTAAAATACCTATTTTGATATATAAAGTATCTTATTAAAAATTAACTTTATTATAAAGAGGTTTAATTATTATCGTAATACTTACCAATTAAACGAATATATATTACACAAGGTAAATTTAATAACCCCCGACCGTTCCAATGAGTCTAAACACGAGATTCAAGTTTGCCATGTCTTTCCAATGGAATTGAAGTAACAGAATACCTTTCGACTCAATCGGACCTGTAGACGATGGTGAATCGTACCTAAGAATACTCACAGAAATAGGTATATTTTATGCAAGTATTAGTAGGTATTTTATCATCATAATATTTAAAATGACATGACATACAAGCGTGTCTTTGCATGAAACAACCAAAATACAATCGCTTTAATATTGAACAGAACCCTTTTTTATAAAAAAATAATAAACTTGTCATCCAAAGCTTTGTGGTAAGTGGTATAATGAAAACAAAGATTTGGGCCAAAGGTTCGTAACCTTAAGGGACGCAATAAACTCCTCACCCTTATCTGGTAGGGATTTAAGGGTACTCAAATTTAGCATAGCGGAATTCAATTAGGCAATTCTTGCTGACTATTCCGGTTAATGGAATTATGTTGTTCTTTTTAAAGTGAAACTTTTATTAGATCGTCTCAAAATATTTGGTCTGTGTGTTGCATGTCGCGTGACGGTCGGCCGCGGAGTAGGGATGGCGGCGCCTATAGTTCGCAGCAACTGACCGTGTAGTGTTTAATAGACTATTATTACTCATTTGTGAATTTTTAGTTAAATGTCTATAATGTGATAAAACCACACAATCAATTTTTTTTTAATACGTTGTAGCTTTTGGCCACAATCTCACCTGATTCTAAGTGACGATGTGATCTAGAAGGTGATATACTAAGCCTATTGGGTAAACTGGTTCTCAAGTGCGGCTATGGGAACAGACTTATAGCTTCTTGTGGACAGATTTGTGAAAGCTTCAGGGTTGGGAGCTAGCCAGGCGAGCATTAGAAAATACCCTGCCATTAAGTTATAGTTTCATTACGATGTTTTCCTTCACCGAAAGCTCAGGCGAGGCTCAGGAGAGGCTCAGGTCGAGCGACGCGATGTCCATAGGCGCTACCATTGTTTCGTAAAATCTAACTATCTATATCGTTAGATTTAAACGTAGATCTAAAACGTAACTGATCGATGTCTGTTCATAGAAGGTATATGAGAAAAACTATTATTGAGGCATTTATCAACGCAGTAGAACCCAAAACAATGATTGTTCGAATTTTTGTCTGTTTGTCGGTTTGTCTGTTTGTCAACGTTTGTGCGCGCTAATCTCAGAATCGGCTTAACCGATTTGGAAACGGTTTTCACTAATATATTGTGGTAAGGTTCACTTAACATTTAGTGTTTGTTTTACTTCAATAAGTTCATTAAAAACAATTTATATTAATTAAAAAAATCACGTCGAACATTTGTTCGATAAAAATGCTATAAAATAGCTCTTCAGTTTAATTGACTGAAATTTTAGTTATCTGTATGTTATGGTTTGTAAAACGATGATGATTAAAACTTTTCATAAAGTTAAAAAATGGAGAGTTTCGAAAATTTTAATATTTCAATATAAGTTGATCTCAGATCTATGTGGTAAATCATAATAAAAGGGGGTCAGCGTAAGCTGGATAATTGTCAGTTGAATATAGCCGCGCCGCTGCTAGGGATGGCAATTCATTTCGAAAAATATCGATTCGCATCGAACTCTTATAAATCGATTCACAAAAAAATTAAGGTCTAAAAGATCGATCTCTCAAAAATCGATCTCTTTTCGATTCACTTTCTCATTTGTATCAACAATATATAAATTACTAAAATAGAAAATTAAAAGGACACCGCAACAATCGATCTTTTGGTATTTTTACCTTACTAAAGTATCAGTTATTATAGAGAAATATAGGTTTCTTTTGGTTCATCGTATTCAGAGATCAGTCGGTGTATATGCAATAATATAGAGGGGTGGTAGGGATCGCGACCACCATACCTATGAAAATAAACCGATGTATAATTTTCTTTTGGTTTGTCGTGTTCCGAGATCAATCGTCGTAATGGTTAATGATACGTAAATACAACTTGCTACAAAAATACTGATTCTTAATATATATAAAAAATAGTTCGCGATAGCATATGACTATCTCCTATACATAAGCTTCAAAAAGCAATTTTGTAACAAATAACTGTTAAAAATTAAAAATGAATTATGAAAATTATTTTAGTCATGGTATAGTTATTAATTCTAACGAATAATATTTTCTTCATGACGAATAATAAAGTAAAGTTTTTCTCTTTATAGTATGTTATTTTACACATAGTTAAGGACATAATAAAAAATTCAAATAATTTGTACTTGTGACAAGAACAATAATTATTAAGACAGACTACACAGGTGCGTTGACGTTGCGGTGTTTATTGTATAAAATTAACACGGATGAAACCGTGGGGCACAGCTAGTATGTAATATATATGTCATTTGTGCAGTATAATGTACCTAATTTTATTAGTATTTTTAGCTAAAACAAAATTAACAATTGTAGACAGAGATAGGGAACAGAGAATTTTTTTCTGACTATTATAGGTACTGTTAGATTGATGGACCCTAAAAAAAATAGAGCCTCTGACGGCTTTGACCGGGGTTAGGGGCGAGCGGTCACTCAGTCGCAAAAGCATTGGCAGTATGCGCGTAAAGGTGCTAAAGTGGCCGGACTTTGGTTTGGGTTGTTACCTCGATTGCAATGGAGTCACGATATAACTAATTTCCTATCCGTAAGAATTCAAGTTAAACTAACTCGTAACATTATGTTCCTGCCTCCTGGGAGGAAGGAAGGAACATGTGTATATAGTAATCTGTCAACATGGTCGAAACTAACTATCGTAAACAAAGAAAAAAAGGTCCCTTATAGAACCTATGTACTTGTGAGGTGTTCACGTATTTATGAACATAGAGTGTAATGATGTATGTAGGTAGCAAGTGATTGCAAGTGCACTATCACATATATCGCGCGAGCGGCTGCCAAACTCAAGGGCTCCACACCGAAGGAACGGACCTAGGCTTAAATTGCCTCAAGAGATTGAAGATGCGACGAGTCAGAGAATATCTTTGGAGATTTCTTTTTATTTGGGGTAGCCCGATTAGGGTAAAAACCTCCACCCTACAGAATGTTGCAGCCATGTTCTACGCTATGCGAAGCTATGCTCCTGCGGTGAGTAGGGTTTTCAGAAAACCTACGGTAAAAGATCAGACATCTTAAAAGTGTGAATATACATGCTAGTAAGCAGCACGAAAGCGTGCCATTATTGAGCAATTACTACTACCTAGTGGCATGTATGTCGATACCATATCTATTTTTTTTTTTTGAACTGACTAGACTGTTAGCCTTAGTGGCCCTATTCAAAAACAGAGCCGCTGCGGCTTTTACAGCTTCACCGGACTTGGGGGCGAGCGCTTAGGGCACTCAGTCGCGAAAGTTTTTGGCGACCCGCACGAGGGTGCCAGAGTGGCCGAACCTCGGCTCGGGCGGTCGTCGCGAATGCGAAAAGGTCGCGATCTATCTAATTCCCTAATCCTAAGAAAATTCGAGCTAACTAACATATACCCATATGCACGTTCCCCTCCTCCTGGGAGGAAGGAGGGAACCATGCGTATGTGTATTTAGTGATCGGAATAAAAACCATATCTAGAATCGAGCATGCTTATATAAGCAGTTGAAGAATATGCTATTAATGTCTATCTTTACCTCGACATCTATACTTTATAACTATCATCAATTGCAAGCCAAACGACATACTTATTGTACATACAACATACATACAAGGTACTTATACAACTATAATAGTTGTGCTTGTTTTAAAGATAAAAATGCTTATTATGGGTGATCCTTAGAAGATCAAGAAATGCTCTCGCTGACTTTTTGTAGGTTTTTTCAATATGTACAATTATATTGTACATTAATTTGATATATCTCTTATGGTTTCTTCAGCGTAAGCCAATTCAAGCGCCCGAAATGATACATCATGACCAGTATTTTTTATTTGTGCGGAACCCTAATTATTTTTTAGAATAAAAATAGCCTAAGTTACTCCTTATAACATCGGTTATGTGATAATTAATGTCTCGTCAAAATCGGTCCAACTTTTTCGGGGATTGATTACCCGGAACAAACAGATAATAGACGGACGAAGATTTTAAAAATTGTTTTTTTTTTTTTAATATAGGTACCGTATATATACTTTAAATATGAATTTAGTAAAAAGCTGTTATTTTGGCATTACAAATAGACACATGAATTTTATTAATTGTATAAATAAGATACGTACAGCTGTGCAGCCACGCCCCCTGCCGCGCCGTGTTAATCGAAACGAAAGTAATGTGGAATGTCTTCAGTTCTGGGTAGTTCCCACGTATGGCATGTTTCCATTCCATTATCGTTATTTTTACTTGGATTTAATACCCTTTAAATTTGTTATTACTTAATTAAGTTAGTTAATTTGACAAATTTCTAATAATTCTGTTTCGCCTGATATTTTTTTTTACCGTCGTTATGTTGGTTTCAAATATTTATGTCTACAAGTGCATGTTGGGTAAACAAAGGCAAAGTTACATGGGACTAGTGTTCTTGCTTGTTTAATTTTGTTGACTTTAGTGATTTATATTCTTTTTATGTTTTATTTCTTTGTCATTTTTATATGTATACCAATAACAAAAAACCCTATAATAATATTAATAATAATAATAATAATATAATAATAATAATAATATAATATATTAATAATAATAATAATAATATTTTCCTGTTAATCTTCGAAACGGTTGGACAGATTTTGACAGCACTTTCACTGGCAGATAGCTGATGTACGTGTATGTAGGAGTAACTTAGGCTACTTTTATTTTACAAAAAGAATTACGGTTACTCGCAAATAAAAAAAAAATACTGGTTATTGTAAATCGATTCGGGCACTTAAATGGCTTACGCTGAGTAAACCATAAGATATATTATATCATATTAATGTACTGTATATTTGTAGACATTATAAAGGAATACCCTCATAAGCATTTTTGTCTTTAAAAAATATCCGGGAGCGGAAAAACAAGATACGCGCGTGTACCCGATCGATGGCATTCTGCGGTTCACGTGAGCGAAGGCGCGGGCACAGCTAGTCATTCAATTAAAAGTTATTAATGTTAATATAATAAACATTGCGGTCGTAGTCGCGGGTATCACGTAGTAACTATATAAAACATTCACGCTTCCGTCCTTTACTAGAAGGCCGTTAACCCACAAATAGTCGAATTTATTTTTTGAATGCAAATTATATAGAGTTTAAAATTCTCCATCTTCCTATCTAAGGATCACAGTTCTATTATTAATAGTTCCAGAGTTATAAACACTTTATTGGCCGTTAACTGTCATAATATATGCTGCAAAAACAGCTTAAATGCTTAGCTAAATAAATAAAAATTGTTTTAAATTGCAAACTGCAAGTATTTTTTGAACAATTATGACCATATTTGATGCACGTAAATAAATGTCAATTAGGTGTATTTATACAACAATCATTAATCTAAGTATTATTATAGTTTTTTTAGAAACAATGATTTCCACCATTTTTCTATGAAATTACTTTTTAAGCTTAACGACCTTCTTTTTAAAGGACAGCAGCACGACCCTCATACTTGGGGTGAAAAGGCATTTCTGTAGACCGGCAAGATGGTGACTGAGGACTGATGTTGGAAATTTGTCTCCAACAGCCACCAGGTTTCTGGACTGGACCGCACTTACCAGCAGCCATCTACAATCAACAACCTGCAATCTACAGCCATTTTGCAGAGCCTCTAAAAAGCGACACTAGCCAATCGAACAAGAACCTTAAGAGAGGTAGAGCTCAAATTGTCATTGAAATTTATTTTCATTTTGTTAGTTATATTTTGCATCAGGTCTCACAAACCACGGAATCTTTTCGTCTGAGTTTTACATGAATTCAACAAAACTGTAGAGTTTTTTTTTTCAAAAATTTTCAGGTATTTATAAGTTTTGATGGAATAAAGAAACTTACATACATGAACCCTGTAAACAAACTCTTTTCTTGCGCAGTTGATCAATAACGACTAAAAATAAAATAAATGTGTAGGTACATTATTTTTTCCGAAGCTTCCCAAAAGTACTATATTTTTTGCAATTTTTTGAAAAACATACTATTTTTCTTCCAATACAAGGTGGCAACCCTAGAGAGTGGAGAGATTTTTTTTTGGAGTTTTCTCTTTACTTAGGTCAGCCCGACTGGTGGAATACCTCCACTTTACAGAAGGTCACGACTAAATAACCCTGTGTAGTCTTCTTGCGGTGAGTAGGGTTTCCAAAGCTTCTTGGGGATAAGGGGATTCAAAGTCGGCTACGCGTTACGGATACTTGTGTTATTACAAGCATCCGTAGGGTACGATAGCGGCTTACAATTAGACGAGCTATATGATTGTTTGTCATCTTTCAAGAAATCTAAAATGCCGGCCACACACATTACTGTCTACAGAAGTGGTTTACCTATTACAGTGGTTTACAGGTTTGTTCCAGGCAAAACTGCATAGGTAAACATCTCCGATAGACCGTAGCGTGTGTGACCGGTGTAAAGCTAAAAACTGATAATTCTGGAATGTAAACAAAGTCCATCGGCCAAGATGTATTCGTATAAACTAAAATACGTAAATAAGTTTACGATGTCCTGTGGATGACGTCACTAACTTTGAAGTGTGACGATTTAACGGAAAATCTCTTATTCCTATCAGATAATGTTTTGAATTCTAAACATTTATCAGTTAAATTTCCTCATGTTTAACATTTTGTAAGTGCGTGCATGACCCGGTGTACGTTCGTCGACGTGCTCCTAGTAACGTTCTCGAGAAGGGATTTGTTTTACATTTTCTTTATCTTTATGACCACAATTGTCCTAAATAAAAAAAGTAATTAGGAATAGATAATGTATTTAAGATAATTGTATGTATTTGTGATGTATCTGTTACTGCTACTTATCTGGTAGTCAAAATTAGACTGAATTCGATAAAACGAGTTTCGAATTTTTTATAGCAGTATTATTTACAATTCTTTAGCCACTTTAAAAAACAATATTCAAATTCTCTGAAAAAATAAATAAATTCCAAAAGTATTTTTGAAAATTCTTATTTTATCAATTGAGAAATAAAATAAACTACTCGTAAACAAAAATCGGTTGACTCGTTTTTAAGTTACATCCAGACAGACTAAAATAATATCTTGGGTGGGATCATTCGTTGCAGAAATTATCACCTAGAAACAAACAAAGTTTATCTATTTATATTAAAGAAGTACAGATCAAATTGCTTGTATAAATGGGTACATATATCTTTGTAAGTTTTTGTAGGTATGAGCGTGCATAATGTAGAGTCAAAACTTATTTAATTTAATATTATTATACTAGGTTTGACTGGATATTGGTCTAAGATGTTTATAAAGGTGTAAATACGTTAACCGTGCTCTATTTTGGCAATACTAAAGTCAGGTAATTGGCTAATATTCGCTTAGTCACGTATTATCCAGTGTTGCGGTTGCACGTCATTACATCTCAAAATATATACTTATTTCATTTCGATCTAACCACAAAAATAACATTTTAATGTCTTTCATATGATTTCTCTTTTTTGCGTATTATATAACTGGAAGCATTATAATTATTTATAGTTTTTATGTATCGTTTAATTACGCTGTTGTTTAGGGCAATGATGTTGGCGTATGACGCGTCTGCATATAAAATGGCATTGATAGTGGTATGCATAGAGGGGTGTCGCGTTCCGGAATCAGTCGGAGTTTATCCAGTAATCAAGCGAGGGTCAGGTATATAACGAGCTAGCAACCACCATGACGATAAACCCGTCAGAGTGATTCTGTTTTGGTTTGTCGCGTTTCGGGATCAGCTAGTGTATCTAGTCGCTGAGTTCGCCATTGTTTTTGGATTGTACTGTTCTCACTATCAGGTACAGTCCAGTCACTTTATCGTGCTACTATAAAATATATTCATATATAAACTAGCTATGCCCGTGGTTGCGCTTGCGTTGACTACAGAATTCCGTTGATCGGGCACACGCGCGAATTGTACCACCCACGCTCATGGTAATTTTAAAGATAAAAATGCTTATTGTGGGTGATCCTTAGAAGATAGATATATGATTTTGCAGTCTTTTTGTAGGTCTGTTTGTCTACGATTATGTAGTATATGGATTTGATACATCTCTTACGGTTTACTCAGCGGAAGCAACCGAATCGATTCAACACGACGAGTTTTTTATTTGCGCGGAACCCTAATTCTTATTCTATAATAAAAGTAGCTTAAGTTACTTCTTATAGCATTAGTTATCTGCCAGTGAAAGTCCCGTCAAAATTGGTGTAACCGTTTCGGAGATTACCAGAAACAAACAGACATACAAAAATAAAAATAAAATTGGTGATTTGTTATAAGTACTGTATATAATACTTTCATAATTATGTATTTAGTAAAAAACTGCTGTTTTCCATTATAGATAGACACTTCAATTTTATAAATTGTATAGATTTTTTTTTTTTAAATTAAAATCATAATTCTCGCATTCGTAACGACAATGTACCTATACCTGATCAAATAGTGTCCACCCACACTGTCAAGTACCCCCCCCATAAGCTGATTATGTACTTTACCAGAATTATTTATTTCAGTATTAAATGTTTTAATACATAAGTTAACCTTTCATTGATTAAACTAATCTGATATTTCCAAGTACTAACTAATAAAGAAATAGTAGATTACACAACAAGTAAAAAAAGAGGGAATTTAATTCGAGGGACTGAGTTAGTCTAAATGACTTATTCTAAAGTAGAATCATGAGTGTAGCGAGGGATATAAGGAACAAAATGAAAAAAAAATCACGATTTATGTACTCTACTTTTTACCATCGACTGCGAGAAAACTTCTTAGGCAGTGATTAGTTGAGAGTGAAATTTCAAGGACACGCCAGGTTTAAGGTCATTTCGTTACACGAGAGAGAAGTTAGATATAATATAGAGTAATAAAGCGGGGTGCTAAGGATCACAACCACTATACACGTGATGCATTAATGATTTTCTTTTGGATTGTCGCGCTTAGGGAGCAGTTAGTGTAAATGCGGTAATGAAACGGGTTTTAAAGAAAGAAAGAATGAAAGAAAGATAGAAATAAGGTAACAGAGAGAGAAAGAAAGAGATAAAGAAAGAAAGATAGAAATAAAGTAACAAAAAGTGAAAAAAAGAGATAAAGAAACAAAATACATATGATTTTTATTTCAAGAAGTCTCACTTATACTTCAATTACACAAGAATAAAATGCCCTTCTTCGAGTGGCAATGCTAAAAAAGATATTGATATGTTTAAATGTTAAACGATACGGTACTTATCGTAACAAAACACGTGTAAAAAATTTACTATTATCGAAATTAAATAAAAATTACTAGAAAAATCTACAATTTACAACAAACATCGAGTATACATTCGTAGGTAAGAGAAGGCGTCGCGGAACAAGCACACATTGAAACCTTGTCGGTCCGAATACGTAAACTAACAAGTTACAAAATAAGTACACTACTTGCCTTCTTTGCTGCAATTGCAATTGCAAAATTGCTTTAGTAATAAAAAAATCGAGGCGACAATGGCTCAGTAGAAGCATATTCGGACACTGCGTCGTTGAGCATAGGTTTGAATTCAACAATTACTTTAATATTAAAACATTATACTTAAAAAAACACCAGAATAAAACGATAGTAAATACGTTAAGTTCAGCATTTTCTTTTAATTTTAGTCACAGGGTTTTCTAGCAATATTTATTCCTTACAACCTAGACTATCTATTATCGTAATAAAATGACATGCTTTTTTATTTCTAAAAATTATCAGGTTAGATTCCCGACTCGTGTATAAGTTTTTTTTTTGAAAATCAACGAAAGCAGTATTTCTTATCATTAAAATCGATCCTTGCTTTAGAACGAGTTTCTCTATCTTGTATAGTTTCTGAATTCGCCCCATTGACCCATTTAAATTTTACACCCTGTATATATTTTCGTTTTACTCCTTAGATATTTGGTCCATATCAAAAAGGTAATTTATCTCTATATCTTCATTCAATAAACAATTATTAAAGTTTTAAGAAATGACTATTTTAATAATCACTACTCGTTCAACGATGTCTTTTCTTGACGTGGTATTAATATAATAAACACCGCAGAAAAAGTAACGGGTATCAGCTAGCTCAGAGATAAAACAGTGGAATGTATCTGTATAGAATAACGCTGTCCACATTTAATGTAAAAAAACTCACTTGTGGATTTTGCAAATTCTTAATTGATTTTAATATGGTCAACTTTATCAGCTTGTATCGACTTTACAAGACGATCGTACGTAAAACTTCAAATGTTTCAGTCAATATAAGAAATGCATTATGTTTCAGAAAAAAAAACCAAACAATGCTCCCATATACTAATTTTTTTCTAATGTGAATTATTGAACTATAAACAAATTTTCTGGAACTCTAAAAACGAGACGCGAAGTGTGGGTTGTTGATTTGAATAGTATACCGTGTGCTACAAGTAAAGTAACCTGTTCTTATTTTTTGTCGCTATTTATTAGAAGTTACCCAGTTCTCGGTAAGGTGAATGTTACTCATCTATCACTGCAGAGATGACAGTGCGGAGCTTGGGTCATAGATAATGGGGTATTAGGTTGCAAATATATTGATACATACGTTAACTGTGTTTATTTTGGGTTACATTTTAAGGACGAGGTAAAAATAAGTTTACTATAAATAGTTTGTTTGAATGCTAACGCCACAAAGCCTGATAAAGTTGTTGAAGTCCATAAGGCTAACAGTATTATCCGCTAAATATTTTCAATACATCAAGCTTATCTCGGTGTACTAGATATTCTAAAATATACTAAAAATGACTAAAATATGTCTGAGCTTTCTGTGAAGAATAACATTTAATGTATCTATATATCTATAGCATGGTAGTAGGTCAGGCATTTTCTAATACTATAAGTAAATCAGCTCGGAGACGTTTTTGTGTTTGTAGTAGTGTAATACATACGATGACTAAACCCGGAATAAACCAGTTTGCGCTAGCTGCCTCGTGCCTCGCACTCTAACTACTAACGTACACTTTAAACTACCTTTTCGTATATTATACCGTACACTACTACAAACGCAAAAACGTCTCCAAGCTGATTTGGTTGTACTATCGGGTTGAAAACTTGTTGTAAGGCATTATGGGCACGTTCTAATAGTTGCACTCGAGAGTTATTTTCTAATTCACCCATATTACCATCTTAATTGAGATTGTAATTTGTGGAACTATAGAAATATTTGTAAACTGTGAAACCATTTCCCGGCCAATGTAGTTAAAACAACTATTTTTTTCGCAAATGTTTTATGAACATTACATCCCGAAACGAGATGTTCAAAATGAGTCATGACGGGTTTCCCATCATTTGTATCAGGAAGCGGACATCATTATAGAATCCCATCGTAATTAAGCACTGATATATACACTACACGGCTATGACGATTACCCTTCAAAAACCTCGTTGATTGTCAACAATACTACGAAATAAGATGAGTAATTCATTTACATACTATGTATAATTTATCTATGTTATATCTCTTTTATTATTTAGCGTGCTTTCGCTTTTTGAAGGATTATCGAAGATATATGCAGTGTAAAATATAAAAATGGAACCGTAAGAAACTTTTTAAACACTTACTCAACTATATTGTATTTTGGCTACTTTTGATACTTGCATAGTTTCCCCCATCATACACCTCATAGAAAAAAAATGTAATAAATGAACTATAGACCAAACAAAATCGTTACTGTATCAGAAGATAAATATTTTTTAAACATAAATATCACAGAGTGTTACGTAAAGATGACGTACGTTTTTTTTTCCCTGTGGTTTTTCCTCGTATCTGGTACACAATCCGTGATACAAAACAACTATATACATTTGCGGTAAAGAACCTCGAACAGGTAAATCGTGCTTTGCGTCTTAACTAATAAGTGCTTTGTATTTCAAACATAAAAGTATATGGTGCAAAATAAATATAAAACATTAGAATTTGAATGGCTATACCATTATCTGTTTACATTACTTCCCTGCTTGAACTGATAGAGAATGAAACCCTTATTACAATTTCAAGAGAACGTATTGGATAAATGTTCTTATCTACCAGCATAATTTATTTCAAAGGAACCTACGGCTGTCAATTCCCAGTGTGTTCAATAAATACTTTAAGATAATTGCCTATGACAATTTCAGTACATTTATCTTCTTTCTTATTTATAAAATTGATGATTTTATGTATGTTCCTTATATGCTCTAAAACAGCTGGAGCGATTTTGATGTAATTTTCAGACAAAACGACATAACAACGCGCGGCCAGGATTGCTTATAAGATTTTTATAATATATTTTTACATGTATATATATTTTTAATATATATTAATTATATAACATAACATACTATGTTGGACTGTATCCCGAAGGGTTAGGCAGAGGTGTACTAATGTACACCCTCAGTTCGCCGAGTATATTTTTTAGGTCCAATGCAATAGGGGACGAGCCTATTGCCATTAATCGGGCACAAAGCCAATCTCCGAGCTACTACTGAGAATTTCATAGAAAAACCCAATAACACTTAGCTCGACCTGGGAATCGAACCCAGAACCTCGATCATAGCAGTCGCGCTTACAGCCACTAGGCTAATGAGGCAATATTAAGGTCTACACCTCGAAGGTTTTTGAACACGACTGTGAGGTCACTAGAGACGTCGTTTCTAGCATTTAAATGTAAGTACCTACTTAAATTTAAAATCAAATGAACCCTCGACACAAGTAACCTAATCATTGAGACCATTCCAATGAGCCTAAACATGATATCTTGCTGTAAGTTAGTAAAGAGTTAGGTATCTTCCAGATTCCAAGTGATGCTGCAGCATCAGGTGAAGATTGCCATGTTCTTCTAATATTAATAAAGTAACAGAATACCAAATCTCGACTCAATCAGACCAGTGGAGAAGATGCTCACATCTATTCATCAAGTACAACAGAGGTGATGAACAGATTTTCTTGAATTATAGCGAAGAACACTCTGGATTAAATCACCTTTCAAACAAAAACAATTAGATCAAAGTATGTTCAGCCGTTACGATGCCACAGATAGACACACAGAATATACACGTTATACTTACACCCCTCTTTTTCTGTCGGGAGTAAAAAGTTAATTTATTTTACTATAATTTCAAAACAATTTCATTTCTGAAAAGTGATCTAATAATTATCAGACCGGAAAATATCGTATTCCATTGTTTAAAAATTATCTGACAAAAGCATCTTTTCGACCGTAACAGGACTCGAACCTGCAATCTTCGGATCCGAAGTCCGACGCCTTATCCATTAGGCCATACGGTCGTTGTAGCGAAGTTCGAAATAGGTCACCTCGTCCCGCGGTACGAGCCTCCCATACTATGACGTCACGGGTGACGTAACGCGCTACCGCGCAAGGTCGTTCACGTGTCAGGCCTACGGCTTATAGTAAGGTTTATGATTTCACTATGTGTAGGCATTTATTTAAATAATCGTGCTCTGAATATGTACCTAAATATGAAATTTTTAGAACCATTAAAAGGAAATGTGGACAGCATTTAGTTCATATAAACGTACTCCTATGTAGTCTCCCATTTTCATCCATTATCCATATAATCTATATTTAGCACTGAGCTGTGTTCCTATGTCTTAAATTTTCAATAAATCTCATTATATTAAGTGAGCAATTAATTAATATAAGATATAAACGGATCCAACGATTTGGATGAAACTTTATGTTTAAATAATGCTTTACATTCCAAGTATACCTTCCAAGTATAAGTGTGTGTGTGTTTTTTTTGTAAGACACCGAGCAAATTTCCGTCGCCCAGATATTTAATTATTATAAGAACTAGGAACTCTCTAAAATTCCCCAGTTATATAGCCGCGCCATGTTGTTATCAGACATCAAGCAAACTTTGACTAATTTAAATAAAAAAAGGAAAAATCCGGCATCCGTCAAGCAGTCCGAGCTGCAGCTGTCTCTCTCGCACTCCATTCGGTCATGCGGGTATAGCGCGACAGCAGTAGATTTATGTTCAGCCAATTCTTCAAATGTCTCGCCGACCGCATGTAAATGACTCAAATAAATTTCATAAGTAATACAGACAATTTTATTGAATTAGGTCTTATAAATTTTACTAAAACAAGTACTAAGTTAAAAAATAATGCTTAATCAATATTAATAGGCTTTAAACAGAGGTAATTGAGTTTTTTGTATGTTTGATTGATGAGACCAGTTGGATATTTCGTTAAATTACAGAAACTAAAAGTTCAATCAACTGTCTATGGTCGAAGATCTCCAGCAATCGTATCTTCCCTCCTTTGATACTTTCATCCAAGTACTAATTCTCTAGCATGCCTTTCATATTTTAATACAATCACACGAACTCAACTCCGGAGTAATAGGGTTTATGGTAAACTCCATCTCGGTACGGATAAATAAGTTCACTAAATAATATCTTAGGTGCGCTAGTTAGTCTCAGTCTCATGCGCTAGTTAGTGTAGCAAAACCATTCCGACCACTAAATACACATACGCATGTTTCCCTCCTTCCTCCCAGGAGGAGGGGAACATGCATATGAGTATATGTTAGTTAGCTCGAATTTTTAGGAGTAGGAAATTAGCTAGATCGCGGCCTATTCGCATTCGCGACGACCGCCCGAGCCAAGGTTCGGCCACTCTGCACCCTCGTGAGAGTCGTCCAAAACTTTCGCGGCTGAGTGCCCTAAGCGCTCGCCCCCAAGTTCGATGAAGTGGTAAAAGCCACAGCGGCTCTGTTTTTGGATAGGGCCCCTAAGGATAACAGAGTAGTCAGTTCGAAAAAAAAAAAAAAAACATATCTTAGGTGTACGGCAAAACTGTTGAACTGTCGTCCGGCTAGTCTGTTGAGTTTTCCTTCCTTGTTGTAACCTGTAGTCCTTCAAATATTCCTCTTCCTCCTCTCGCTTTCTCTTCTGTTTCTTGTTAATCGTTATATTATATTTATCATGTAGTCTACACTTTTAATTATAGTAGCACTAAGCAATATTCTCTGTCTATTTTTCGTTACTTGTTTTAGTGTTTAAATAACGTAAAGAGACAATTGAGCAGGTCGGCATTGAAAAAAAATCAACCACATGTTCAATGAACATCTGTTATCCTAGGAGTTTTCTGCGAGATTTTGAAGTGACATGTTGCCGTTTTTTATTTTTTATTCGTTAACTTAGATTTTTTGACTATATATTGTGTAATAATTGGTGGCATTTTGAGTGATATTGTTTGGTTGTTGTGCACATATGAAGTGGATTATAAATATAAACCGAGATCGTGCATTTTGAGATGTCACAAAACTCCCTAGATAGTTCTGACAAGGGCGCCACCATCTTGTCACAAGACCCCACTTTGTATTTATTTTAAGTATAAGTCGTATTTAAGAAGACGAAGATCTGATATTAAATAAAAAAACATTTAAACCCTTAGTCTTAATAGAAAGCTCTTGAAATCTAAAAACATGCGTAAAAAATATTCACAGAAACTCTCAAACAAGGAGGTACAAGCAAAAATTTACAAAAAAGTGTTACCTTCGTCATAATAATTATGTCTACCTATTAATAAATGTTTAAGTTTTTTATAAGACTAAAATGTTTTTGCCAAGTCATTGAGACATAATAATTAGACCGCGGTATAATTTTCCGTATCTAAAAATACAAAGGTCAAAAAATGAGTAATCCAATAAACAGTGTTGTGTACGCGTCACTTCCCCTCTGCGTGAGGGGGGGGGGGGTGACGTTTCCCCGGTTTGGACGGGCGTTTTGTTGCGCCGGATGCCCGTCTCGTAGACGCCGTACGGATGCCAGTGGGCCACGATGTTAGTAGTGAGGGGGTCCGAGGTATACAATAATGCACGACCGCTTGAGGTGCCGGGTCTTCAATGAAAGTCATAATCTTGTTAATTGTTCGCAGGACGACCAAAGCTTTCTTCTTGTTGTCTTGTAGTTACTTGTACTTCGATGATTCGCGCCGTGCCCAATACGGCCCCTCTTCGAGCTTATGTAGTTCGGAGAATGACCGTAAAGAGAGCCCCGCTTTATTTCGTGTTTTAATTTCAGTTTTCGCTTTGGTTGCCCTGTTAATCTCTCTATATTTCTGTCATTATATATCGTATGTACACATGTTATATATCTAAATGTTCCTTATCGTATTACATATCCATTACATATTCACATATAATATATCAATGTAATTTACGGGCGGCATCACTGTTTTCCGTTCGTAAAGTTTCAATAATATTTGATATCCTTACTCTATTGGCTTACTTTATGCATTAATCTATTCTATATTAGTTCTATTTTCACATATGTGACACACAATACATAATCGTTTATATACATCTAATATATAACATGCAACTTAAAATGTAGCGTAGTCGCTTACATTTCTCTATAATATTGTCTGTATCGATCTATTTTATCCTAACACATAGTACATAAAACATAAACACAATAATATCACATAATAACCTAACAAGAAATACGAAAATAACTGTTCTGTCGCCAACAAACAGTGTGTGTAAAATATATATTAATTATGAAATCGTATGTTCATTTACTCATCTATTATGGTAGTAAGTTTTTTTATCGTTTTAGGTTTAGGTATACCTTTAGATCTAAGTGACGAAGTGGCCCAAGATGGTAGCACGCTAAGCCTAGTGGAAGACTGGCTCTCAAATGCAGCTGCCGGAACACACCTATTTGTGTTTGGTGACAAATTTTCAACTCGAGGGTGGTAGCTAGCCAGTCGGGTATTGGAAATAGCCTTATCATCATGCTATGGTTTCATAATACGATGTTTTCATGTTAATTTATAGGGAATAATAAATATCAATATTACTTTCAGGAATCGTTATCTATTTTCGGTAATTCTTGACTGATTTTGATTAAATTTTGTATACGAGAAGTATAAATCATTCCATGATTAATGGGCTATGAGAATTTTTAATAACATTTTGAGGAATCGTAAAACAAGAAATCCATTAAAAAAATTATATTTTATAAATTTCGTACACAGGAAGTATAAGTAATTACATAGTTGTGATAACAATTGTTAATATTACTTGTAGAAATCGTTAAAAAGATGTACAAAAAATTAAGTTTTCATCAATTCTCAACCGATTTTGATAACATTTTGTAGAGGGGAAACATAAGTCATAGCATTTGAGGAGTAACTATAAGAAATGTCAATAATAATAGTTTCGAAATCGTAGTAATAAAAACATACAACTAAAAATTTTTTTTGTTAATGTTATATTATTGTTATCTATAATGAGGTGGGCAGATATTTTACATATTTTGCTATCTGTGTAACAAAACTCACTCTGCACTTGTAATATAAACACGTTTTAAATCAGTATCCAAACTGTAAGTTAGGTACTTAATAAAAACTTCATATATTGAATTAGCTTCATTCCGCGTGCCAGAAAAGTTATAAATTCGTAGGTACATAACATTTTAAAATCCGCCTGTACATAACAGCATTAAATTAAGAGAGTAGGTACACAACATATTTACTTACAAGTTATTAGTTAGAGATATATTTAAAATATAAAAACCTATTATATATAAGCAAACCTATACTAATAAAGCGGTTGAGTGTTTTGTTTGTTTGTTTAAACACGTTAATAATCTGGAACTAACAGTCGGATTCGAAAATTTATTTTTGTATGTGATAGTAAGACTCACTAGGAATAGTATAGGCTATCTAAGATTAGGCTACAACTCTCAGCTGGTCTTAAATATTGATTTCTGTTACGTAACTCGGAGGTTGAAGACTTCCTGAACTGCTTTATCCGTAATCATTAATGATGCGGAATACAATGTTCTACAAAAACATTTGTTCTTTGTATATCTAAAAATAGTCAGGATAGCATATTTTGTGACATCAAATTAACATGGGTAAAACTGTGGGGCACAGCTAGTCTGATATATAAAATATTATGATTTGAATCTACAAACCAAGAACGTTTTGATCGCAAGCAAATAATATAATTGTAACTTAAAATTAAAAAAAATTTTTTTAGGCAGTACAAAATTGTTTACGAGATTCTCCCCGCAGGCAAGTACAGCTATTTGAACTTTACAATTTAATAAAAACACAATTATATATAAAAAACAAATAGCTCCATTGGTTGATTAAATTTCCGATAAGGTTTCCAAAGAATGTTATTAGGGATGTTATATTTTGCAAGATTTTTATTATATTTATTAAATCATATTTACGTTAAACGTAAGAACAGTCATTATTTTAAATTAATAAAAAAAATTAAAAAGCCTATTTTTAATCCAATAACTTACATAAAACAATTAAATACATACGATGCGGTTAATTTAAGCTAAATTAAGTAATATTGATATAACTTCCCCTCGAAATAATGCCAAGTTTCACGATTTTTAGCAACATCCGACCAGCTAAATGATACTAAAAGTTGCAAAATGTTAATAAACAAAACATTTCAGAAGCATCCTGAGGTAGGTTAGTTAATTTTTTTAGTTATTTTTATTTTGGTACACCTAAGAAATATAACTTATTAAGAAGTAAGAACATACAAATTTTATATTAAAAATATACAAGAATGTATCCTTTAGTGCAACAACACAGTTCTTGATAACACTTGACTGTTATTAATATTATAGATATTTTTGCAAGCGACCCCCAAGCTAGCGGTCTATCTGACAAGGCTCCACTGATAACCCTAGGGTTTCCCGGCCATAGGAATATTTATGTTATCATTATGTTTTATAAGTTTTAAATGTTTATTTTTATATCGTATAATATAATTTTATAGTATAATAAAGCGGTAAAGTTTTTTTGTTTGCTTAAACACGCCAATCCCTGGAACTACCAGTCGGATTCGAAAAATTCTTTTTGTATATGATAGCCAAATTCACGAAGAATAGTCTAGAATATCTAACATTAGGCTATAACTCTCAGCTAACTTTAAATATTGATTTTTGTTAAGTCGGAATTGGAAGCCCTCCCGAACTGTTTTATATACCCGCGTGCTCTAGCGTAATGGATAATGATACGTATAAACAATATTCTACAAAAATATTGGCCCTTAGTATATTTAAAAAAATCTGAGATAAGCATATGTCTATCTCTTACAGATAAACCACAATAAGTTAATTAGCGTTTTTTTTTGTTGAAGATTAAATATTTATTTATATTATTATTAGGCATGGCATATTGCGGTAACTGAGAACAATTATGACGGCTACACGGGTTGTTAGCGGCACGGTGTTTGTTTGACACACCGATAGTTTATGACCTGGATTAAGATATAGGATACTTTTTATGTCTGTTAATATTAATATAATAAATGTGAAAGATTATATGTTTGGATGTATGTTACTCAATCACGCAAAAACAGTAGAACGGATTTAGATGAAATTTGGCACACAGATATAGTCTTTGACCTGGATTGATTTAAAGGACTCTTTTTATCCCAGTAAAAGTTATAATTTAACCACTGTGTTAATTTATTAATACTTAATTTCTACAATTATGTAATACATTAATTTGATATATCACTTATGGTTTAGTCAGTGTAAGCCATTTAAGCGTTCGAATTGATTCACCATGACCAATTTCTTTTTATTTGCGTAGAACCATATTTTTTTAATTCATAAATAAAAGTAGCCTAAATTACTTCTCATATCATCAGCTATCTATCAGTAAAAGTCCCGTCAAAATCAGTCCATCCGTATCTGAGATTACAGGAAACAAACAGAAAGACATATTTTTTAAATTGGTGTTTTTTATTATAAGTATCGTATAAACTATAAAACTTTCATATGCATTTAGTAAAAAGCCGTTATTTTGACATTACAAACAAACAATTAAATTTTATTAATTGTTTATATAGATTAGACACATTAAAACATACATATTATACAGACATAATTTGTTTAATGATCTTGACTTTTCTATACGTATCTATATGTTTTTATCGGACTGTTTTGGGAGAACATAATTATTTACTTTTAGTATTAATCTTACCTACTGTTTTAAATATTAAACAAGTATTAAATAGGACCTGATTAAATTCTATCGGAGGTCCCGATTTTTATTTGTTATCACAATAAATATAACCTTGCTTTTGTCATATGAATTATTCATATAAAGGAATAAAACAAATGATAAAACAATAAATTATCTTATTATATTAAGTGAATAATTCTTGTATATATATATGTAATTGGTTTTTCGGAGACGGCTCCAACGATTTCGATGAAACTTTGCATTTAGATAATGTTTTACATTCCATGTTTACTTAGATAGGTGTTTTTCTTTTTTTGTTTATAAGGCCCCGAACACAACTCGGTCGCCGAGATATTTATTTACTTTAGTTCAATAATTCTAAATATCTTTTAAAATATAATACGTACCCAATTCTTTAAATACAACTTATAAGAAATCTGAATATTTGTGTAAAGATACGTTTTATAATTCCTAATATTTAATTAAAGTAAAAAATGTAAAAATGTAATAGGGGGCGACTCGACCTGGGAATCGAACCTAGGAACTCGAACATGGTAGTTGCGCTTACGACGACTAGGCTAATAAGGCAGTTCAATATACCTTGTTGTATTACCAGCATTTTCATTATTTTGTTGCAGTCAGTTAAAAAAATATATTTTATTTATTTATGCTGTGGCTAACAATTTTCGGAACTACCTAGGTATTATTGTCGTTGAGCTTGCAAGATCCTCTATCTGTAAATCTCATTTTTAAGAGTAATAAAAAATGTTTTTTATTCTGACAATAAAAAAAAATCATAAAATGATTTCATAAAAATTAACTTATAGAATACAATTTATAAACCGTCCTTAAAAGGACCTATCACCACCAATTCCCTATGGAATTTTATAGATGTCACGACGATATCATATGTCGTTTGTAGCTGTTTGTTCCGGGTAAACTTCGAAACGGTTGGACCAATTTTGACGGGACTCTCACTGCCATATAGCTGATATCACAAGGAGTAACTTAGGCTATTTTTATTTTAGAATAAGAATTAGGATTTCGAGTAAATTAAAATAAATGGTCATGGTTAATCGATTCGGGTGCTTAAATAAATGGCTTACGTTAAGTAAACCATAAGAGATATATCACATTAATGTACTACATAATTTTCAATATTAAAAAGGCGTACAAAAAAGCCAGCGAGGACATATACTATAACTGGGAGTGGGAGTACGATTCGCACGTATTACCAATCGACGGCATCCTGTTGTAGTCCACGCGAATGAAGTCGCGGGCACAGCTAGTTATTAATAAAGGAATACGAGAAGAGAGTCGTCATATAACTTTATCTAATAAATATAGCGGAATATTCTATTCAGAGGTCACTAGTGTCAATTGCAATTGTGGGTTAACGACGTATATTAATAATAGGTAATTATCTTTTAAGTTATGTGATATATAGACACTTTTTCGACTTTCTACATTTATTTAGGACTAGCTGTGCCTTCGGCTGTGCTCGCGTGGACTAAAAAATGGTGTCGATCTTGCACTTTCGCGAATCGTACTACCTCCGCTTACGGTTATTTTAAAGTTAAAAATGCTTATTGTGGGTGATGTTTAGGAGGTAGACGTAATATGCTCTTGTTGACATTTTTGTAAGTCTTTTTATTGTCTATAATTAATAATTTAGACATATCTCATATGGTTTACTCGGCGTAAACCATTTATGCGCCCGAATTGATTCACCATTAAATTTTTTTTTTATTTCCGTAAAACCCTAATTCTTTTTCCAAAATAAAATTAGCCTAAGTTATTCCTTATAACAGTCTTCTACTAGGCTTAGCATGTTACTATCTTGGGTCACATCGTCACTTAATATCAGGAGAGATTGTTGCCATGTGATAAACCATTATACATTTAGAAACCAAACCATAAGAGTTATATCAAATTAATTTATCACATAATTATACACATTAAATAGACCTACAAAAAATTCAACAAAAGTCTATGTCTATCTTCTAAGAAACACCCACAATAAGTATTTTTTTCTTTAAAATAGCCGGGAGCAGGGTAGCAAGATTCGCGCATGTGCCCGATCGATGGCATTCTGTAGTCCACGTGAGCTAAGCCGCGGTCACAGCTAGTATATTCTTCTTCAATAAACATGCTATAAAATGCAAAAAGAATTTTTCAAAGCACATTGGAAATTCGATCTAATCTCTTGAGCTTTATATTATTCTCTGAGACAATTTTCCAGGTGACTTAGCATCGTTTCACGGCGGTACCAAGTTTCTGCTGTAATTTTGATTATTAAAATGAATAATATTATTCCCTGTAAATACATTTATAAAGTTAATAACCTTCACAATGCCGTGTAACAATTGTAAGAATAATTATGGTGATTGTTATCATGGTAAACACGAATAGAACACATCGAACTATAATGTACTAATTTAGTTAGAACAACCATTTTAAATAACAATATGTACAGAGGTCACGCGAGAGGACTTCACATAAATTATTAATTAAACTAAACAAATTCGAAGTTTTTTTCTTTTTTTGAATTGGGATCTATAATACCCGTACCAAATAAACAGGTACAAAAAAAGTAGGTAAGTACGTGTTTATGTATATCTATCTTATCGTGGTCCTTAATATGAAAAAATATGTTTTTTTATGTTTAAAAAATGTTATTGCGTTTGTTTTCAAAATGATTTACTTAAATGATTTTCAACCCGTAAATGTTAAGGGTGCGAAACCTTAAAGTTTTGGCACCATTTATTACCATAATAAGGTCGTGTGTGAACCACGTGGGTTCAGTGCTTCGTTTACAGTTCATTGTTAAATGTGATTTTATAAGTAGGAATATATAATATTTTTTTTTAAATGGTAACTCTGTTCATCCATATTTCTGCCAATGTCATGCGAAAATAATATTTTTATAAGATTAATTACATCCTTGAAATCTTCAAACATAGCTCTAATATGATAGCAGTTCTCTTGTTAAAAATGTCCAGGAGGGTTTTTTGTGGAAACTTAAAATGTATGTTCCCAGTTATTATTTACCTATAATCCACTTCACATGTGAACCAAACTACATTACGTAAAATGCCGCCATAAATCTACATTAATATATACTAATTACTAATAATTAATTAAAGCGCAAAAGATTTTTTCTTTGCTTAAACACTCTAACCTCTGGAATTACCAGTCGGATTCTAAATAATATTTTTGTATATGATAACCAGATTCACTAGGAATAGTATAGGGGCATAGGCTATCTAACATTAGGATACAATTCTCAGCTAGCTTTAAACATTGAGTTGATGACAGTCAAGTATATCGATATGCTTACAGTCGAGATAGTGACAGTCGATATGGTGAAATGGGAATGGCATACGAACCGAAATACATTTATACGTAGGAAGCAAAGGCTAACTTGTAATGGCTTCACTCCGTGCGCAACTACTGCGGTTCTGAGTGTTTTTCATTATATGACCGGTTATTCATAAATGCTATACATTTTATTTCAGAAATAAAAATCGTTGTATTTTTTAACACAACTCGCTTAGAAGACAATGCAAGTAAGCAAGACAATAAGAAATTAATGATTATATTGTATTAGAAGCTGTGCCCGCGATTTCTTCCGCGTTGTATATTTCGTGTATGAAAAATGGCAACTAAACAAAAAGCTCACCTCACACCAATCTCACCTTACCTTATATTTGACCGGTATAAACTTTCAGGTTACCCAACTAAAATCATTTTAGATGTTAACCGATATTAACTAAAAGATATACAACAAAATTAAATTTTGCAATCCTTTACGAAATGCTCAGTTTATTTAATAACTTTATTTTAATAAACCTTTAATATCTATATAGGTTGTGAATAATAACCCCTAATATTAATAATAATGTCTGTTTAGTGTAATTTAATATAAGTCTTGATAGCGCAAAACACCAAACAGCGACATCTATCGTAGAAAATTAAGATCGAATAGATATACTTAATTAGGTATTTTAAACAATTCATAATAATAATAAAAACAATAAAAAATTAAAAAATCTCAGCCTTAAATTATTAATATAAGTGCTAACAGAAAATATACATAAGTGTGATATAAATATCAAACCAATAAATATCATAATAATTTAAACCATGCCCCATTTATGAATTCTCCTGGAAAATAAAAATGCATACTTTTCTATAATTTCTATATATCGCTTTTATTGAAAATTATATAAAAAAGATAAAGAATATTATCCATTAATTTGATATCTCTTCATTTTATTTCACTAAGTATTTTAAATATATGTAATTAGTATTACATAAACATACATTCTTTTTTGATGTGTACTTAACCTAAACGTAATTTATATTCTATACGTACCATACCATACCATACCATAAATGTCCATACGTGTATAAATGCATCCTGAATGTACCTTCAGACTATAAACTATAATCATACCAAATTTCATTAAATTCGGTCGAGTAGTTTCTACATATTTGGCGTACAAACATACAGACAGACAAAAATTTCAAACATTATCGAAATGTGTTCTGTCCACGATACTAAACATCCCCTATTTTTTTTTTTCAAATATCTTCAATGTACAGATTTCGTCTCTTTACTCTTTTATTGTTAGATACATTGTTTAAAAGTTGACACGAGTAAATGACAAAGAAATAAAATATGATTCTTCAAACATTACACAGTAAAATTGTATTTTTGTTTAATTTATTTATTTTATTTTGTTTCTAAATAAATACAGTATGTACCTCAGTTTTTTTTTATTATAGCAAATTTTAAATATTAGTAATTACGCGTAAGACGACAACACTAATAAATAATCCCCCCTATTACATACATCATCATACATTAAAATCTGGGGTCATCATTTCATCCCATGTTCCGACCCTCAAACCCGGCGGAATGTACTAGGGAAACATAAGAATGAGGATACTAAAGAGCTCCCTGAAAGTGAGATATCATAATATCAGTAGAATTTGAACTTTATGGTTTCAATAATAAGATCATACCACATTACCCAATTTTAGTATGATAAATAAAATTGAAACGAAGATCGTGAGTGATTTACAGTGATTGCTTAATTTGAACTTTATAACTTTTAGCATAAGAACCAAAAAGTTATTTTATCGTTGATCTTAATGTTTGAAGTTTAGGGAATATTTTCTACTGGAAAAGGGAAAATCTACTACAAAGTTATGAATGTCTAGTAGCTTGGATATGCATGAACTTATCTCGTCGTTATGCCGTTGCTTCAAGAGATATTTTCGTTATTTACGCGACTGCCCAAAAAAGGAGCGTAATGTTTTCAGGGTTCCATTGTATGTGGTGAGTTTTTTTTTAATATTTCCCCATAACTTTTAAATGCCTGAACAGATATGGATGTACGGGGTATCGTTAGAATATTTATATCATCCCTAGTGACAAAGAGTTCGGCTGTATGGCTTCATTATGAAACTGAAAAAAAATCTTTAATAATTATAATATGGGTATGAAACTGAAGGCAATTCATATATTAAAATGAATTAAGTTAAATTAAATCTATACTAATATTATAAAGCTGAAGAGTTTGTTTGTTTGGTTGAACACGCTAATCTCAGGAGCTACTAGTTCGAATGGAAAAAATGTTGGATAGTCCATTTATCGAGAAAGGTTATAGGCTATATAACATCACGCTCCGACCAATAGGAGCGGAGCATCAATGAAACATGTTGCAAAAACGGGGAAAATTTATTCCTTTTGAAAGTTTTTATTGCATGCGCTCCGTAAATGTTTAAAGTGTTGCGCAACAATAATGTATGACGGAATTATTTCTCTTAAAACTCTAAAAATAAGTCCGCGATAGCATATGTCTATCTTTTAATGTTGACGCAATATAACCTTTTTTGTGATAATACATTTTGTTCTAAAATAATGCATTATTTGCGAAGCTGTTTTTATAAACATGGTATAAATCCTTATCGAAGTAAATACGTTATTCATTCAAGTATTTAATTTTCCACAAAATTGCTCTTTACATAATTTGATTTCAATGAATATCTTAGAAGATATCACAGTTTTAAAATAACTCCGCAGCAAAATAATAATCAAGTAACGCGCGTGTATTTTAGCGGAATGATGTCGCAGGCAGGCGGCACCTAAAACTTGTATTGTAGGTGCCTAAGACAATTGTTATTTGCCTCTGCATACTTCCCACTCTCTCTAACCCTTTCTCTGTCTCTCTCTCCTATGTGACGCAGACAAAGTTGCGCGGGTCAGCTAGTCTGTATATACAAAGCGAAAAGCCACTCATTTACTTGCTGCCTAAACAGATAAATAAATTTGTTATTGCAATCAAGGGACTTATTACATTTAAAAATGTTCCACGGTCCCTTAGATTAAAAAGTGTTTTAAAAACCCATTTTTTAAATCGCTCATAACTGAAATCGATTGACGTATGTCCCGCTAACTCAAAATAACCGAGTATGTTAGATCGAGGGACGAGGGAGTGGCGATGATTTGTTTACATGACGCTAACTTTTAGATACCTATTTTATAAACACAAATAAATATCTGTTTAATCATAATAATACATTGTAAATTCTTATGATGTGTAGTTTATTTGTCAAATATAAAAAATAATGTCGCGAGAACGTGTTCGATGTTTAGTAGATATAAGCAAAAAAGTTCTTTGTGGGCACTTTTTCGGTTAAGACTTACAGTTGTGAAATAAGGGTTTAATAAATGATTAGAATTATGCTAGAATAGCTAGACAAGGGCAATGGAGAAGGCTCGGCTAGTGATCGAATTAGAGACGAGGAGATTCACAGGAGATCCAAACTACTAAAGTCACCGATACAGCCCTAAAAATACCTAGACTTAAGTGGCACTGGGCGGGCCACGTAGCTCGTGGAAAGGATGGCCGATGGGGCCAAAGAGTTTTCGAGTTTCGGCCACGTACCGGAAGACGCAGCGTATAAAGGCCCGCCACGAGGTAGTCCAACAACCAGGTGAAGGTTGCGGGAAGCCATTGGATGCGGGCAGTACAGGACCGGTCGTTGGGGCCCTTTGGGGGAGGCCAATGTCAAGCAGTGAAGGGCAAATGCAGTGAAGGGAAGTGAAGCAGCAAATGATGATGATAACTAGATTGTGAATATGACCGTAAGCTTCTAATGATGTGGAATATGCTAACAGAGAAACAGCACAAATATCGAGTCTAGAAATCAAAGTAATCTCTTTTTAAATTAGAGTTAAAAATTAACTATTATCCTACGCCAGGTTAAACAGTGGGGTTTAAATAGATGAAACCTTCCAGTTTTATTATTTTTAACATGTGTTTAACGTGTTAGTTTTTTGCAATAAAACCGAAAATAATATATTTTAAATTCTGTCTGGTCCATGCGCACCACCGCGTTGGTACGTGTTGGAGAATGCAAGGTTCATATACAATCAATATTTATATAAAACATGTAATAATAGTACGAAATCTTCAGGGCACGAGTTTACGGATATCTTTTATACGTGCATTACGGGTTACGGGATGTTTAGTACACTGTTAGGGCAGCAGTCTGTGGGTCGTTTTTTAGAACGAAGTACTTTAACGGTGCTTGTGGTTGGATTTAGCGTCACGTAAAGAAAAAGCTTTGCGACTATAGTGGGACTCGCAGCTGCTCGTGAACGTTCGGCTGCGGTCAACATTGCGCTTCGTGCGAAATTGTTTTTAACAGCAGAAGATATAAATTTCAAAATATAAATTTTGCCGCCAGGTTTCGATGACGCTTTTAGCACGAACAACGCTCGTCTTTCAACTTGGCTACGGCGACTTATTATTTGTTTGCGAAATATTCAAATGGTTGAATTAGTAGTATAAAATTTTACACGTGGGTAGAATTAAATTTTGTTAAGTCTAAATTTTTTTGTAACTTTGTATCTAACGGGCTCCCTCGACGGCACGCGTATTTTTTTAAAGGCAAGCTTTTACATACCACTTTCATTCAAATTAAAATACAGCAGGTGTACTGTCCCGCCAAAAAACTAAGTACTATGATTGATTGACTATTCAAGTAAAAACGATTTTATGTAAAACTGACTACGACTATTACAGGAACGTTTTAGATACAAAACATTAAAAACGCGAGTGGGGCCACTAGTAGACACTAGTTTAGAATATTATGGATAGTAATTAATAGTTACTTATTATATGTTAGTGATGTAATTAATACTTGTACCTTAGACGTGTCAACTTTACCCCATTTCTGTTATCTAATCACAAAACATTTAGGTTGGGCAGTCACTAATAGATTAGTTTAACCAGAATCCGGGCAAGGCGTAATGCCATCACGGATAGGTAACTAAATAAAATAATTAAATTGTGCCAGTAGGAAAATAGTTCGCCAATGTACCGCGTCCGTGTGTTTTCTTTGTTAGGTCAATTAAGTTAACTGACATAAATAAATACCGAAACCGAAACTCGACCATAAATCTAGTTTCGTTCGTAATACTCGGGTTTATTTCGACCTGGCCTCGTGGCGCGGTGGTAATACGCTCTACTATTGAGCCGAAAGGTCGCGGGTTCGATCTCGACTCATGACTGACTTTTATGTGATGAGCACAATTGTCAGTTGTGTGTCTGGGTCTTAAATATCTACTTAAGTATCTGGCGGTCTTAATTTTGGACAACACTGTCCTTTCGACCAGGAAAGACTATGAAATAATGAGTATGAGAACCAAAACAAAACGACACGTGGTCATCTAATTGGGCAATGTCTTGGTAACAGTAGCGCCAAGTTGTGTTTTGCAATATTTGCTGTCTGTACTTAGTGCATCTCTACAAATAAAAAAAAATCATTCGATATCTCAAAAACAAAATTAGTTAGTAATTAATTAATTTATTTATTTCTTAATTTATTAATTAAACATTAGTCTACACCAGTTTCAGCTTCCGTTTTTGTCGAACCTAAAATATAATATAAGTCGAAGTTACCCTAACTTGTAAAATATATTTAAGTTGATAATCTTCAAACAATAGTTATAAAGTAAGTTTAAACAACAAAACCGCTTTTGTTCTTTATACATTTCACATTTTTCACTAGCTACTCAATTTTATCCATAATCTGCTCAAAATTGAGAAAATAATCTCATATATCGTCGATGAAGTTTTTAGTAAATTCTGCATAATAAATACTAGATATTTCACTATACATCAATCAGTGACTGACAAAACAAGGCCTATCTCCCCCTAAAGTTGCAACGTTGGTATTATCTGTAACACAGTATCTAATCCTATGAACGTTCCACATGAGTTAATGCATTTATTAATGTTAGAACTGTGGTAAACGACGGAAAAACGAAAATACGGGGAAAAAAGAAACTTCACTAAATTTAAATGTTTAGATTAAAATATTATACAAAAACATTGTTTTTTTTTTTAACTGGAGGAAACTCTTAGCAGGGATCATTCCACATCCTGGGCGTTTGCCAAAGGTAACAACTCCTCTAAAACCGGACTGTCCGCGACCATTTAGATTCGAATGCGTGATGGTGCAAAACGGTGATGGAAGATGTTGACGTTGTAGACGTTAACATTATGTCGAAAGACTCCTCGAAACACAAGTCGAAGTAAGTAAGTAAGTATGTGTATGAGTATGTAAGTACAAACGGTAGAACAAGCACTAAAATGCGAAATATCTCTTTAGACTTATTACATAAATGTGACCCGTATAATAAACTTCAAGATACCAACTTAGTATTCTAAAATTTCTCACAGCACTATCAAGAACTACTCAAAAGCATTTAATAATACAGAAATATTTCATAACCAGTGACGTAAAATTATTTAACCTCACCTGCATGTGGTGCACCCTGTTGAATAACGCTGAGGATATGGCGATAGCGGTGTGGTAGGGCTGTGAAGCCCAACTAGGTCGCGACCTGACGGTGCGTATGGTAAAATCAAATCGTAGTGGTCCGTTTCTGCGCGTCACGTTACGGAATCAGCCGGTACATAACCAGTGTTTATTTACGCAGACCGACTGCTTATATTAAACTTGTTGATCTATTGGTGGTAGCCACTGTTTTTTGGATCGTATTGTGCCTACCCATCAGGCACAATACCTTCATTAGTTAAAAAAAAAAACTAAAAACAAACTATTATCGCGCACTACAAATTATAAAACATGTCCAAGCTCCATCAACAGACCCTCGTTACCAAGCCCAATCTATTGGACTCGTCAAAACAAATCATATGTGACTAAACTCGAGGGGTTTGCTAGTTGGCACTGAAGAGTTCCACTATCCACCTTCTGGGTCCATCATCAGATTAGCTCCAAGATACTAAATTATAGTTTTGTCACCTGAACTGTATATACATATAAAGTTTCACTTCGATACGACAAACAGAAGTGGATTCTAATTGACTTCTAAGATTTGATTACATTGTTTCTTAGTTACTATTGAAGTTAATAAAAGTGTGTTATAAACGTTAGCGAGAGTGGTACTTTATGGGGGGGGGGGGGGGGGGGGGGCAGTTTCACAATAAAAATAATATCTTTTAATCGAAACTAAACATTTTAGCCTTTGACTTTTTAAGAATTTTAGTAACACATGTGTTTATTATGAGAAACATTATATATCATGGCTTCTTTATTTGTACCCTGAATAAATACACAAAAATAAATTACTTCTTTACAATTTCCGTACATTTTAGAGCCTCCTTTAATGACTGCATCTAACACATTCCACAATAACGTGCCCTAAATATTCTAAAACACATTTGGCGCAATAGTTCTTCTCATTAGGTAAACTAATACAGCATTTCTCCGGAATAGACTTCCTAATTTGTTAATGACAATAAATTAATGTAATATTACTTCTTCTTCTTGCTTTGGCGCCACAAAAAGCACTTGCCAGTGTCAATGTTTTTAAGCCTTCATAAAATTTTCCATATACAAAGTGGGATTTTCTGACAAGATGGTGGCTCCCTTGTCAGACATCTAGGGAGTTTTTGTGAGAACTCGAAATGTATGATTCCACTTTATATTTTTAATCTACTTTACTTATGCACAGCAACCAAATTATATCACGCAAAATGTTACCAATATTACATAATATGGGGTCATAAAAGATAAGTTAATTAATCAAAAATAAAGACTACAATATGTCACTTCAACATCCCCCAAATCCTCATGTAAGATTTTGTAACAAAGCATCTTTGATATTACATTTGTTATTTTAAAGAGATTACCTTTAACATAACAGTGCGTGTTTGTGTTTTTATATGAGCGTATGTATGTGTATGTGCGTGTGTGATGCATGTGTATGTGATGTTTTGTACGATTTCAACTTAAAATGTATATTCTACGTTTTATGTACTTACCTACCCATTTTTTTTTCTTATCTTATAAGCTACTGTATATAAAGCGATATGGATTAATTACACCATAAATTCTTTAATAATTAATAATTTTGGTATTAAAAAATAAATTAAACCATATATATACACTTAAAATACTATCAATAAACCTTAAAAACAATCATATTTCTTCCTATACGTAATTAGCTGAATTTTTTTAACAATTTTTAAATTTCCTATATCTCCACGTTAAAGAAGATTGCAGCCAAATAACCTTGTGTTTTTTTCTTGCAGTGAGTAGTGTCTGCAGAGCTGTTTGAGGAAGGCGGGTTCAAGGTCGGCGACACGGTCATGGTCCATTATCATTTTATTTAACAGGCGAGCCGTATGATTTTTGTATTATCATTATCATTGTATATATCAGGCGAGCCTTAAGATTTTTTGCCACCTTAGTTCTATAAAAAAATATAGGATGTAAAATTTAAAGCTACGCGCGTACCTTACCGTACCGCGTAAATTATGTAAAATCATTTTATTAACTTTTTTATTGTTTAAAAATAATTTGACAGTGAATAAACAAACATTATTGTAATCAAATTAAAATATATAACTTTTATCTATAAATTAAATCTCATTCTTCTTCTTTTTACCCCTTATCCTACTGTAGGGTCGGCACATCATGTTTTCTTCGTCCACTCTACTCATCTCTGTGTTCACACCTTTTATACGTTTATCACTGTTCACACAATCCATTCATACCTTCTTCGGTCTTCCTCTACTCCTTTAACCATTCTATCTTTCATACTTAACATTCTTCTAGTTATATGACTCTCATCCCTCCTCATGACGTGACTGGTGCTTAATTAAATCTGATTATAATAAGTAAATAGATTTAAAGCGCGTATAGTTTAATTTAAATACAATACCCTGAACCTAAGTTTAACCTGAAACTTCATGATCTTGTTGGTACTGGGGATAAAATGTTTGGAGTTATTTTTGTTTTCTTACGCCAAAGAAGTATTTATACCTAAACACAATTTTTTCCATTATTTCGTTTTATAATCGAATCTACGATATTCTACTAACAATTTTTCCGAAATACTCGTATTTATAAATTTATATTGTCAATAAATATGCTTTAAAAACACTATGTTTACGAGTGGCACAAATATAAAAATAAAAATTCTACAAATGGACGGAAAATCACAGAAATAATTCCATGCAAACGATACCGATAAAAAAACTTAATAAAATTGTACCTACATCAACAAAACATATTATTATGGGAAAACATTCTTATCAATAGCACCGCAACCATAAAGTTGAAAATGGGTTATTACTTTGTCGCATTCACAAACGTCGTAAAAACCTCACAATTTTAATCAAATGCCTTAAAACGTGAATATTATAATGTTATCTCTACTATGTACAGTTGGAATTTATTTCTATACTGGAACTTGTCACCATAGTGTAATGTTTTTACAGTTATTTAGATTTTTATTTTTTTTATTAACCATCGTTCAAAAATGAGGCATTGAGGCTAACTGGTCGCTTAAACTAACGCATCGAAGGTGGTTTTTGTGCAAATGACAGCGAATTAGATATGTGTGATGACTTGACTATTAAATCTATATATTAATACGTGAAGCAAAAGCTTTCGGTACCTTTTTATGCGTATTGCGTGTACGGAAGACTGTGAGATTTGGCATGGTTTAAGTTTATATGGAGAATAAGTGATGAAAGCTAAAATTTATCTATAATATCTGTTACTAATATATTAAATTAATACTGCGAATCCTAAACAGACCAATGCCATTAAACTTAGACCCCCCAAAATATTGACATTGTCACTCAACGAAAAGTGACAGCTAGTGATGTAGATAATACTCATTGTTTATGAATACTGCAAATGTCAAACAGATAATAGTATATAATCAAAAACTCGTTGGTCGAATATTACTAAATATAAGTAAATATTACTTAAAGTTAAAAAATTAACATAAATAGTTATGTATTTCTATTGAAGTGAAACATCTAATCGGCGGGTCGGACAGCTTGCTGGCCCCAATATTAGCGGCTGTTGGCGTGGCGACGCTTTGGTCCCAACGTTGGCGGTGTGGAGCCGAGTTCGTTTATAGACAGGCTGGAAAATTTCAAAGTATCGTGTTAAAACATGGAAAGATTAAAAACGTGAAGTAGGTGTGGCGACCACCATAGACATAGAAATATCACCCGGTATATTTGTTTTTATTTTTTTATATTTTTTAAATATTCACTAAGATTGCTCACGTCTTCCGGATGTCCCGTAACGGCCAACTTTTTTTTGAGTGAAACTTCTTAGTCTGCGGTTTGATAATTGGACGGAAACCAGAGTGAAATTTCTAGGACGCGTCACGTTTAACCTCGTTTCATTACATGGGAGCGAAGAAAGATATAACGTAGAGAGAAAAGCAGAAAGACATTGTTTACTTAATACACAGTTTAGGCTATCCGCGTTTCCCTTTTGAAGAAGTTTCACTTTTATGATATACAGTACGGTTATGCACGTACAATCATATTAAATTAACTAGCTGTGCCCGTGGCTACACTCACGTGGACTACAGAATGCCCGCGCGAATGCTGCTCCCCCTCTCCCGGCTATTTTAAAGACAAAAATGCTTGTTATGGATGTTCCTTAGAAGATAGACGTATACTCTCCCAGACTTTTTTGTAGGTCTTTTTAATGTCTACAATTGTTTAGTCCATTAATTAGCTATATCTCCTATGGTTTACTCAGCGTAAGCCATTTAAGCGCCCAAATTGATACACCATGAACAGTTTTTTTATTTGTGCGGAACACTACTTCTTTTTCTAAAATAAAAGTAGCCTAAGTTACTCCCTATAAATTTAGCTATCTACTAGTGAAAGCCCCGTCAAAATTGGTCCAACCGTTTTGGATATTAGACAGACAGACAAAAATTTAAAAAATGGGTGTTTTGTTATAAGGTTTCGTATATACTTTCATATGCGTTTATTAAAAAGTTGTTATTTTGACATTACAAACAGACACTTCAATTTTATTCATAGCTCCATTCATAGCACTTCAATTTAGCATAGGTTTAACAATTGGCTAGAATCTCAATCTCCATGTTAAGGGACGATTTGGCCCAAAGATGTTAACACATTAAGCCTAGTGAGGGGACTGGGTCCCAAGTGTAGCTGTCAGCACACCTATAGGTGGATGGTAGCTAACTAGGCAGGTATTAAAAAAATTTCTACTACCATAGTATGGTTTTATAATAATGTTATCCTTCACCGAAAGCTCAGGCTCTTTGGAAGGTTCAAACTTACGTTAATCAATACAGCCTTTGACAAAGCTTACACAGAGCCAGGATTGCTTCAAAACAATTTACTACAATATCGCAGATAGTTTATAACAATTGGGAATTGGATTTTATATACGAAGACTAAATTATATACAAAGCGTAAAAATCTTTATCTTCTATCGAAGAAATGCAGTATTAATGGTCACACTATTATGATTTACTACACTGCATCATAGGTAAAGACAATCAAACAGCCATATCATTATTGCCATATAAATATCCGCATTGTTCTAACGGCAACACGTGTTTTTGGGTCAAGGTCTTGCTTCCACGTTTATAAACATTGTATTAGGCAAAAGTTTCTAAGGTCGACTAAATTGCATATTAAGAAAATGTATTATCAGCAAGTATTAAGCTAACGCCAAATTGTCATACCACTTAAATCATACCCGTGCGAATATTAAGCACAATAAAGAATGTCAATGAACTCAACAGATCTGTCAGGTTAGTAAAACAGATTATTAATAGATGGCGCTTTAAATATATTTTCATTAGCATCAACAGATGGCATTCTCAATAAAAAAAAAATTGATATTTTTTTTAATGAAAACAATAATTTTAAAGCTTTGTTCTTTACTTATAAAAGCAATCAGTTACTTGGTTTTGTATTTCGTATAACAAAGAAATTTCATAGACCTACTACTTTGCTTTATCTATATAAAACTTTAATTAGGTTCTTAATCGAATACGCCTGTGTAGTTTGGTCTCCATACTATATAACTCATACAAATGACATTGAACGGATACAGACTCGCTACTTGAAATCACTTTGCTTTAGCCATGGGATGAACAGAACACTGGTTAATCACATAGAACGTGCCAAGCACTTTAAAATCTCCTCTCTCTCTAGTAAAAGGCAAGCAACTGAATTAATTTACTTTCATAAAATTATTCATTCTACTATAGACTGCCCACAACTTCTGATCAGCTATCTGATGGTAAGCTACAACATCAAAATCCGTAGTAGAAGCACACAATTATTTCATATCCCTTTTTATAAAAACAATATATCTTTCAACTGTTCAATAGCAAGTAAATAATAATATCGATTCATTATAACGCTTTAAATATGGATCCTATTGATATATTTAACTTGAATCTAAGTAGATTTCGATTTGTAATTCAAAGACACCTTACTTTATTTGAATATATTCTTTATAATGTAATTCTGCATGCAAGTGGCAAATTTATTTCTTTCATGTTTTTTCCGTTTGGAAAATAATTACAACTGATGTGCACTAATAAACTGGATTATAAGCTAGTTAAAACATGTAAAATTTTGAGATTTATTCTTATTTTGTTTATAATCTGTAACGTGTGCCCATATAAATAAATAAAATAAAATAATATTTCGTCAATAAAGGAGTTAAATTTTTAGACTGTAATTAATGTCAATTTTATTAAGACCTGCTAAGTTAGAAATCCCATATAATTGATTTGTAAATTAATTGAGGAAGGTAGTTGTATTATTAAAAAGGGAGTGGTTATTGAGTAGAGTTGTGTTCCGGGATTTTAGAGAGATACTCTCCAGTTTATTATAAATTTCTTCCTAGGCAGTTTACGTAAATCTACAACCTGTACATATTCCAATCTATGTTAATAAAAGTTAACGTGTGCTTTTTATTGAAATCCTAACGTAATGCAACCAGCAGGTAATATTTACAGAGTTAATAATAGAAACAGGGTTCAGTTGAACAAACACAAACAGGAGACGTCATAATGAGAAGTCAGCCTTGCGAACGTCGGGAAAGCGCCATGAGTTGACGAGTGCAAGGTCTTATCGTAATTGGAAAGTAATAAAACACCGTGTCACTCGAGGCTAGATGAAGCTAATCACACCGATATGTAAAAGTTTTTTATTTGTGTTCGACTGGAATTGCGAACATAAAACTCGCCATAGTGGCACGCTTCAGGATCAACTGATGTGTAGCTAGTAAAAAAAGATTGGTGGAATAATCTATTTGTAACTTTATTCAAACTACTATATACTGAATGAACGAATAATTATATTTATAGCATAACATAATTCTCGCATTTGCTATAATAAAATATAATGGTCCAGACAAATATTTGTTATTTCATAGAAGTTTAGGTAAAAGAAACAAAAACATTCCATAACAAAACTCATACTATAACTATGGATACGAAAAGCACTGCATCTTTCTCTATAATATATATGTGGTACCGGCAGTCGATTTTATATGGAATAACAAGGAGACCTGACTATAATATTTCTCTTGTGGATTGTGATAAAGTTTTCCATCGTAGATGGGCAGATAATTTAGGCTAGTTTTATAAAATTTGTGACTTCTATTTCCACATTTCTTTTTATCTATGTTCCTTCTGTCTGTATCGAGAAAAACAAATATATAAAGACTCCGTTAGACCATGTTATTTTTAGGAGAATGAGTGTTATTTCTAATGTTAGAAAACTCAAAAATCACCTTCTATGACGACATTGCGAAGAAGATTTGCATATTGAACATTTACATTGATGAAAAATGCAACCAATCACGTATCAGGATGCGTGTATGGATTAAATAATGCTTCCAAGATTAGATTACAAATGAGACAGGTATTACTGAACGGTGTAATAAGAGGACGTATCTTTACTAAAAGCATTCTTAACTATAACAGGGTAACTATGAATGTATTAAAGTTTAAAGCCCCTTACTGTCAAGGTTCAACTTAACTTCAGCTGATAAAGTTTAAAATGCCTTGAGACTCAGTGATTCACAGAGAAACTGTAAATCTTGCAAAAAGATAATTAACCACAAACATTATTTTTAATGAAGATTTTAGTTTTAATTTGCTTTATGAAACTTAATCTTATGTAGCTATATTAATATCATATATAATATTGTCTATCATATATTATATATGTATTATCTTCATAAGCAATTGGTATTAAGAAGTAGTTTTAGCTTCCACACTATCGAAACTAGTAATCAGATTAACCTTTACAGAGTTATCTCACGTTTCTACTAACAATGTGCAACGGGCCCATGATTTTTTATTTTGAATTTGAAGTTTTACGTTTGCTTGTAAAAATATATTGATATTTAATAGGCAAGAAAGTTATATCTCCGTCATATTTTCAAGTGACCAATTAGCAAATCTATACAAATAAATAAAATGGAAATATCTGTTTATAATGTCAAAATAACAGCTTTTTACTAAATGTTTAAGAAAGTATATACGGTACCTATACTAAAAAAAAAAACAATTAAAAAAGAATTCTGTCTGTTTCGGGTCATCTCCGAAACGGGTGGACCAATTTTGATAGGACTTTGACTGGCAGATAGCTGATGTTATAAGGAGTAACTTAGAAAAATAATTAGGATTCCGCGCAAATAATAAGAAACTTGTCATGGTGAAACAATTCGAGTCTATTCGGGTTCGGAAAATCTATGCAAAAGCAACCGTGGGCCTGTGCTAGCTGTATAAAATTATATATATATATATCCTTATATAAAATTTGTTCAACTTGATTTCCATTCGAACATAAAATACCTATGTCAATTATTGGAAATAACCTTAAGTATGAAAAAAAGCTGTGAAAAAAAGCATGAAAATTGTTTTCATGTGACATGAATCTATTTTTTGCAACATGTACTAAATCTTCTTCAAGTATCTAATTTCTATAGAGATTTAAAATTAGTTATCTTTTTTTTAAATAAAACGAGAAATTATACTAACGCAAAGGGTTGTGTGAAGAGTTGACAAGCGGCATCTTGATGTGGATTACGATTTTGTCTCCTACACGGTAAGTGAAAAAACATTTTGAAACAAATTAAAGAATGAAAAAGGTTTTTTTTGGTACGATCTTAAAGTGACATAGAAGTTTTTATTTTTAATTCGTTAACTTAGGTTTTTTCATAAATCATGTAATATTTATTGGTGGCATTTTCCGTGATATAATTTGGTTATTGTACATAAGTGAAGTGGATTATAAATATAAAGCGAAAAACATGCATTTTGGGATGTCACAAAAACTCCCTAGATAGTTCTCACAAGAGAGCCACCATTTTGTTAGGACCCCGCTTTGTAAAGGAAAATTTTACGGAGGCTTACACTGGCAAGTGCTTTTTGCGGCGCTAACACAAGAGGAAGAAGGAATGAATGAGTAATTACGATATTTTCGAATAGAAATTTATAGGTTTCAATCCGTTTTTTGTTACTGGGTGTGTATATACTGATAGTATACTAACGTCTTAAAAAAACATTGTACTTATATACTTTTATTATTATTCCAACGTTTGAGACGCGCGACGGCTAGTCTTATGTGATAAACTTTTTTTGCGAGCCCTCTCATACTACATTGTATGGTATTTAACAGCTAATTAATAATAACTTTGTAGCTTTGTAACTAACTCCACACACGATATATTTCTTCATTTCCCTTTCCAAAAATACCCTTCGTACCGAATTTCACGACTGTAATTGTGAAATTTTAGTGTGAAAGGCCATATATCTGTAAAGCATTACTCAAAAATAAATTACAGCTATACGAGGGTATAATTAACCTGAGTATTCGATATTAATTTAAACTTTCTACCTCAAGCCGCTTTGGGGAAAAACGGGCACACAGACAGACAGAAACACAGACGTTTTGTCATTTTAGGTGCAGGACCCTAAAATATGTAGTCATAATAACCATCACAATATAATAAATTTTGTCTATAAAGTATAAAGATTTATCTATAATATTAATTTATCTATGACATATTTTATGGGCAAATATCAACAACTTCACTTAAAGTAATTTATTATTGTTTAAGAATATTTATAGCTCTTGAGGTTTATGTTATCGTTGTATTAGATGTTACATGACTCTAAGCGATAAATTATACGCGTTGTGTCCGCAACTCAGCTAGAATGAACAAAAAAAAATTGCCGGTTTGAAAATTTAGTATCTTATACATAACTGAATTCGGCTTATAAGCTATCTATGTGCCAAATTTAATTGAAAATTCGTTTAGTCATTTTTGCATAATTGAGTAAAATTCAAATAAACTCACTTTCGCAATTATAATATTAGTTATAACTATATAATGAGTTTTTGGTCTTATAGTTCTTTTGGCGTATTTAGTATAGGGTAGAAGTGAAAGCTGCGCGCGCAGCATACCCCTTCAACAGACAGCGAACTTACTGGCAAAAACTGACGCATATGGCGGGGTCCCATCAGGGTGGTCATGTGAAATTTGCTGGTATTAAGTAATTCAGTTATTTATCAGTTATTTTGTATGGTACATAATATAAAACTTATATTGATCTGTTCTTTATGAATCGGACTAACTGATTTTTAATAAACTGATAATATATGCAAGTCAGTTTTTCAATTCTTTGACAATCTAAGCTAAAAATAGGGTAAGCGAATATTTGCTAGGCCTGCATACAAAAACTCCAATAATTATAAAACCAAACAATGAATGTAAGAAATGTTTATTTTATTAACATTATCAAAAATATATCGATAATATAAAATTAAATAAACGCACATATTAATAACTATACAATTTTTTTACACAATATGCTTCTTCACAATGACAGACCTCAACTCGCGGCGGCGATAAAACAAATCCTCACGTTAGAGGGTAAAATTGAGACGTAAATCATCATGTGACGGAAATGTAACATGATGAAGATGACCATCAATGATAATAATGTGAAATAAATTTACTAACTTTTAATTTTTTAATTGTGTAAAAATAATTTCAGCATGCATAATAAATAAACATTATTTTTTTTACAGTTTTGAAGGTTTTTTTTAAGAAGGAGGTCGTTTGTTTATTGAGAAATGTATTTACAAGTTATTTCGTTATTTAAATTGGTAAAAACTTAAAAAGCAAGAATTGTAAAATAACTTTAATGTCGTTTCTTTATTTACGGATGAAGTGAGTGAGACTAAAACTGTTGTAAGAATTATTATATGAGGGCATAGTTAATAAACGTTTTCTTTAATAATGTCTATTTTTATCTTCTATTTCAAATAAGATTAATTAAATTAATCAATTAAATTATATACTTTTAATTTTTAAATTATTCATTATTTTCATTTTATCTTTTTTTTGTTCTCATTATTTTTATTTATGTGTTGTCCAAAGATAAATTTATATTAAATTTATTTTTCTTCAAATTTTCTTTTTTCACATTATAATAATATTATCTTGTTCCTGTTAGTTATTACTATTTTAATTTAATTTAAAATATGCTTTGTGACGATTAATTTATTTTATATTTCAATGTACGAAGCTATGGGAAATGCTGTATACTCTTAAAATGAACATACGCATCAGGGTACTACTAAAACATAATTATAATAATACTTTATAATGTGTAAAGTTGTTGGAGTATCCATTAAAAAAAAAAAAAAAAAAAATCTTATATCTATACAATCGTTAATAATAATTATAAATACACAGTTTAAAAAGATAAGTAAGCAATATGAATAAATTTATTTATTTTTTTATTTTATTTTATTTATTTAATTAAGGTAACATACAGCCATAACATAAACATGTTTAAATATAATTTATACAAACAGGCCTACAGTACCATATATTGAAGTACATATATCTATATATAATTTTTCAAAAATCGTAGCGTTACAATCATATTAAAAAAAAAAGAACTAAATAAATTTAGAATTTCAATAACAACATTAAAATAAAAACATACAAGAGTTAAATTTATATTATATCATAACATGTCTTTATTCAACAAATCACGTACCTTCCTTTTGTAAGATGATAATTTATTTGAAAATATGTCAACATCACTAAGAAATCTGTTATAGTAATAACAAGAACGTTGAAAGAAGGAGTTTTTGAAATAATTTGTCCGACAAAAGGGAACATGAAATGTGTCCTTTGATCGTGCGTTTGATCGCGGTATTTTTAAAGAAATGTGTTCCAGAAGTGGAGAAGAATCTATATGGTGATTAATTATTTTATGTAAGAAGATTGCATCAAGATATATCCTCCTATGTTTTAAGGATTGCATATTATGCCTAGAAGCACTTGTTTACATTATTTACATTAACACATACATTACATTTACATTATTACTTACATTATGACTTCATCATGTTGTTGTTGGAACGCCAGATAAAATTTTTGGAGTTATTTTTGTTTTATTATACCAGCGGAATATAACTTCTTACGTACACATACCATAAGTAAACCCGTTATTTTTAAAATTACTGTTTTAATAAAATTTAATTAGTATTTAGTTGAATAGGTACAATTAAAATACTAATGTTTTCGAAGTTTAAAATGATAGTATTCATCTACCGTTTTATTAGGTATTTTCTAACCGCTGTCGCCTATTTCTGTAGGTGTGTTCTGGCAGCTGCACTTAAGAACCTGTCTCTTCAAGCTTAGCATATTACAATATCCAGCTACAATGTAGTTAGTGAAATTGTAGACAAAAGGTAATAAAAATATTTAACGTGAAGATTGAGAAACATAATATTTTTTACGACACAGTGACGGAATTCTGCATAGAACTACAATGACAAAGTTAATTCCATTAAATACGATGATGTTTACACAAAGATATCCTGTTACTAATTAACAATAAAATTTCGGCGAAAATCAACTGTTTTACAATTTCATAGGCTAATATTGACATAGACATTTGTCACAAGAAATGTCATGAAGATAAGTTACTTTGTACATAAGTATAATTAGGGAATTTTTTGTGGTATCTTAAAGTGTATTGTTGTCTTTTTTATATTTAATTCATTAAATTATGTATTTTGAACCTATATTATGTGTAAAATTGGTGACATTTGTCGAGATATAGTTTGGTTGTTGTGCATGATTGAAATGGATTATAAATACTATATAGCGGAAATATGAATTTTGAGATTTCACAAAAACTCTCTAGATAGTTCTGACAAGGAAGTCACCATCTTGTCAGAAATACAAGCGACCGTGAGAGGGATAGAAGAGCAATTAAGATTAAAAACTAAAATAAATTACTAAACAGTAACCATTAAAAAAATGGAATAAAAAAGGATAATGCAAGTCCTAATTGGCACGACTATGATCGTCGTCAAATTGGACTAGCTGTGTAACGGCCTGATTTGTACGTACTGTTGTATGAACAATACGAGCGGTTCACAGTGCGAGTCTCGCCGAATTATAAGTTTTTTAAAAGGAGATTTAAAAAAATATTTTTATGTCACAGGGAGGGAGCATAACACTTTTTCCTTATGTGATTATTTCTACAAGTCAACTCATACCAAAGGCTCCGATAAAGAAATTCGTCCCAAAACTTCAATGAATATGAGGAGTTTCGTGGTGTATCTTCAAATTCAAAGATCCAATCCCAATGAAATTAAAACGGGACTATCCTTGAGGTCTCCCCTTTCTAACGAAAAAATTATCATCCCAATCGGTTCATAAACAAAGAACTTATACCTTAACATCCATAAAAATATATGTAATGTATAAAACATGCACGTATATATGTCAAAGTACAGTGGACGAGCTGAAATCTAATGATTGGAATCTGGTGTGACATAATAAAATTATCTTTGTATATATTCCGGTCGCTATTCCCAAAAACGATTTGTTAATCATGTAAATATCTTTAAAAATATATATATTTAAATATACATTTAAAAATACTTCTTTATATATATTACTAGCTATGCCCGCGACTTCGCGTGGAATATTTCATGTATGAAAAACAACAACTAAATAAATACCTTACCTCACCTCAATCTCACCTTACGGTATTTAAACGGTAGCTTTGAGAATACCCAACTAAAATTATTTTAAATGTTAAACGTCCTTTACAACAAAACTAATTTTATATAATTTAGTGAAATTTAATAAAAATCTTGATATCGCAAACATCAAACAAGGACATGTATCCTAGAAATTTAGATCGAATAGATTTTTGTAATTATTTTAAGCATTTAAAAATAACGTTAAATCTATTTAAAAAATAATAATAATTAATACGTGAAGCAAAAGCTTTCGGTACATTTTTAAGCGTATTACGTTCACGGAAGACTGAGATTTGGCATGATTAAAGTTTATATGGAGAAGGAGTGCAGAAAGCTAAAATTTATCTATAATATCTGTTACTAATATATTTAGTTAAATAAATTATTACTGCGAATCCTAACCCGAACATTGCCATTGAACTTAGACCTCACAAAACATTAACATTGTCACTCAACGAAAAGTGACAGCAAGTGATATAGATAATACTCATTGTTTAGGTTTATGAATACTGTAAATGTCAAACAGAAAGTAGTCTATGATCAAGAAGTCGCTGGTCGAATTTCGACCTTAAGGCGCTCGCTAGTAATAATAAAAACCCATCCTAAAATTATTAATATATAGTACTTACAGAAATATACTTAAGTGTGACAATAACTAGCACATCAATTTCACGCTGATTTAAACCAATTCGTATAGAGTCATCCATGAATACTGCATTGATTGCTTTTTTTTTTTTTAATTATGTAAAGATAAAGTAAATTTGGATTTATTTGATATCTTTCACTTTGTTTTACTAAATATTTTAAATATATTAGAAAATTACATGTACACACATACTTTTTTATATGCGAATAACCTAAATGAAATTTATAGACTATACAAATGTCCATACGTGTAAAAACGCTTCCTAAATGTACGTCGGAGCCAGGCCGAAGATTTCGCGATGTTGATATATTTTAACTAAAACACACGCACTTCAACTATTTACTTTTATTTTCATACGATTGTTACAACAGAACTGTACAAAGGCACTGAACAATTATTTCAAAATCAACAGCTTTTATATCCGAAATTTATACACACTGTTAACACAAATAAATGAAACTAATACAATGTAATTATTTAAATATATCTTAAACATTTATATATGATTGTATTTTATGATGCATAACTCCATCTAGTTTGTTATTTTAACGATGAGGAATGGTTTTATATATTTTTAGTTTAATTTTAAAATAATATTTGTGAACTATTTGTATCCGATTGAAATATAGCGATACTTTCTGTTGCTGTTTAAATCCATCAAAAAGTATTATAGGTCCAATAATAGGTCAGTATAATTATGTAATCTATATAAAAGGATAACTGAGTGATATGACAACGCACAACCCAAACTAATGGGGCTAGAGCCGTGAAAATTAGCATGCGGGTTCCTTTTACACTATAGGTGAGAACTAAAGAAGGATTTTTGGCTAAAGGGCATGAAAGACTGTATGAAAATCCATCATTATTGAAGATGTATTTATGAATTCAAATAGAATACATACAACATAAAAACATAATTAATTATAATCGGACATAACTCAAACATGAAGCGAGTGAGGCAGCGGGTAAAGCGCTAGTACATAATACGCTTACCAGGCTCTACTGAAACTTTATTCGTAAGTTTTGGTGACAACATGTAATGATAAAATGTATGGCTTGTTGTCAACGCGCTGGTCTCGAGTGGACCACGAGTGGATAATGCAAGGACGTTACGTTATTGGCACGGACCGACACCACGTAAAAACTACTGGTTAATTCGTTGACACGCGATGTTTACCAGTTAGCCACGCGGCGTTCACCCGTTGACAACAAGTGGCAAGACTACCTTTAAAGCGCAGTTGCCGGAACACATCTATAGAGGCTTAGCGGACTATTTTCAACTAAAGCGCAGTGGTAACTAGCCAGACGGGCGTTATAAAATGCCCTACCACCATGCAATGGCTTCCTATCTATATTTCCCATCACCGAAAGCTCTGACTCAGTGTAGGGATTCGAACTCACGTCGATCGACGCGGTATCCGTACACGCTACAACTCAGCCGTCATTGTTTTAAAGATAATATACAAATGACAACAAAAAAAACGGCTTAATATATGTATAAAATTGATAACAAATTCGTTAGCATTACCAATATTCACAGTTGATTAAACATTGGTGTTGTCAGGTGCATTGAACTATATATAACCTTTACGCACAACAAAGTTATATTAATGTGTGTGTTTATTATTAAATAAACATTGAAACATCTGCTTCATTCACTAAACATGCATCAATTATAAAAATTGTCTTTTATATAAAGAAGAACGAAAAAGTAGTTTATTGAAAATATTAAAAAAGGTTTTCTTTTTGTGATAATGGAACAATAATTAAATTACGATAAATGAAACTGCCTCATTAGCCTAGTGGTCCTAAGTGCGCCTGCTATGCTCGACGTCCTGGGTTCGATTTCTAGATCGATTAATGGCAATAGTCTTGCCCCCTATTACATGGGACCTAAATGATATACCCGACGAATTGTACACCTCTGCCTAACCCGTCGGGGATACAAGCGTGATGATATGTTATGTTATATGCAAAACAAAAAGTAGTTATGCAAAAACAAAGTGGACGCGTGAACTTATGTACCTACGTGTATTAGAAATTATATTTCTTTGTATATTCACACTCGATGTTATGAAAACTTCACCATAAAAAAATCAAAAGATTTATAGCAAGAAATTTCATAGTGTAGACTTTTTGTTATAATTTGTGATCACATTGTAAAAACCAGTTATTATTAGGGATCTGCACCTCATAATGAAATAACAGAGCTCATATAAGAATTTTTTGTCCTGAGTCCTGACAGACGTGTGTTCGCGTGACAAAACCCTTTTTTCTCAAAAACGACTTGCAGTATAAAGTTGAAATTACTGTCAATTTACCTACTAATGTTTATAGACTTATGCTGCTGTAAAAAAAAACAAATTTCTAGGTTCCAGATTAATGTATTAAATAAACACAGCACTTCATAGTTAAAATACAGCTTACGGTAAGGTTATCAAAACCTACATGATACTTCCCGCAGACCTACATTCTTTGAATTCGGCACGAAAGGAGGTACTTTAACAAAAGTTAAGGAATCAATCCAAAAATAATGACTTTGTAACTCCGTGGGAAAATAATGCAACAAAATTATACTAAGTTTTATTTTTCTCTAGGAAACAGCTTGAGGTATAAAGTTATACCTATTTAATTTCATCAGTACGGAACCCTAAGGTTATGGGTTCTATTCGCTACTTGTTCGATTTTTTTTTCATATACGCGCTTACTTACATCTTATTTGCATACAATTACCGTCTTTCTTTGAATGCCCGATATTAATGAAATTTTTTACTATTTTATACGAGAGGAAATGTTACGTTCTCAAATTTAAAGAAGATAACGCGTCTTTAACAATGTTCTAGATTGCAATTTAAAGTTAAAAAGTAATTTAAACGAAATGGCTTTGGATATTTCTCTCTACTCGAGGCTGACCGACTAACATAATACCTCCCCTCCACCCTACAGAAGATCGCAGATAAAATAACATTGGGTTCTGTTCCTTGCAGTAGATGGGTTCAAGTGATATACCTATGGTATTAAGCGTTCTACAGTACCCGCATACTATCAGGCGGGCCGTATGTTTGATTGTCAAATTAGTTGTATAAAAAAAATACTAACAAACAGTTCTACATTTTCATCACAAAAATTCATAAATTATTCTTAGGTTGACCAAATTAGTTTATGTGCAACCTCTGTTATAATGACTCGTGTTTTACAACGTGTTCGAAACTTTTAGCGAGCTTTATTTATGGAATATACGTGGGAGTTTTAGCAGAATTTACAATTATAACTTTTCAACTATTGCTAGTTGTGAAAGACTTATTTAGTGTTTAATAAGTTTTAACGAGGTCATTATCACTGTATGGCTTGTTCAGTGACACAAAAGTTTTCAAAGGCCTAGGTTAGTTTGATGAAAAAAAAAATACAATGGGTGTCCGTTGTTTATATTTATTTCTTTCAGGAAATCTACAGCTCTTAAATTCTAACATCATACATTAAGTTGACATATTGACTTAGCTAAAATGATTTCAATCGTATTACAAAAAAAGACATAACAATCTTATACCCCAACGCAATTATTAATTAATGTTATTTGCATCAAAAAGAACGATGTAGTGCTTCTGGTGTGAATGTGTGTGTATGTTTTATTTTTCCAGAGGTATGGACCAAAAATACTCTTACGTATCATCAGGGTCTAACCTGGGTATGTCGGACTCAAAGCTATGACTGCCCCCATACCGACTAAAAATTCTAGATTATTTAGTAAATAAAACGCCCACAAATAAGCAAAGTCATTATAATAAAAACGAAACCAAATAGCAACTAGGACCCCCTCTCAAAAAATCAGAATTAGCAAATATAGAGAGAGACACCACAGATCCTCTTCCAACCCGGTTGGTCACCGTGGAAGAGTATGACCACTACCCTCCTAGGAATATACATATGATTACTCAACAGAACAGTCTCAGGAAGAAACTCTTTGTGGCAACGTACAATGTCAGGTCCCTATCTTCATACGAGCGATTTATTGAACTGCAGGAAGCCTTAATAGGAGTGAAGTACGATATCATTGGCTTAGCAGAGGTCAGACGCCTAGGTAATAAAATAGAAGAATATGAAGACTCCATTCTTTGTTATAAGGGAGAAACTCCAGGTAAACACGGGATTTGCTTTCTGATTAATAAATCTCAAAAACAAAACGTAGAATGCTTTACAGCACTCACAGAAACAGTTGCATTATTAAATCTCAATATACATGGATACAACATAAGTATAATACAAGTATATGCACCTACAGAGGCAGCGGATGAGGAGGAGATCAATGAATTCTATAAATCGATGGATAAAGTCATAGAGTTCGCCCATGAAAACTTAATTGTAATGGGAGATTTCAAAGCAAAAATTGGCCAATCCCCAAATGACGAATATTTAATAACCAAAAGATATGGATACGGTCAAAGAAACGAAAGAGGGCAGAGACTAACAAACTTTCGATTATCAACACATACTTCAAGAAAAAACAAAGTCGTAGATGGACGTGGCGATCCCCAAACGGACAATATAAAAATGAAATAGATTACATAACAACTAATCAACCGAATATATTTCAAAATATAGAAACACTGAATCTAAATTATTCGTCAGACCATAGACTAGTTCGAAGCACAATTATCCTATCCAAACCTCATAAGAGTAGAGTGACTTATACAAATAAACAAAAAACTAAAAAACGACGAAGACATAAATTAATACTAAACTAGTCTTGAAAACCACCTATTAAACTGGACCAAATTAGATAATGTTCAAAGTTGTTATGATTCACTGATATATGCTATAATGAAGAGCCTGGAAACCAACAAATCATCCACACAATCCACTACGAAACATAAAGTTTTTTCAGAAAGAACACAATCGCTTATAAAGAGAAGACAAGTGTTACAAAAATCAAAAAATAAATCACGCACCCAAAAAAGCGAGCTTAGCGCTCTTTATAAGTTAACAAGTAAATATATCAAACTTGATTACAAAAACCACAGGGCCAGTACTATAGAAAAGCATCTCGAGCTAGAAGGGAGCCTGAAAAAAGCCACTAAGGGATTTCGAACAAATAGAGTCTGGATCGAGGGGTTGAAACAGATGGGAAGAACAACAAACAAACGCAAAGACATCATCGATATTGCAACAACCTACTACCAAGACTTGTATAGCGCAAACTCAGATACACAGCTTCCTATCAGTGAATTCTCCCAGGGTATTGTAGAGACATTTCAGATTACTACTGAAGACAAAATTCAACCGATTGATGAATTAGAAATTCTCCGAGCAGTAAGGAAATTAAAATCGGATACAAGTCCAGGCCCAGATAACGTTAATAACAAGGCTATAAGGTACGGAGGAACTCTACTGGGCATGCCACTGGCTCACCTCTTTAATCTCATCTTAGAATCGGCGACTATACCTACGCAATGGTCCGAATCAAACATAATCTTACTCTATAAAAAAGGAAACTCCATGATATTGGCAACTATAGACCTATCAGCCTATTACCGACTCTATATAAACTATTTTCTTCGATCATTAACAACAGAATAAGCGAAACGCTAGACACACGGCAACCTGTAGAACAAGCAGGTTTTCGTAAAAAAATCTCTACAATAGATCATATACACTCTGTAGAACTAGTTATTTAAAAGTATCAGGAAAGACAAAGACCGCTCTATATCGCCTTTGTCGACTATCAAAAAGCATTTGATAAAATATCTCACACTAGTATCTGGGAAGCCTTAAAAACTCAAAAAGTAGAGAACAAATATATAGAAGTTATAAGAAACATTTATAGTAAAAGCACTAGCAAAGTTAAAATGGAAAGAACTGGTCAAAGCTTTCCTATAAAAAGAGGAGTAAGGCAGGGTGACCCATTATCGCCAAAACTTTTCATAGCTATACTGGAAATCGTCATAAGTATACTTGACTGGAAAACTGCGGTTTGAACATTAATGGTAAATTTTTAACGCATCTAAGATTCGCCGACGATATAGTGTTACTATCAGAAACTAGCTGTGGTCTGCAATATATGTTAGAAACTCTTCATTTAGGCAGTAGTCCAGTGGGATTAGAGATGAATCTGTCAAAGACGAAATCCATGACTAACAGCATCAAGAAGTGTATTACACTAGGAAGTGAACCGCTAGAGTACGTGGACCAATATATATATATATATCTTGGAAAACAAATAAGTTTCAAAAACAACAACAATGAAATGGAGTTAGAGCGCAGAATTACAAACGCGTGGAACAAATATTGGAGTTTAAAAGAAGTATTTAAAAGCAACATTCCGATAAAGCTCAAAAATAAAACTATGGATACATGCATTCTGCCCTCTCTAACGTATGGCTGCCAGACGTGGAAATTTACAAAGAAAATTAAAAACAAAATCAGTTCGTGCCAAAAAGGAATGGAACGTAGCATGTTGAACATAAAGAAAATGCACAAAATACGACACACAAGAATAAGATCTTATACCAAAGTAATAGACTCGCTTTGTTATGCGCAAATACTAAAATTTAGATGAGCCGGCCATTTAGCCCGTTATGTGGATAGCAGGTGGTCCATAAATGTAACCACATGGAAGGGGCCACCAGGCAAACGTCGAACTGGGAGGCCCTACATAAGATGGGAGGATGATATAAAGAAAACCGCAAGAACAAAATGGTTACAAGTAGCAAAAAATAGAGAAAAATGGAAATCCTTGGAGGAGGCCTTTACCCTTACCTGAGAGGGGTCCATGCAAAGCAAAATATTAATACCCTTTTTTTATTACGTTTTCCAAGTCCGGTGAAGCTGTAAAAGCCGCAGCGGCTCTGTTTTTGGATAGGGCCCCTAAGGCTAACAGTGTAGTCAGTTCTAAAAAAAAAAAATTACGTTTTCTTACTGCATGGAATAAAAAGCTTTTTTATTATTTTATTTTATTTATTTTATTGACTTAGCTAAAATGATTTCAATCGTATTAAAAAAAAAAGACAACAATCTTATACCCCAACGAAATTATTAATTAATATTATTTGCATCAAAAAGAACGATCTAGTGCTTCTGGTGTGAATGTGTGTGTATGTTTTTTTTTCCAGAGGTATGGACAAAAATACTCTTATGTATCATCAGGGTCTAACTTGAATATTATTATTTTACTCTACGATTTCTAATGTATTTATTAACGATTCATATAGCCTCTCAATTATGCTATAATGTATGCTTTCCATCTATAAAATTTGATCAGAATTGGTTAGGAACTGATGAAAATTAAATTTTTTGAACTTCTTTTTTTACGATGTGTAGAAGTTATAATTACAATTGTTAAAGCCCATCAATTATTTAATTACTTATACTTCTGTGTACAAAGTTTTATCAAAATCGGTCAAGAATTACTAACGAACATACTTTTTTAAATGTTTTTTTCACGAATTCTAAAAGTAATATTGAAATTTATTGTGCCCTATCAATTGCCCAATGACGCCCAATATAAGTGTCCTATGTAAATTAAATCATAAGAATCAGTTAAGCCATTTTTGGCTGAATTCCGGACATACAAACAGACACACAGAAATACCAAAAGGTTTATATAAAAGATAATCGGTATGAAGACTCACTTACCTTTCGTTGCCGATGTTTGCGCAGCTTATAAATAGTAACTCAAAGTTTAAATTCCTTCCTTAATATTGTTTTAAAGAACTTGTCGTTGACTTGAGACTGTTATTGAGAAACATAGATAACAGAAGAGGAAAAATGGTCGGACAATTGATACGGCACGTCAAGTTCTTTAAAACTAATATATTAGGTCCTTACATATGAAATTGGCGTTTTGTACCTGAGGAATATAAAGTTTTTTTTTTAAATATATTTAATTAATCAAAGTATGCACCGTTGTTATCTATGCACTTTTGCCATCTCATAGGTAGTTCATCGATTCCTTTACTTAAAAAAAACAATGGGGGCGAGAATCAATAAAGTCTTTCAAGGCGGTTTGGACTGCCGCATCGGAGTTGATTTTTTTCCTTGTAAGAAGTTGTCCAAATTCCGGAAAAAATGGTAATCTGTTGGAGCAAGGTCCGGGGAGTACGGTTGATGTCGCAGACATTCCAATTGCAGCTCATGTAACTTAGTGGTGTTTGTTGTGCAGTGTATGGTCTTGCGTTGTCGTGAAATCGTCTTTTCCGATTATCGTACAGTATCCACTTTTCATCACAAGTAGTGATTCCATTTAAAATCCCTTCATTATTGTGTCGGTTGAGCAAAGTAATAGAGCAGTCGACGCGTAATTGCAAATTCGATTCACTCAATTCATGAGGTACATATCGTTCAATTTTTTTTACTTTCCCGTTTTGCTTCAAGTGGATTAAAACAGTTTTATCACTTACCCCTAAGCCTATAGCTATCTCTGAAGTGCTTTGTGATGGATCCGCTTCCACAATAGTCTTTAATTCTTCATTTTCCACTTTGGTCTCCGGCGTCCACGGGGTTGGTTCTGAAGGTCGAAATTTCCCGAACGAAAACGTTGAAACCAAAAACGTACTATGCTTTCTTTTGCGACACCAGCGCGGTACACATCATTAATCCTTCGAGCTGTTTCTGCAACACTGATGCCACGGTAGAACTCGTACTCGTAAATATACAGATATTTCATGTTTTCCATTGTGCTGTAATAAGCGACGCCAAAGAAAAAAATAATGAGGAAAAACCAATGGATGACTGTTTTCAAAACTCAAATGTACCAGCTAAATGAATTTATAAATTTGAATTTTGATTCTTAACCAAAGAGGAGATATTTCAGATCAAAATGGTCAGTACGACAAAACGCTAATTTCATATGTAAGGACCTAATAGTAATTGAAAAATTATTTTGCTATCCCTGAACCAATTTATTAGACCGAACAATCGAACTATACCATAACTGTAAAAGACATATGTAACTCCGTTATAAAACAATATTTATGTTTATTTTTATATTCGAACCCATATTCTTCTAAATGGTGTCTAGAGGTTATGCCACTAAGCAATTATCGATCAAAATTAACAAAATTTTATAAATGTTTAAATAGCTCATAACTTCACATCTATAAAATTACGTTTGATATAAAAATAAATAATGGATAGATTTGTGTGAACTGATCAAAGGATTATTCATTGACGATTATCTTTCAAAGAATATTAAAATTGGTACAAGGAAAGGGATCGATGAAAGGAAAAATAATATTAACTCAGAACAAATAGAAAATTTAAGATTAGCCAGTAGATAAATTTAGTTTTAGATAATTATCGACGTCCTCTGGCGGCTCGCTCTATTATGCTTTTCTATACAATAATGTTCGGTGGCCATGAAAGAAAATATGACTTTATCTTCTACCAGCTACCTAGGTGATAAATTAGAACATAACGTCTCTGCCTGACTTGAAAGCGGTCAGTATAGACGTGGCGAAAAATCCGCCTAACAACTCGGTATGGTGGAACGCGTTTCCAGTTCAAGCTCTATTAAATAGGTATATCGAGTTACATAACGGTTTTTGTCGAGGTGGTTTATTGCAGAGCGATGTTAGCTTAGTGGTAATACTTAAACGTTACATCTATCGACTTAATTTCGAATTCTATATTGAACCTGAGATTTTTATCAACGAAACATGACAATGAGATCATAGGATTATGTTAATTAAGGTGAAAATCTATCAGCAAACCCGTATCGCTATGTCATAGCCAAATAGGTTCAGCTAAATTTAACAAAATATCCTTTTCGGCGAATTATTCTCTTAACATCTAATGAAATTATGGTTAAAAATTATGCAAAAGATATTTACAGCTGGGTATTGACGTAAACGTCCAAACAAGGTGTTATTTGGGGAACGCAAGGAAACTCGACCGTACTATAAGGCGATTATTAACGGAAGGAAAAAGTGACAGCTTAAACCTACTTACTTTAGTAATATAGACTAACATACAACTACCTACATAATTATATGAAAGGTGTGCCATGCCAACCATGGTTGTCAATGTACTGTCTAGATTGACAACAATGTCTATCAACAAACCCTTCGCTATGTTCTAGCAGCTAAATTGATTTAGCTAAATTTAATAATTTTCTATCTTCGGCGAAGGCTTCGCTTAACATAAACAAAAACTATGTTCAAAGTCATATCTACTGTACATGCATAAGGTATATCTATGCCAAGCCTTTGTAACAAGAAACTTAGATATGTTGTCAAACATTGATTGACGCAAGCCTTGATCGCACATTTCCTTGTAGCCGCAGCTCTCTCGGAATTCGCGCTCGTGCTAATAATTAAACGATGGAGTACTGGGAACTACTAGAATGGTCGTAATTTATAATTTAACAATACCCTCAATGCTCTTGAAGAGTAAACAATATCATTAGAGCGGTAGATGAATCAATCAGATGACACTTAGTTCACAGGCAGCACTAAATATGATGCTCTAACTTTATAATGGTACCTTCTTGATTTTGTAAAATGATTTCATTTTATAATCTAATATTCTTATTTTAAATAAGGGGCATCCCACGCCAAATCAACCCCTTTTGAATACGAGCGGTCGGGTATTACCAGACCTGTAATAAAAAGGTAAAGAGTCGAAATCTATGTTATTGTCAAAGGGGTATTATAGGGTGGCTGATTACGTGAATGATGGTGATGTCTGGATGTGATTCCTTTCTCTGTACATCTACTGAAAATGATAATAACTGTATTTAATTAAATACTGTATAACCAGTTTAAAAAAAGAAGATAATAAGATAAGCCCGATCGAGTTTCTTGTCGGTTCTTCTCGATGTCTGGGATGTTTTCCGAACCGGTGGTAGTGTTTTGACATTCATAAGTGCCTTCTTAGGGCCTAAATTGAATAAAATATATTTTGATTTTGATTTTTGATTTTTAATCATGGACAGAACACATTTCGATATTTCTTTATTCCCCAAAAGGGATAAAGCTCAGGCTCATTGCAGATCTATGTGAACTTGGCACGCGACTTTGCAAAAAAAATAATTTGATGTTACCATTCGATAGTGTTTCGTTTGTACCCGTTTGTACCAGTTGCATTATCGTTTGTACCTCAAACTGAAAAAAGTTATTGCGTTTTCAAAATTTGATCAGCACCCCACTTTGAGATATCAAAATTATACTAACGGATTCTGATTCTAAATCGCTTGTACACGTTCATTGCAGGGATAGGAAATCACGTCGATCAACGCGGAGTCCGTACACGCTACCAACTGAGTCATCGTTGCTTCAATTTGTTTCAATTGTCTAAAAATGAAATAATGTATAAAAAATTTTTTAATCTAATTTAAAAATAAAGTAAACATGTCATATAAATTAAAAATAGAATAAAAATAAATATACATTATTATTATTGATGGCTAAATTCGTCAAGTTATTGGCACGCTAATAAAAAATAAATTAAAAAAAATATTTGATGCTATTTATAATACACCGGGACTGTGTCCATTAAATGACTAGCTGTCCCCGCGACTTCGCTCGCGTGGACTACTCAATGCCGTCAATAGGGCACACGTTACCCCCGCTCCCGGTTATATGCTTAAATTATAAGTGAACTTTAGATGATAGATTTATGCTCGTGCTGAGTTTTTTATTCATTTTTTAAATATCTACAATTATTTGGTACGTTAATGTGAAATATCTGTGGAAGAACTATTGCAAAGGGAGGATCCTCCGACCAGACGGGTGTTATGTCTGGCGGGCAGCTGCCCAACGGTTGTAGTCGGGTTCTTGTATATACACTCAATCGCAGAGTTAATTTCTATAGTGCGATGTAGGATGCGTCGTATGTGGCTCGATAGATGTCGCTGTGTGTCGCTATGTAGATGTCGCTACATCACTCCCCTCCGAGACCGGAGGTCGATAGCAGGTTGAGTCGTCCATACATCATCTAGTGATGCTTGCCGGGCCAGTGGGATGTTCCAGTGAGTCGGAACCAGATGCCGCATAGTTCACGGTGAGTCGGAACTGTCTGCGGTGATGCCCCCAGTGAGTCGGGGTGATTGCCCCAGTGAGTCGGGGTGATTGCCCCAGTGAGTCGGGGTGATGCCCCAGTGAGTCGGAGTGTTGCAGTGCTGCGTAGTGGCTGGCTGCTGCGTCGACCAGGAGAGAAGTGCGTCTCTGCTTGCTGACTGGCCGAAGTGCAGTGTGCTGTGCCAAGGTCGCTGAGAAGGCTGTGGGTGATGACCAGGAATGCGCGTCCGCTGCATGCTGGTGGTCAGGATACCCGTAGTAGCCGTGGATGCTGGCTGGCTGTATGATTCGCTGCTCGAAAGCTTGTGGAAGTGATGATGACGTCACGATTTAGCTGTGCGAAGAAGGTTGCGCTGACGTTCATGCTCGGGGTCACCAGTGTGGAAGAACTATTGCAAAGGGAGGATCCTCCGACCAGACGGGTGTTATGTCTGGCGGGCAGCTGCCCAACGGTTGTAGTCGGGTTCTTGTATATACACTCCATCGCAGAGTTAATTTCTATAGTGCGATGTAGGATGCGTCGTATGTGGCTCGATAGATGTCGCTGTGTGTCGCTATGTAGATGTCGCTACATATCTATTAAGGTATAAACAGCGTAAGTCATTTAAGCTACCGAATTCATCATGACCAGATTTTCTTTAATTTGTGCGGAAAGTAGTATATATATATATACATATATATATATATATATATGTATAATAACTTACTCCTTACAACATTAGTTATCTGCCGGTGAAAGTCCCGTCGAAATCAGTATAACCGTTTCGGTGATTACTCGGATCAAACAGACAGACAAAAACATTTTAAAAATTGGTTTTTGTTAAAGGTATCGTATATACTTTCAAATGCATTTAGTAAAAAGCTGTTATTTTGACATTACAAACAGACACTTAAATTTTATTAATTGTATCGATTGTTGCGACCTTAGATTTATAGTGTAATGTTAGGTCTGTGGTGCGACAATGGCAACGCTGATGTTTGTTTATGTGACCACAGCATTCATCGCATACTTTAGCGGAAGACCGACAATAATCCGATACGAATATTCGTCCGATAACGTGGCCGTAACATTGGACAACTGTGGTGACAATGGATGACATAATTCGTTTCAAATACCATGACCAGTTCAGCAAGAATCAATAATCATAAAAATTATACGTCGCGTGTAAAATTACAACACATTAAGTGATTTGTGATGTAAATGGTAAATCCCTTGTGAATTAATGAATGGTAAGGTATGTTTTATTTTGTTTGAAGTATTGTTTAGATTTTTCATCTTTTCTATAATTATGTCTTAGTTTTAACCGTAAAAATTAATCTGATCCTTCACGGGGACAGTGTTTAGTCTATATGTTATATTTATTAGAAACTAAATGAACACTCGCGTATCGTGCTCGCGCGCCGCTCCCGGTTATTTTAAAGACAAAACTGCTTATTGTGGGTGGTCCTTAGAAGATAGACAAGTGGTGTCGCTGTTATTTTTTTTTTGAGGTTTTAAAGATGTACAATTTTGTACTTCCTTTTTTTGATATAAGCATATTTTATGGTTTACTCAGCGTAAGCCATTTAAGTGCCCCAAAACCGTCGTTTTACCGAATTGATTTTTACTTGCACGGAACCGACAGTTCATATTTCGCCAGTTCGATAATAATGTAAAAATGACATAGTTTTTAAAACATGTCCGTCTAAATGCTGAATTGTGTTTAATCAATAAAATAGATTAATCAGCCGAGTTGATTAATAAAATTATATAATGTATGATTTTTTTTTATTTGCTAATATTTTTAAACTAAGAAAATTGAAATGTATAATTATAGACTTAATGATTGGTTTCCGCACCGCTTCAATTAGATACCGTCGGCGTATTATAAAAGTGCGGCAATCAAAACTACGCCGAATCGGCGTACTCCATGTGTCATACCGACAAATACTGTGACGTTTACAAGTTTTATTTCACTACACAGTACGATATTATTTTCCCGCATTTTTGGAACAATTTTTTGTAGGTAGCGCGGTATCTAGTCGAAGATAGCACAGAGCGGATCTGCCGGAACGGAGCAGAACGGAAATCGGCTGCGACAAATCATGAAATGTAATAACCCCTTAAGTCATTTAAGCTCTCGAAAATCGTCGTTTTGCCGAATACATTTTTATTTGCGCGGAAAGCTAACTCTTTCACTAAAATAAAAATCGCCTAAGTTGGAGTAACTGAGCTATCTGCCAGTGAAAGTCCTGTCAAAACCGGTCCAACTGTTTCGGAGATTAACCGGAACATACAGACAGACAGACAAAAATTAAAAAATTGGTTTGTTGTTTAAGGTATCGTATATACTTCCGAATGCATTTAGTTAGTAAAAAGCTATTATGTTAAAATAACACACTGTTTACGCCGCTTTGGATTTTTATATATTACGTTTACACATTCACATCAAATCCAAGTGCCATTTAAAGGTATCGTATGATCCACTCGACCAATTTCGTCTCCTGAAATGGCCTGATGGATCACCGGCGCTAGTTCCGCCATCCACCGTTCGCGCGCTATGCATAGCTCCCGTATGCACATGCGCGACATTTGTCTTACATATGTCATTTTGAAAAAATGCATGAAATATATTTTTCCGCTGATATATATGTAAATATTGAAGAATATGGAAACCGCATCGCATCGCATTATAAATAATAAAGACGTCGAATACAGTCACATAGAAAATCAAGACCTGCCGTTCAGGAGTTCGAGTTGGCCGAATAGGTGAGTACGAATTTTTATTTGGTACCTAAGATTTGATGTGAACACTCCAGGGCAAGCGACCTATGCTCTTTTTCTTTTTGTCATTTTTATATTTCTTTTTTGCATCCGCATCCGCATCACCACACACAGATACTTCAATTTTATTTCACCCGTTTTAAATTTATTCGAAAGACTCTCCATTGCACCGTGCCGCCGCGCCTCCGCCGCCAACGCACTCGTGTAGCTGTAGCCTTTCATTATTGTCACTTTCAGTACTTGCCTATAGCTTTCCAGGTTCTTTGACTTTCATAATAATCTACTGCTAAGTCGTTGCCTGAAAATATCGCCGAAACCTTTCCTCAAGACTATAAAATGCAAAAATAATTTTACATATTTGATTGGTACCTTCTTTCTAAGCACAACAAGGATAGTCTTTGAGTTTTTATAGATCTTACCAAAATAATTACCTATTATAACTTATATGGTAAAAAAATATCTGTAATTTAAACCCTTCTACGCTATCTACTGTGGTGATATATTGTCATGGTGATAAGTCATATAAAAATCTCAAAGTCATCCCGATATTCATGAAACACGTGAGATAACATAATAATACGTTATACAATTTAACATAACCCGCACGTTTTAGTAATAAAAATAGATCAACAATCAACACATATAGCTTAGGATTGTGGTATTTCAAACACAGTAGGTAAATAGGTTAGAAGCTGCATGATGCAAGGAAAAATTCAAACAGCTTGTTCACTGCACAGAACAACAATAGGAGCACATAGGACCTCCTTCAAATATTATGTTTGATGTTATATGTTTATAGATTTTCAGTACGCGCGCACGGGTGACTTTTGTCGCCTTGTCAATTCTATGGAAAAAACTAATGTCATGTCGTGCTTCTTTTTTAGAACTGACCTTACTGTTAGCCTGAGGGGCAATAGAAGCAACAGAAACAGAAGAAAACAGAGCCGCTGATGGCTTTTACAGATTTACCGGGCTTGGGGACGAGCGCTTAAGGCACTCAGCCGCGAAAGCGTGGGCAACAAGCGTGTAAGGGTGCCAAAGTGGCCGGACCTCGGCTTGGACTATTGCCGCGATTGCAAAGAAGTCGCGATCTGACTAAGTCCCTATCCGTAAAATTCGAGCTAAACTAACATATACACATGCCCACATGCCCCTGCCTCCTGGGAGGCGAAAAGTCGTAATCTGTTGGAGCAAGGTCCGAGGAGTACGGTGGATGTCGCAGACATTCCAATTGTAGCTCACATCTAACTTAGTGGTTGTTTGTTGTGCAGTATGTGGTCTTGCGTTGTCGTGAAGCAGCAGTGGCCTAGAGCGATTGACCAATCTCGGTTGTTTAGCAGCTAGTTCTTCCTTCATGGTTTGCAGTTGCTGACAATAGATATCTGCCGTAATCGTTTGGCCAGATTTTAGAAAGCTGTAGTGAACGACACCGGCGCTAGTCCACCAAACACTTACAAATAACTTTTTCTGAGGCAATTTTCGTTTAGGGTAGTATTTGGCTAGGTCTCCAGGATTCAGCTATTGCAACGAGCGCTTCCGATTATCGTACAGTATCCACTTTTCATCACAAGTAATGATTCGATTTAAAATCCCTTCATTATTGTGTCGGTTGAGCAAAGTAACACAGCAGTCGACGCGTGTTTGCAACTACGATTTACTCAATTCATGAGGTACCCATCGTTCAAGTTTTTTTACTTTCCCGATTTGCTTCAAGTGGATTAATAGACTTTTATCACTTACGCCGAAGCCTGCCGCTATCACTGATCCGCTTCCACAATAGCCTTTAATTCTTCATTTTTCATTTTGGTCTCCGGCCGTCCACGGGGTTGGTTCTGAAGGTCGAAATTTCCAGAACGAAAACGTTGAAACCAAAAATGTACCGTGTTTTCTTTTGCGATACCAGCGCTTATAAATTTGAATTTGGAACTCTTAACCAAAGAGGAGATATTTTAGATCAAAGTGGTCAGTACGACAAAACGCTAATTTCATATGTAACGACCTAATATATTCTTTATAGTGTAATTCTGTATGCGAGTGACAAATTTATTTCTTTCTTGTTTTTTTCCGTTTGGGAAATAATTACAACTGATGCGCACTAATAAACTGGATTATAAGCTAGTTAAAACATGTAAAATTTTGAGATTTATTCTTATTTTGTTTATAATGTGTAATGCGTGCCTATATAAATAAATAAATAAATACACCATTCTTGTGTACCCCTGGAAGACTGGTAGAAAATGCTTCAAGCATTAAGTTCTCCAATTGTACACTTACGTGCAGTAAAGGAATAAATAATTAATTTAAAAATAAATGGTACCCGCTGGTCTGTTTTTTGTGGCTTTAGAGTTTGTTAGAGAATCGCATAATTTATAGTAACACGTCCAATGGAAAGAGGGCGTATAAATTTTGTTAAGAATTTATCTTTGTTCGTTGCTCCAATACATTACACTGAATCTTTCATGTAATTACAGTCATCAGCGATATAATAGAGAGAGGGTTAACGAATTCAAGATATTTACAGATATTTATAATCCCATATTTTAGACTTAGTAAACAAATATATTTTTTAGATAATTATGTTAGAATCTACAATAAACTTCCTAAGCACATTACCTATTTGCCGGATAATAAAGGAATATCTGAAATGGGTGTTATATTATATTATACGGTGGATCATTATGTGGATGAGGGTGAAGTCTGGAATTAAAAAGCTGTGACGCTACACAAACTTTCGAACTGTTGGTGGCACGTTTTTACGCCTTTTGTATGTGCTTTTTTTATACTACTAAGGTGCTAAGGTGATAAGCACTCTTACGGTTCGCTTAATGGTAAGCGGCTACCTCAGCTTATGGATGCCTGTAATACCATAATTATAGGTATCAACCTTAGAACCCCTCAACACAAAGAATTCCACAAACCTTACTGACCGCAGGAACACAAGGTTATTTGGCTGCGATTTTCCGTAGGATGTTTCTTTATTAATTAGAATGAAATTAAGCCGAGAAATAAAAAATATCACATAAACAGAAAGTAGATACCATTCACCAAACTAGCAACCATACAATTTCAGACAATACACTTGGATAATATACCTATATAAACTGGTTACATAAGCCTTTACGTAACAGTTCATCCCGTCTTACAATTAACCCAGAAACAATTCGTTCAACAATGCTTCTTGTATATATATACAAGTATAAATTACTTAGTAACAAAATGATCTTTTGAACTACGATTATTATCGTATCAAGTTCAGCTGAAATACAAAATATATTTTTTATTGCGATGATTTGCTTCCGTATTTGATGTTAGATTTTAAGATTATTTACGCATATCAACGTAGATTTTGAATATATACTTCTCTTGGCGCCTTTAGTAAAGAGTAAAATTGAGAGCTGCTCGCGGAACCATGTCTTGTGACAGAAGTGAGACGTGATGAAGTTAGCCATCAACGATAATCATATGAATTCATTTATCTGACATTTATTTAATGCGGCAAATCACCCCGATTGTTGGTCTCAACGTTGGCGGTGTGTAGCCGAGTTCGTTATTTTTTTTTTTTAATAGACAGACAGGATCATTTCCAAGTTTCATGTTTAAAACATGGATAGATTAAAAGCGGTTGGTTGGGATCGCAATCACCATACACATGGTAATAAAATAAATATTTTCACAGTGACTTTCTTTTGGGTACTGTGCACTCAGTGAGTCACTTTTTGAATATTTTCATCTCTTGATTTCATGCTAGTATCGATTGGGTACAATGGGACTGATATATTCAGTAGAATATAAGTCCCTAAAAATAAAAAAAAGGAATAGAAAGTACCACTGATTCTGAATACCAATTATTGTAATTATAACAAAGTGTCTGAAGTGAAATAGTTTTTTTTTATCAGCTTCATAATTTTAAAGACCTATCATTGCTCCATCCTTAATTTCATTTGAAAATATTGATATTAGACATGCAAGTTCATGATTATTTTCATCAAAAATAGTGGAAATGTTTTAGAAGTATCACGGATGTCTTATTTGGACTTGTTCCAAACGTGTGTTATGGGTTGTCTAATGGCGTGTAATTACCGTCTGTTTGTACATTATTCACCTTTTCTAGACTACCATAATAAATTGTTTCTAAATTTACAACGAGATAAAGGTTCTTATACTGTTGGGGGGTGGTCAAGTTTTCTTAGTAGGAATGTTTACGAAATAAATATGATTAATTTTAAAAAACTCGTTAAGTCTGACTGACTGACAACAGGGTTTAGAATTAAATTTTGTTCAAAAGTTTCTTAAATAAGAATTTAGAAATGGTTAAAAAAAAATTATCTTAAGAATTTAAAGGCTTAGCGGTATACAATATTCAGATAAATAGTCGTTTAAGATTAAGATTGTGTTTGTTCAATTCTAAATAGTCCCTAATATGTTGCCAATGAGATATCACATCGAGCATACGCCTAGTATATGTTGGAACTTTGAAAGGCAGTTAAGTACAAGTATGTAATTGTCATTAAGTAGAGTCGTAAATTTCCTTCGTTTATGGTACTATCCACGTGTCATTGGAGGAATTTTCTATGCACACACGTCACCATTTTATAAGTAAAAGAAGAAGTGCGTCAAATGTTATATTTTTATTATTGTTTAGAATTTAGGACTGATTGACGTTAATAGACATATATCATTTATTTAAATTTATTGCTTTTCATTATTTTCTAACACTGCTCACCGCAGGAACACAAAACAAGGTTATTTGGCTACGGTCTTCTGTAGGGGGGAGCTATTCTACCAGACGGACTGCCCGAAGTCAAATTTATCTGTGTCTTTCCTCTCTTTAATTTAAAAGACATTATCACAATTTGTGATATTATGAGCTTTATCTATAATTTTTAGTATAGTCAATGATTGGTTAGTACACGACTTAATTGCATCTAAGGCAACAACCCAAGCCTAGTTTCAAAGCTACCAAGCTTTCGAAGCTGAGTGCCTTCAGCGCTCGCCCCCAAGCCTGGGGAAACTGTCAAAACTATCTGCGGCTTTAGAGTCCTTTTCTCAGGCATTAAGGCTAACAACGTAGAATCAGATTGAAAAAAAAAAGATTTTATCAGTATGCAAAATCCTACGTCTAATCTACGCGATATTGTTAAACTGTAAAATTACGAAATTTTCAAGGAAAATTCTTAATGAATTAACCTCTTAATCAATACTTATAATAAAATAGTAAAAAATCTAAATCTGTATCTACACTAAATATGTTTGAGAAAAAATACTAAATGGGGGCTTAAAATAACAGACAGAAAATATTTCGATAGTTTTTGAATTGTTTGTTTGTCTGTTAATTAATTTGTACGCCAATCATGAGTGATACTGTAATTGCATTTTAAATATATAGTAAAATGAAGTAAAAACCTTAAATTGTAATTGAAGCCCTTACGCCTTTTGTATAATATCGGTTAAAACTTTATATGATTTTACTCGGGTATTGTCAAAATCGTATAGGTTAAATACCGTCAGGTGAGATTACAGGATGGTGATTTTTTTTTTGATAGTTGCTAGTTTTTATGCACGTAATATAACGCAGACGAAGTTTTAGGCACAGATAGTAATAATATATATTAACATTCCTATTCAATAAGCTAAAATATAAATACAAAAACGCAGCGAAGCGACGACGAGCCAAAAAACAAAATGATAAAAAAACCACTTAATCACAATAATTTTGAACAACACCACCTTAATCCACACTAGACTGTGAAAATGACAGCTTATTTAATGAAATCCAATCGGTTTAGTTGAAAATATAAAATATTTATGTACGTAGGAGAGTGTCATCGACCTCCTATGGAAAAGTTGGTATCGAAATTGGAACGTGTACACTCCGTACCTTTCATGGATATCTAAATGCATGTTATCATTATCAAAATAGCGTTTTTATAAGAGTTAATGTATTCAATTTATTAACAAAAACAAAACACAACACTGGACATTGCTCTTAGTAAAAAAAATTCTAGAAGGATATCGTGTTTATTATAGACTTATTGACTGAGGTCTTCACTGTCTGACAGCTCAAGCGAGAATGTCTACAAGCTTTTTGTTAGTATTATTGCCTGCTTGCTATCCTGTTGCTCTCACGACCAGTCAATAGCGCAGGTCAATAGTATTTTTTTAATAGAAGCACGGCAAATGCACGGCACTGTCTCTGATGGTAAAGCACAGTCCAATCTAAACACAACGGCGATCACTTAGAGATCGTAATCCAACGACGGTCGCCGCTGTTATGCCGGCTAGCAATAATTTAACTGGATATGCGCAGTTTGACTACGAAACGCGACACACAAAAATACTAGTTTTTTGGTTTTAGTGACTGCACTATGACAGACTTTTCATCGCCACCAAGTCGTGACCCAGTCGGGCAAAACGGCCCTACCACCTCGCTATCGCCTTTTCCTCGTTCTATACTCAGCAGGGTGGACCACGTGCGGATGAGTTTGGATTAAGCGTCTCAGTTTTAAAGATGTGAATTCGACACCCGTTCCCCACAAAATACTTGTAAGAATACTAAGTCATTAGTACGAATTCCATAATCATATTATAGACGCGATTATCCGACTTATATCAAATGGTATCTCTGGTGGGAGAAGCCAGTCCTTGTAACACAATATCACTGGATTGCAAAATTATAATATGCAACAAAATACTCAATGCTATACGTATACGTATATCACTTGCGCTATCTAGATACTTGTTTTTTTAGCTTTGCAAGTTATTTTTAACTCGCTTTTTGTCTGCATGTTCGGTACAAATTTTGCATTTGATTTTTAACTTCCCGATAAACTGCAGACTTGAAACTTTAAATATAGCTGAACGATAATACAATACAAATCACTTTCTTGTTTGTTTGAAACAAATTTTAAAAGCAATTTTAAACTTTCTTGTCACATGTCTCCGTCATAATATTAACAAGTTTAAAATCTATTGTAAATTTCACACACGAAACTAAAAAGTAGAATTAATTATTTAAATAAAGACTTCTTTTTAAAACGGATTATAAAATAACCTATTAATTGGTGCAATTACAATAAGCCCCAAACACGATATCTCTGCTACAAGTTGGTGAGGAGTTAGATATTTTGCACCGAAGTAACAAATACCTACCAAAGGAGACGGATGCTCTTTCATACAGACATGGGCCTGGGTAAAAAAAGAGATGTAAAAATATGAAAACGGTGTAAATTAATAGCTAATGCATTATCAAACAGTCACTGAAAAAAAGCGGATTTTTGCAATCTGAAAGCAGAGATTTAGGATATTTCGTAAAAGCGAAGTCATGTAATAAACTTCAATTAAACTTTTTTTTTCAAGTAGGATTAATATTAAAAAGGCTTATGTTTATTATCTTTTTAAAGTTATTAGTTTACTTATTTTGTCGATTGTGAATTTTAATGATATTGTGCGATTTTAAAAACAAAAATGTATTCGATTTTATAAACCATATTTTAACTAATTACATTCTGGGCCCAGAAATACTCGTCTCCTTTGTTGGTCATGTTCACATCCATTTATCAACTGGAGAAAAGCTGATAATCTTCAAACAGCTGAAAAGATTTTCTTGAATGATAGCTAAGAACAACCTTGATCAGGTAGGCCTTCAAATAAAAAAGAACTAAATTAAAATCGGTTCAGCCGTTTGCAAGCTACGATGCCACAGACCAACACAGACACACACGTTAAATTTTTACCACTCCTTTATTTGCGTCAGGGGTATAAACCAGATTTCAAGATTTATAATCGATAGTGACATTATCGTTTCAATTTGTCCTATGTTATGATATGCAATATCTCTCTATCTACCCTTGTTTGTCAGTGTAGTGGCTTGAATTATGTTCACCCACACGATAGTTATTTTCCGCTCGATGCAACAATTAATATAGACTTAACGTAATGTCGAAAGCAGAAACTTTCCACAGTGGTTAGCCTTCGTAGGTATCCATTGATTTCACTGGTGAGGCTAGGGGTTATTTAACGGAGTTCAAGGTCGCCAAGACGCTAGTGACACCTATGGTAATATAAGCATCCTTATGCTACTTTTTTTTTACTGACCTTTCTTTTAGCCTTAGGGGCCCTATTCAAAAACAGAGCCGCTGATGGCTTTTACAGCTTTACCTACGCTTACATCTGTAGGCGGGCCGTATGCTTGTTTGTCATCTTTGTAGTTTAAAGAAATAAACACATTGTCGTATCCGAGCACCCAGCATAGTTCTAATCATTGGTATCGTATGTACGTATACTTCAATTGTTCCGATCAATGTAATTAACACTTTGAGGTAAGATCAGTTCATTTTATTATTTATGAACTCGTTAAATTTTTGATAGACTTTACACATAAATCACTGTATTTAACAACGGACGCGACGGCGCGACGTAGTGCTCGTCTGTCTATTTCAGGTTAAAGCATAGTTTTGTAATTTTGACTCGACGCGACGTTGCGTGCTAAAAGAATGTTTGGTTCCGTTTTTAATATCAGTTATAATAGTAAGGTAGTTATAACATATTGATAATTTAATTTGTTGCTTTTTTAATTACTTAATTATTTTAAACTCTCATCGTGTGTAATCATGTCATAAAGTCCTTTAAGTAAGATTGAATTTGTTTATAGTCTTTTTTTTGTCGGTAATCTTATAATTTGTCAGAATATAAATCTTGTTGGTGTTTTATTATAAATAAATAAATACAAGTGCAAAAAACTTGATTTTTTTAATACTTTTCAATCATATATGAGTCATGATAGCTATAAAAAATATTTGGTACGAGCATATTAATCATTTGTAATTTTTATTACTCGTATTAAGTTATTCAGAGCACATCTATTTGGTTGTTCAATTTAAGGCTTAGCGAATTGTCCTCTATGTCTGATAAGGTTGAAGGTTATTTTGTTGCGTGGACCGGTCACATGTATTATGGGAAGGTTGACATTACACTGTTAAGTGTTTTGGTAGAAGAAATAAAAATTTGTTTTTGTAAAAGTTTTTTAAATCGTGAGATTATCAAATAGTTTAATAAACGTACAACCAGCGTATGGAAATATTACGGGAAAAACATTTTTGTTCTTTCAAATTTTAGAAGTCGTAATAAAAATTAATACTTTCATATATAAAATTTAACGCTTAACAAAACAAGTCTGTAATGATTTTTCGTAAAAAGTTATTCGAGGTCAAGGATAACTTATATAAAATTATCAATATTGTTATGCATAGTTATAAACGAAATAATTATAAATAGATAATATTAAATGAAATGATTATAAGTAGGAAATTGTGTCACTTTAAATAAAGGAATTTTAAAAATCGAACAATAAAAAACGTATATTATTTAGGAATAGTGACTTGGCGACAAATTTTTTGAGTTGATTGTATGAGATAGTCGTAATTATTTTTCCAATATTAGAAATTAATATTATCTGTGACCTTACCAAATCCGTCTAACATTATTGTCTACAACCGACCTATGTTTAATGCATCAGAAATAATATTCTCAGGGTCAGGGGAACAATGACAGTCATTTATATAGCAACTTAAGGAAGTTGGAAAAACTGTAGATACAAAATATACATTTGTTATATTGTAGATACTTGTTTTATGTAGTTGTAAATATTGGCAAAAATGAAAACGTTTAACCTCATCTCTCTTATGTAATATTAATATTTTTATCAATGTTTTATTTTTACGATTATATAAATAATTGATTAAAAATAATTCATGCATAGTTCTTATTACCTTGTTTGTTTAATTTCAGTGGTTTTATAGCTTGTTTGATTAGTTTTACTTAATTAATTTATACATTAATTTGCTGTATCTCTTATGGTTTACTCAGCATAAGCCATTTAAGCGCCCGAATCGATTCAACATGACCAGTTTTTTTTTATTTGAGCGTAACCCTAATTCTTTTTCTAAAATAAAAGTAGTCTAAGTTACTCCCTATATCATCAGCTATCTATCAGTGAAAATCCAGTTAAAGTCGGTCCAACCGTTTCGGAGATTACCCGGAACAAACAGACATACAGACAGACAGACAAAAAAAAAAAATGGGCTTTTTGTTATAGGTATCGTATATAGTTTCATATGCATTTAGTAAAAAACTGTTATTTTGACATTTCAAACAGACACTTCAATTTTATTAATCCTCATTTGCTTATATGTTCCCGGTTCGAGAACCTTTATAAAGTAATCTAAACAAAAATAAAACAAACGTGAACACCGCGGCTCTCAAACCTTCCTGGTTTAAACGATATATCTACAAATATCTGAAGATTTGGAGCGCCTTCCCCCATTTAATCCGCCACTGCATTTGCACAAAATTTTGTTTTATGCCCGCGTGCATCAACGCTGTGGTGTGTAAAAGTGAGCATAAAAGTTATCACTTACTCATACATCATTTTTATCAACGCCAACTTTGTTCACTTTATTTTTATAATTTTTTTTTTAAACCGTCGAGTAGTGTTATAACGGTCTTTTGAAAACCCCGACTTATTTTTACAAAATTAATATTTGCTGACTTTAATCAACTGGCGTCATCAGTGAATTAAAAATTGTTTTGCGCAAGTAATTTATATGGCGTGAAGTGTAAGGCTTGGATATTGCGGAAGACGAGACGTGTATGTAATTAAATTTGTATTGGCTAAAATTGCATAGTGTCTGTGTGTATCAGCCACAAGTACTGCACAACACGCATTGCAACTAGCAAGGTTATACGTAACTGCTCATCAATAAATTATGTCAAAGAAAAAGAAATTTCGATATTATTAAACCAGATAGGACAATACATTCATGTCTAATTTTTTTCTTCTAAAAGTATCTATATCAAGTTCTCTTTTTCCATTTTTAAACCCATACTGTTGTTTAGTGAAGTTATGTTCGCTTATAAATGTTAAGCCTAGAATGCGGTTTAATTTCTATAAGTGACGCTAATCTTTTCTAGTGGAGAAATGCGGAAAATTTTTTTTAGATACAAACGCGATTAACATTAAGATTAAACGCGGTCGTCAAAACATTTGAAGAATAGGTATTAACATAAATCTATTGCTGTCGAGCTTTGTCCGGGCGACCAAAAAATCGTGACACAGACAACTGTGGCTCGAACTAATTTCAAAATAAGTAAAATTATAATTTCGTATATATCTCTACTAAAACTGTTACTAGTTATATATAATACTGAATATAAAAGAATATTTTATATGCTAATTATATACCTCTGTGCCCAGAGGTACATCGAGTAATATGCTGAATAACACTTTGACTGTCTGAAAATATGAAGATTTTTTTGTATCTTTTTTTGTATTTTATAATGAATTGCTTCTAAAAGTGCTATAATTTCTAAAGTTATAATTGATACTGGGCTATTAATCTTGAAGCAGGCAGACTTATTGGCCTAAGAATCGTAGTATGCAGATCCTGCAACCTCTGTGTGTTTTGATCGGCCTATATAATTTTTTTGCCAATTATTATATTTTTCATCTTTTTATCGTATCATATTCTGCATTATGGATGTATTATTATATGGTATCTTAGAATGTATCATGGTTTTTACGTGTGTTTCTATGTTATCATCTATATTACACATTAACATTGACATCCATGAATCTAATGAGAAAACCTCTATAATTTTTTCTGCACATAGGATTTCTTACTTTAAGTACTTTATTAAATGTATTGACTCTCTGATTTACACGACAAAGTTTATTTATTTAATGTGTATATACATATGTACTCTAATACCATTATCGAGAGATAAAACAGAGAAATAGGTTTGTGTGGACTAAACGCCGCACGCGGTTTAGGGTTCATCTTAATTAAATTTTTGGATTGTCTAAAGGATAACAATAAGAATCGTTTTCTTTTTCAGAAATATTAACCATTCGTTTAGTCTCATTTTTAATATATGTTTACATAAATATGTAAATATAATACTCATTAAAAACCCGAAATCAGTATAAAAATATGCCACTGGCAGATAGATACACATTATTAACCAAATATTAAAGCGATTTTCCAAAAAATTAACTTACGTTTATAATATGAATTAGAAACCGCAGAGAAACTTGACGATTATTGGGCAAAATAAGGTGGTGAAATGTTGCTACTGTGGATACATACTCAACCATTACAGAGCGAAGTCCCGCCCACAAGCCGCACGTTGACTCATACGCAAGGTCTACGACCTCCGCATTTGAATAAAGGTAATTTATGACTTTTCTAATTCTATGGTTTTTTAGACTAATTTGGTGTTTGTAGTGTAGCTATGACGCAAAGGAACGGAAGATTTCTGGAGTTCATTTAGACAAGATTTAAAAAAATATAAAACGAATTATTGCAAAATAATACATATATTTTGTAACAAAATAAAAATGGCCTTCTCATTTAAATTATTTTCTATTCATTTTATAAATTTCGTAAAGTAGAAATGAGAAAACTGACTATTAAATTAATTTTATATTTTAACTAGCTGTGCCCATGACTTTGCTCACGTGGACTACAGAATGCCCGCGCGAATCTTGCTCCTCCGCTCCTGGTTATTTTAAAGACAAAAATGCTTATTGTGGGTGTTACATAGAAAATAGATATATACTCTCCCAGATTTTTTTGTAGGTCTTTTAATGCCTATGATTATGTAGTACATTAATTTGCTGTATCTTTTATGGTTTACTCAGCATAAGCCATTTACCCGCCCGAATCGATTCACCACATGACCAGTTTTTTTTATTTGAGCGTAACCCTAATTCTTTTTCTAAAATAAAAGTAGCCTAAGTTACTCGCTATATCATCAGCTATCTATCAGTGAAAGTCCTGTCATAGTCGGTTCAACCGTTTCGGAGATTACCCGGAACAAACAGAGATACAGACAGACAGACAAAATAAAAAAAATGGGCTTTTTGTTATAGGTATCGTATATACTTTCATATGCATTTAGTAAAAGTGGTTATTTTGACATTACAAACAGACACTTCAATTTTATTAATTGTATAGATAATACCTCGTTTAATTATTTTCCTAATTGTTGAATTATAATAATAAATTCATTAGTTATATTTAAAAAAAACGTTTTTATTTAAAAATAAAGTTTATAAAATGCATCGTCTCTTTGACTGTCTATTGTATTTTAAACTGATATTTAACTATTAAAAAAACAATACAATAATTATTATGTACAAAAATAAACTAAACTGTGTTTTATAATAATCGCATGTGGGCTTACTCTTACAGGCATCTAAATAAAATAATATCTTCTGCTCAGTAGTTGAAAGCTTTTACGCGTGTAATAAATAATAGAAGAATTAGGGGCCACGGATTTTTAAGTCCGATTCACACTTACCATGTTTTAAAATAAACGATGCGATGACAGATTACTTGTAAGTAGCAATGCCGCTGCCAAAAAGTTCTGTTTGACGTATTTCTTAGATATCATTACTAATTAGAATATTTTTGGATTCGTTGCCCAGAAAAATTGCTTATTTTGCATTAAGTAAAAATAGCAAACGAGTTTGCAATCGTTCCTATATTCATGAATGTAACTAAGCCAGTGACGTAGTGGTAGGGGACGGGGGCACCCCGGTTGCCAATCATCTGAGGGCGACACTCAAAATGTAGCAAAGGTTTGCAAACCTCCTTTCAAATCCTTAGTTTGTTCTGTACAATACTGAAATATGTGAACAATAATTAATGTAGAGAAAACACTCATAAAAAATTTTATCTACTTGGTAGGCCCTCACTTATTTTCCTTTTCTCAAGCGGGCCCGCAGAGGGGGGTGGCAGAAAGTACTAAAAAAAGTCAACCATTTGGCGCTCCAACACATAATTTAACCTTTTTTTTGCTCTAGCCGCCCCCAAAAGTGTGCATTACCGTCTCTGATTTCACATATGCTAGCTCTACGCAAAACTATACAAAACTGTGTTCAAGGACAAGATTCCATAAGATTAATGTTCCAGTGTGTTGTTACAACCAAAACTAAACAGAGATAAATAATCAGAAAGAACTCTTTTTTAGTCAAAGTTTGCAATCGAATTAATATCATTTCCAAAACCATAGAAATTGGTCTCTTTCAAACCATTTCTCTCAAACTTAAGAAAGCCCTAACCAGAGGAATGTTTGTAGCTAGAACCAACCAAAATATATCTGCCTCTAACACTGTATATCTGTGTGAACTTTTAAATGGCTTTGTCTATGTTATTTCCAAGAACATCTTGTATCTCTAAATAAATAAATACTTATATACGGTAGGGGTATATATGTATGTAAAGAGCTATCGATACCAGAGTACGTCACCCGACTAGTAACTCTCGATTACATCTTCACTGGTCTGGTCCATCTTTTCATCAGACACGAGCTTATTTAACCGACTTCAAAAAAGACGGAAGGTTACATACTCAATTCGATTTTTTTTTAATGAATTTTCAACCATAACTTCTTTCTTTACGAACCGATTTAGGTGATTTTTTTATTGGAAAGGGGATACCTCAAGGGTAGTAGATATTAATTAAAAAAACTAGCTGTGCCCGAGGCTTCGCTGACGTGGACTACAGAATGCCCGCGCGAATCTTGCTCCCCCGCTTACGGCTATTTTAAAGACAAAAATGCTTATTGTGGATGTTCCTTAGAAGATATATGTATACTCTCCAGACTTTTTTGTATGTCTTTTTAATGCCTATGATTATGTAGTACATTAATTTGCTATATTTCTTATGGTTTACTCAGCATAAGCCATTTAAACACCCGAATTGATTCACCATGACCAGTTTTTTTTAATTTATGCGTACCCTAATTCTTTTTCTAAAATAAAGGTGGCCTAAGTTACTCCCTATATCATCAGCTATCTATCAGTGAAAGTCCCGTCAAAATCTATTCAACCGTTATGAAGATTACCCGGAACAAACAGACAGACAGATAGACAGACATTAATTTGAAAAATGGTTTTTTTGTTATAGGTATGTTATATACTTTCATATGCATTTAATTAAAAATTGTTATTTTGACATAACAAAAAGACACTTCAATTTTATTAATTGTATAGATACGACCTGTGCCGATACGAGGCTGAAGAAGAACATTATACGGTAGAAGGTTATTTCACAGTGAAGATTAAAAAAACTTTACTTTTGAAACTGCTGTCGGTCATAATACGTGTTCTTATTCTGACAAGTCTGAAGAGCATCTGCTCTGAACCATCTGGTTCTATAGATGTATATTGGCGAAGAGTCTGTATTGTTGTTTGCGAGGATATGCAATTTTGAAGATTGTAGAAACCTGTGTTATTTACAACATGGGAAGCAAGCCCATCATATATTTCTACTGCAAAGGTAGTAGTTGCATTACTCTTTCGCAGTCCAAGAGGAATGGTAGACAACACATAGCGACAAATAACTTCCTCATATAACCCCTTACGCTAATTTGCTTACCTCTCCTGAGCCGCCACTACGCATTGGTACGGTCAGCGTTTTTGTTGCTTGACGTTTACCCAAGTCCAAGTACAATAAATTAATTGCACTGAAGATTTCTCGCGCTCGGTAAAAGAATGACGTCATCGACTTCAGGAGCACAATTAACTAGACTGAGTTTTCGGAGGATCTTGATCTGTCATTTATGGTAGTTTTAATTTTAATTTATATACTTACGTTTTTTAACCCTATAATTAGCTTATCATATTGGTGGCATTTTGAGTAATATAGTTTGGTTATTGTGCACAAATGAAGTGGATTATCAAATAATGAATAGAGATATGCGTTTTGAGCTACTACAAAAACTCCCTGGTCAGTTCTAATAAAGGAGCAATTGGAGTGATGGATGCGATATGATTGGAGTAAATATTACAAAAATAGTACGAAGTTAGGCTTAAAGGACATGTATCCACTGGCCTCAATTAAAACAAAAATTAGACTCCAACTTAATCCTTAGGTCGGAGTTTTTGGCGGGATCTTGAAGTGACATGTTGTGGTAGTTATTTTTAATTCATTTACTTAGGTTTTTGACCCTATATTATGTAATATTGGTGGTGTTTTGCGTGATATAGTTTGGTTTTTGTGCATAAGTGAGGTGGATTATAAATATAAGCCGAAAGCATTCATTCCGAGATCCCACAAAAATTTCCTAGAAAGTTCTAACAAGGGAGCCACCATCTTGTTAGGATACTGAATCGTCAAAACACTTGATAATATAATTCACTCGATAATGGCAGTAATGGTCTTCATTAAAGAGGACCGGTTGCCAAGTTAGGAAGAAGAAGAAGAAGAAGAATCCTTAGGTCGCGCATTGATGAACATCGCCACTTAACATCAGTTGCTAATACCTAAGTAAATCAAACTGTCTAGGTACCTACTTATTAAAAATCTATTCGGCCGTAAAGTAATAGGTACATTAATAATGATAAATTTTGTTACACCAGCAAAAAGCACAGCTTTGTAAGGAATCGGAAATTTTTTTAAAGTAGTAATAATAAGTTTTGTAATCTGTATTCTGTATATAATACTGACAGTTGCCCGTGACGTCGCTTTTTTTTCGTTATACTCTGATCTTAAGTGATAATGTGGCCCGAGATGGAAGCGCGCTAAGCCTAGTAGAAGACTTGCTCTCAAGTGCAGCTGCCGGAACACATCTATTGGTGTTTGAGGGCAGATTTTGAACTTGGATGGTAGCTAGCCAGATTAATAAAAAACCAGAAGAACCCTACCATTATGCTATGGTTTCATCACGATGTTTTTCTTCACCGTAAGGTCAGGCAGGGATTCTAACTTACATAGGTCGGTTGTCGGTCGATTGCTTTACTATAACATAAAATAACAGCTTTTTATTAAATGCATATGCAATTATATAAGTTACTTAAAACAAAAAACCCATTTTTATAACACAAGGTTATTTGGATGTGGTCTTCTGTAGGTCGGAGGTATTCCACCTGTCGGACTGCTCCAAATAGAGAGAATTTTTCAAACAAATTTCTCTTAGAACCATACATACTCGTATGTTTTGAAATAATTTATATATGCTATATTTTACCTAATAACAATAATCATATTATATGTTGTAAATAACGCCTACAAAATCTGAGGCGAAAGCTATTATCAAATAAATACATATAAAAAACGCAGTTCTAAATATTTACATATGCTTAAGATATATTTATGCAAATAAAATGCAATGAATCGTAAAATATATTACACAAATATGTTATGTTTTGTATATCTGCTGTCGTCCGATTTATCTTTACTACATTATTTACAATAGTTGTTATCATATCGGATGAATGGCGTGACGTAGGGCCGTGCCCCCGTCTTATCAAACACTACATACTGTAACATTACACAGTTATTATACTGTAAAATTACATCGAAATAACATGTAGGAATACTACGTAATTGAGATGTGTGATTTTTTAAAGATATTTCGTTCGGATTTTAAATAAATTCTTATTAAAAATCAAAGTACATTGAAATAACGAGGCCATCTCGCGATGACCTAACCCTGCGTCTCGTTTGGTGTTGCCATCAATTGTTATTTACAATAAGTTTATGGATTTTATTTATTTACATACCAAGTTACATTAAAAAAAAAATACACTAATAGATAAGAAAGAATTCTAATATTCATATTTTAATATAGGATACAACCTAATATAAATAATTATAACATAAAGATTTTTTTGTAACAATCTTTTATAATTTATCGAACTAAAAAGTAAATAATAATTTTAATGAATTTACATATACGAGTCTTATAACTCGACGAGGTTATCTTATTTGGCTTGGCTCCTAAAAGATGTTGATTTGAAACCCTTACATCCCAATTCCCAATGCAACTTAAATGAAACACAGGCTAGGCCTATATACAGCAGTTCCATTGTCTAACAGTTATTTATTTAAAAAAAAAAAGAATGAAGGTCATTTGACTTCAAGAAGTTCTAGTGTCGTTCGTCCGGCTCCATCTTCAGACACTTATCATCATGTGTAATGGAAGTTATCCATGAGAACAAAACAAACTAACACAAATTCGACTGTCTCACCCTTTGTCATCAAGGAGTTCCAGTCCCTACGCCCCGACTCCATCATCAGATCAGCTTCATGGTACCATAATATCGCATTCTCGTGGAACTTACATGTATCAAATTTAAATTGTTTGCAAATTTTGATGATACATACTTACATACAAACGAAGCAAGTTCATAAAAGCCTCATACAAAAGAGAAAGCCAGGTACGGTTAAGGGAGCCACTGTCTCAAGCAGGGTAAGATGAGTGTTGTCACTGCTGGTTGACTTAACTCGCACGTAATACTGGCTGAAAAAATAACATAACATACCCTCACGCCCGAATCCCCGAAGGGTTAGCCAGAGGTATATTAATGTACACCCACAGTTCGCAGGATATGTTTTTTAGGTCCCATTTAGGTAATGATGGGTATTGAAAAAATAGTCGCTTTTATTAAAAAACTATTATACTTCAAAACATTATTAATGGAATTTCAAATATTTCTAGAGAAGACATCGATGCTGAGAGGTATATATATATATTTTTTTATTCCACTTAAAAAAGTACAATAGGGGGACTTAATGCTAAAAAAGGTTCTCTACAAGTCTTCCAGGGGAGCAGGAGATAGCAAAAAAAATCTAGCCTATATTGAACTGCTCCACGTTAAAAACCTAAGTAGCGAATACTTGAAGGAATTTTTTGCTTGTCTGCCCCTTTCCCCTTGAACAAAACCCTAAGCTATATCCTTGAAAAAAGAAGAATCAAAATGTTTTGTTTAACGTTTATTCTGTCACTTTCGATGTATGTAGAAATCACATTGTTGCGTCGGATTTCTTTCAGACTAATATTGGTACCTGGGCATTGTTCATTCTAATTTAAATACATGTAAAATTAAATACGTAACCAAAAGTAGTTTATTGCTCATTGCTTCATGCCTTACAGAACACAATTTCGAGTAACAACGTTCAAAAGTTAAGGGTGTAAGAGGTGTCGAATAACATCATAAGACACCTAAGTCATGCTCATTTGCATACTGTGTACCCTGCTGAGTGCTGGATAACGAAAGAGGAAATAGCGATAGCGGGCTGGTAGGACTGTACAACCCAACTGGGTCCCGACCACTATGTATATAATGTTGAAACATCATAGTGATTTGTTTATGTACATAGCTTTTCAGGTTCAGCCATGGTATATCTAGTTTGTATTTACGACTTCATGTTTTTTTTCGATCTTACCTGATGGTAAGTAAAGATGAGGCCGATGATGTATTGCGCTTACTTATTAAATGCCTATTTACTCTTCGCTTGAAGACTCCCAAGTTATAGGTGGATGGGAAAACGGACGAGAGGAGTGAATTCTACTTCTTTGCCGTTCAGCAAAGTGTCAACGATGACTGGCGATGAATTGTTTCGATTTTTGATCTCTCGATGGTCACCACTACTTTTAAATTTTGCTGTGCTCACCATCATGTACAGTTTCGTCACTTTACCATGCTACAAAAAAATGAATTCAAAAATTACCACACAAGTGAGGTTTCGGCGTATTTAAACGCTTATATTCCACAACATAATACGAGCGAACAGGCTACTCGTGACATCATAATTGGCGAGGCGAGAGTCAATTAAATATCTTGTAATGTGGCTATGAAATGCTTGGCTGGCTTGGCTCATGGTCGAGGCTGGCTATATAAAGTGGCGTTATAATTACTATCTCTTGCACTTATCTACTTGTGTTACTAATACGAAAAATGATCATCGAAATACGATTTATATAGTACGTAATCGTTGTTCAGTTAGCTATTAGATTGTTTAGTAAGTTCTGTGGGCAACTGGATATCAATTACTAATTTAAAATGCGACACGTCGAAAAATACACATTCTTATAATTTATTTTCGGCAGGATAACGTACTAACTGCAAATAAATCAGGCTGAAGTCGAAATACATTGACAAATGTTTTCAGTGAAACGAGAATGTGAATTGTGTAATAACAAATCAAAATCAAAAATACTTCCATCAATTTTGACACCAAGCACTTTTGAACTCGATAACCCTACTACCGGTTCGAAAAACATCCTAGTCATCGAGAAGGGCTCGCAAGAAACTCCATTGAGTTTTTCAGTTTTCTAATATGTTTTTAACTATGTACTGGCAACACTGATCGCGGCTATACATATAAAATATTGTGCAATATTTTATCTGTTTCTATTTCTCATACATATCTCATGTTAATTTGACATTGACACTAGTTTTTTTTAATGGCATAACGATGTTTTACGTATGAAACAGAGCACCTTATCATACAAAGATAAGGGAATTATTTATATTTGTTATATAACTTTAAGGGTTTATAGGATTTTTAACAATGAATACCAGCTTGGGTCATTGGCTCAGCTCAAAGGCGTTTTGCAAAAATTGTTAACGATCCCAAAATCACAAGCGGTATCGAACCATTATGTTTAAGGAGAGACTTTGACTTCTTGTGTATACATATATTCTATTGTTTGTTTATCGGGTTATGTTCCGAAGAATTGTTCGAATGAATTTCAAGGGCTATCTTCCACCTTCGTACCGCTCGCTATCAGCAAGGCGTTATTCTCACACCTTGGAAACTAAATGGTCGCAGACAGTCCGGTTTCCGAAGAGTTTGCTTCTGCAAACGCTCTGGTAATGGGCAGAGCTAATGTGGAGTAAGTGGAACGCACATGTGATGTTTCTGATATACCTAACATGGACCCATTGGCAGCGGTGACCGCTTACAATCATTTGGCATGCATGCTTGTTTGTTATTATCGTGATATAAAAATAAAAAAAAATTTGCAGCCATTTGCCATGTAAGGAGTTTCTTTCGATAACAGTAAGTGCGATATTTTTTCGAACCGGTGGTAGTGTTTTAATGTTCATGACGTGCCTAAATTGATTTAAACTAATTTTGAGTTTGACTTGAGTTGTACCTAGTGATTTGCAAGCATATGAGAGTTATTGGTTTGGCAATAACTCTTGTTTCAGATGACGCAAGAATACGTCGTAAGAAATTCAAAACGTTTTCTACTAATATATTTATGTGCTTTCATGTATATATGACGTTCTATCTACAGTCATTTCATGACATAACAAATGTTGTAGATTATCTCTTGTACAAAATTCAACTATAAATTATGTCTTACTAAACCTCTATCTAACAAAAAAAAAAAAGAAGAAAATAGATGCTGCGCGCTATCAACAGCTGTACTTTGTGATCCAACGCATCCTTTAATAGCAGAAAACGATGTGATTGAAGAATGCAACCAACATACAATCATTACACTACACTTCACACATGTACAACACTCAGGAACCTGTTAGACACCTTTCTTCTTTTTTTAGCTTGTTAGTTTAGACTGAAAGTTTCTTTCTTCATACTTAGTACTTATATGGATAGGGAATTAGTTAGATAGTGACTTTTTTTGCCAAATTTTCTTGACCGAAAGCTATTGGTTTGTTCCAACAACTCCCTAGAACAGTTTATTTTAAAATAAACGTATTTGGATGAAGATTTAGCAATTATTAATCCAGTTTAAATATTTCCCGCTGAGAAGTTGTTACGTATGGTAGTAAGCGTGAGGAAGCAATGCCAATAAAATTATGTGCCCTGAGAATAAAGATGAACCACTGTCAGACAATGGACATTGTTTAAATGTTGCGTTGTGTTTACATAACACAGCACCATGATATGGAAGTATTACTTAATATCTATCTGTTCTATTATAGTAAGTATTGGCAAATAATAGATGCCTCAAATAATACTTACTTAGGTGCAATCGTACTCCATAAAACTTTTAGTGGAGGATCAAAAATTATTATCCACTCGGCGATAAATACAATTCGAAATTATTGAAAATTTATTTGGTTTATTGATACCCATAAATTATATTATTTTTTACCAACGATATAAATTACTAGCGGTGTACCGCGGGTCCACACGCATCTATGTAGCTATTAACTTGTTGTCGTTATCTTATACTAAATAATAATTCTTATAACCTAACAATTTAGGAGTGTTTTCAAAATTCCCGTGTCATCAATCCAAATTAAATCCGAACATATAAAAAAGACAAACGGAGAAAATAATTATAATTTTATATTCGTGATTAGTAGTTATTTATTATACAATATCTATCAGAAAAATTAAAAAAAATGCACATACAGAACTATAGATTTATTAAATATAGACTGATTGTAACGGAAGTATTTCTATTGACAAATGGCGAACGGAAAGAAGGCGCTGTTGTAAGTGTAGTGCGAGACGAGTTGAAGGTGAAGGAGAGGACAAGGTAGGATGAAAGAAAGAGACGAGGCGAGGAGAGAGAAGAGAAGAGTATAGCTTGATTTAGTTTTGGCGTGGACGTGAAGCAAGATGGTAAATAAAGTGATTTATGTCCTGTTTTATTTTCTTTTAACCTACTTTATCCTGTTCTGACTTGAAGATATTGATTTTACATCGGAAGTATTTAGTGTAATTTATATCGCGTAGTGTCGTGTTGAATTTATAGCTTCATTGTTTATTAGAATTTGAATAGAAGTAATTTATTTTGTACTAAAAATCAGACAAAAACGAGGTTGCCCAAATTTCTAGTTAGCGTAGTGAAAAACGTTGCTGTCGAATGTAGGTGTATGTTGAATCAAAATTACTGTTTTGTTTCTTTAACTTTCTTAAAATAATAATATGTACTTTATCTATAGTATAAAGAGGAAAGATTTGATTTTTTGTTTGCAATGGATAAACTCAAAAACAATGGACCGATTATAAAAATTCTTTCACTATTATAAAGCTACAGTATCAGCGAGTAACATAGGCTATATTAAAGCTAGAAAAATTAATTTATTCCTCATAAAAATGTCGATAGTTTTACATAAAGTATGAAAAATTGTCTAAAAACATGCTTTCATGGCGTGCGCTGCAAAAACTATTGGTATAAAAAAATATACTACTTATACATATTGATATAATGAGGCATCATTCGACTATGACGCGATCGAAGCCGCGGGCTAAGCACTAGTTCATAAATAAATTAACTTGTGCTCTACGATTTTATTCTTGTTATTATTTGTTTCAGATTGATTCATACATAACATACCATCACGCCTGTATCCCCGAAGGGTTAGGCAGAGATGTACATTTGTACATCCACAGTTCGCCGTGTATATTTTTTAAGTCCCATGTAATAGGGGGCGAGCTTATTGCCAAAAACCGAGCACAAATGCCAAACTCCGAGCTGCTACTGAGAATTTCATAGAAAAACCCAATAACACTTTGCTCGACCTGGGAATCGAAACCAGGAACTAAATTATAGCAGTCGCGCTTGCGATCACTAGGCTAATGAGGCATTCTTGCGACCACTAGGCTAATGAGGGAGATTGATTCACGTTAATGGTTACTGCTTCGGTCCTTAGGGTCTAACTTTATAAAGCCTCAATAAATCCGACAATTAATTTCAAAGATTAGTACAATTGTACTCCCAAATCTATTGTTGAAAGATCGTAGAGTTTAACTATCATTCCACCTATTTCTGCCGTGAAGCACCAGTGTGCTTCTGTTCTCTTCTTAAGAGAGCGGGTTACCAACGCGTAAAAACTGAGAAGCCTAGGAAAAAACTACAATTTTATTTAGAGTTGATTATAGACAACCATGAGTGAACTCCTAATAATAAACATCCCTCGAAAAACTCTCTATAAATGTAAAAATTTTCGTACAAATAAATGAGTCAAACGCTCAAATATTAATGGAAGCAATGGGATTAGTTTAGTAGTTACAGGGATTTCTATCAAATATTCATCTATTTTACTAGGCAAAAGGATTACTCACCGATTACGCAAAGGTATTTTCTATATAAATAAGGCACCGTCTGTCTATCTATAGGTACATAATATTAAGCGGAAAAGTTTTGATATTTGTTTGTTAATCTCTGCTAATCGTTGCTAATCTCTGGAACTACTAGTCGGATTCGAAAATTTATTTTTGTATATGATAAACAGACTTTCGAGGTAGTATAGAATATTTAAGATTAGGCTACAACTCTCAGATAGCCTTAAATATTGATTTTTGTTACGTAAGTCGGAATTCGAAGTCCTCCCGAACTGCTTTAACCGCGTGCGCTGGCGTATAATTAATTAGTACTTGCGGGAAGAACAATTATGATAGACTACATGGGTGCGTTGGCGACGCGTTGTTTGTCGGATAAAATTAACACGGGTGAAACTTTGAGCCACAGCTAATATATATATATATATATATATATATATATATATATATATGTGAGTTTATTTTTATAGATCAGTTTTAAATAGTTTTAATTATTTTTGTTTTGTTCTTTTGCTGTTAATGATATGGATGGTCAAATGCAGGGCCCACTGCTCTATTGCCTTTTCTTGCAGTACCTGTTCAGAGTTGACGTTCTTTATTCTATTATTATATGTGTACATCTTGTTTGATGTGGTAAATTTTAAAATTAGCTTTTTGATAATGCTACTTCTTATGCACCTAGTAAAATGTCATTTTGACATTACAAACAGACACTTTAATTTTACTTATTTGTATTGTTTAGTTGGGCCTGTAGTGGTTATTCTTCCCTTTCCAGTAGTTAATGGCTCAACCACAGCGCCATCTTTCGGATCCTAATATAGCTATTAAGTATAAACCATCGACTCAAAAAAATAAATATATTGTATGAATATGAGCTAAATCGGTCATGTCGTCTAGAATTTACACGATCGCTAACAGACGTACACAAGATTTTTATATAAAAATTTACTTATCTTTGAATATCGTTCGATGAACTGTTCAATCTCATTCCTTCCTCTCCTGTCCTCAACAGAACCTCACGCGCTGGGCTTCAGAGTCAGAGGTTAACGGTAAACTCCATCTCGGAAAGAACTAAAAAAATTATCTATCTTTATCGTACCGAGACACTGAAAACGATCTCCCAACCAGTGTGATTCCTCCTTTTTATTCCTTATTCCATCAAGCGTAACGTGAAAAGATATTTATGCAGGCCAGCATGACAGCGGCCACCACCGCTGGATTGCTGGTCTCTCGACGGTTGCCGTTGTGTATCGATTATAGTGTGCTTACCATCAAGGACAGTACCGTCAACTTGCTAAGCTACTATAAAAAAACGTAAATGTCATCATATGAAACTTACTTAGTGTAGAAATGCGATTGCTTTTTTTTCGAACTGACTATTCTGTTAGCCTTCACCGGATTTGGTGGCGAGCGCGAAAGCGTGGCAACAGGCTCAAGGGTACTAGTGGTAGAACCTCGGCTTGGGCTGTTGCCGTACATGCAAATAAGTCATGATCTGACTAATTCCCTATCTGTAAAATTCGATCTAACTAACTATACATATAAATACATGTTTCTGCCATCTGGAAGGAAGGAAGAAAGATGCGTATATGCATTTAGTAATCTGGCAATTTGATCTAAGTCGAACTAGCTAAAAAAAAAGGGTCCCTTACAAATCCTATGTATGCACCTTGGTGTGTGTGTGGTCAGTTCCATGGGTGTATGTCGTTAACTAGTGAATGCAATGTCTATTGGCTCAAGGGCTCCATGCAGGAGGAACGGACCTAGGCTTGAGTTGCCGCTGGAGAGGGTGGTCGTGGCAGGTTAAATGCTATTGCTATTCATGTATGTATCTACTCAGCCAGATGTTTGATAATAATTTTTCAATATATTTTATAAACAGGCAAATTTTCCTGAAATCTACAATTGCATCATGGTATTTTCCTACACCTTTTACTGTAAAGTATAGCTCATTGTACAATTCCAAGTCACGTTAATCGTCGCTGTGTTTAAGCAAGAAGTAGAACGGTAAGTCTTTATAAAAAAACCTCCTACAGTATGAAAGACTACCAGCGCAACTTATATTTCCTTTTTTACGGTATCTATTGACTTAAGATTGATCACAAGTTATTTGAGTTCGATGTGCTAATATGTCGAAGAATTATTGTAGCAATGATTGCTACTTTGAGATAAGCAAAAAATATAATAATTTTTTGCAAGACTATCAATGAAATGTAATATTCACATTGTTTTAGAACGATTTTAGGTTATGAAATAATTCGTTCTTTCTATTGGTAGAACTAATTCCTATTATACTCGAGTTATTGATTAATTGTAATTATATATTCCTAATTTTGACACGAGAAAAAATAACACTTTACATACGACATTTGTTGTTTAAGTATACTACAAGTTTAGTTTAAATAATAATTATAATCTAATTAAGAGTAACTGCGAAATGGCTTTGATCTAAAAGCTTCATAATGCGCAAATATGTAATCTGCAACTTTGTGGTTCCTCATTTAAACACACTCGATGAAGGTTACAATTAAATGAAACAATAGTTACACTTCGATACGAATTTAATATTACAATACTCAGGTAATAAAAACTTCCGCTCAGCGGCAAGGTACATATGGACACAATAAATTAACTTAATGCTAAATCAGTCTAACGGTCGCGCCGAGCGCGGTGCAGCTTATTCTAGTATCACAGATGAGTAGAGCGGTGGGACGCGGGGCGAATCGGACCCGCGGGCCGTGGAGCGGCGCTACGGCCGCGGTCGGTGGTCACTCGTCCGACGCGGATGAGAGCTGAGTGCTGCCGCCGGAGCTGAACGACCCGCGGCACGTCGACGCGTCCGTTCCGTTTCCCGATGGGGCCGTATCTCCGTTCCCGCTGCCCGGAGAGAGCGTGCGAAGCAAGTCCAAAGCAGCCCGAGCACGCTGCCCGTCCGCCGCCGCCGCTGTCGCCGCTCCTGACGCCCGCTCCCATGCACTCTTCTCGGGTAGGAAAATCCGCCGCGCTTCCCGTTGCACACGACGCGAGCGCAGCGCGAATAGGAATGGCGACGCGGCGGATGCCAGCAGCAACAGAGCAAGGCAGGGTGTGCGTGCGTATTCTGTCAGTTCTGGAATCGCCGTTGATACTACAGCAATCACCGCGTGCGGCACGTGCAACATCACTAGCGCTCCGGTCAGTAGACCGACTCGGGCGGCACGAGATTCTTCTCTGTAGCGAAATAGGGATGCATTTGATATCCTGCATCGTATAGAAGTAATCTTCGATCCGTTCTGCTGCGGTTGAGTAACCCGTTGCTGCGCCGTTAATAACGGAGCGGCCAGGGTAGGGGCAGAGCTCACTGATGGTAAGCCTTTCCTCAGATCCTCACTTGACTTACCCTCTTTGCGAGAATTACGTAGACTAGCGACTGAGGGGCAGCGAACAGGTCTTTCCGGTGGCAATAGGAACGGACCAAATTTGCGATCGCTTTCCCCTGAGTTTTCAGCGCCGTCGATTCTTAGGGTAAGGCCTTCGCCTTCCTCGGCAAGATCGGGCAAGTTGGGCTGAGGTTCGTACAACTGAAGCGCGCTTGCTCCGTGCGCTCTCGCTCGCAAACCTGACGAGCGTGCCGCACGATATATCCTCGCGTACATTATGCAGACGACCGCTATCGGCATGATAACTCCTAGGCTTAGGTACACTATGTAGTAGGCTATCTGGAGACCTTGCAGGGCGGTCGCTGCAGGGTAGTAGTAGCGGACGATTGTGAAGGTGGCACGGATCGCAGCGATCAGCACAGCTGCGATCCAGGTGGCAGCACATAGTGAGGCTGGGCGCCGCTGTAGTAGACGTGTGTGGCATCGAAGCGGGTCAGTGACGGCGTGGTGTTGATCGAGTGCGATTAGCATAACGGCAAGAAGTGCAACTAAGCTACACACTGAAGCTACGACGTCTCCCGCCTCGATCCAAAGTCGGATATCTCCACTTGTCGTGTGCTCGCCAAAGAGGGCAGGTGCCAGAAGTGAAGTAGTCAAAAGATTGGTCGCCAGAAGATTGATGACAAACCTGTAACAAAAAAAAAATACTTTGAGTATTACGCACGTTTGCAGGCTATAGTATAATACTCAAGAATTTGTTATAGACGTGTTCTGTTATGTAATTTCATGTAAGAGAAATGAATGTTTATATCGCAAAATGTTGGGAGTTCAGTTTAACTGTCAATTAATTAGAAATCTTTGACAGGAATCAACACAAGTGCTAGTAACTCAAATCCCAGAGCAGCAGTTCGTTAGATTTAAAATGAACAATATACAAACGTTCCTTAACTATCAATACAGCATCGAAAACGTTACACGACTGTGGTATATTCTGGTACCAGTTTGTAGTATTAATATTACCTTAAGTTATCAGGATCTTGGCTTTTATTTGTTATTTATAAGCTTTATAAACTATAGCAACTCAAGTAATTCAAGTCTCTGGGTATTTTGTACATTTATTGAAATCATTATTGTAGTTTAATGCTCTGGAATATGATAGCATTAAAGAAGATTTGCTAGCAGATATATCAGCTTCACCGCTAACACAAAATAAAGTTTCTAGCAACAGAATAATGGTTGACCCTGACCTTCCAGTTTATACTAGGGTATACTGTGCTTTTATTTTAGCTATTTCACAAATATAGATGTATTCATAGATTATGTTTAACATAAATGCAAGAGCACTCGTACTTTCGTAAATGTCGGCCGTTGCGGCGCAATTTGACCGAGTTGAACGCGTGTGTCGGTCGGTTGATATGGTATCTATTACAGAATATTGCCCTCGTATTTAGTAAATGTATAGACGCCACTTTACAATTTGAAACATGATAGTTTGTGTCATCATCGTTTATTCGGTGATAAAAGTGCTGACATCAACCGATGATATTGTCATTACAAAAGTTTAATACATTGTTTATATTAATTTCAATTAAATTCAATCTTCACTATATTTATTTGCGAAAATTGGTGTATTCATCGATATGGCTTTCCCTGTTTAAATAAAAACTAAATTACCTCATTAAGCAGATGAAACTAAAGGTAGTGTTCCAAAAAGTTTAATCTAAATTTAGCCTTTAGTTCAATTTAGTTGTCTCAAAATGTATACAAATGTTAGTCTTAAATCTGGTTTGAAAATTTTAAATCTGATTTAAGGTTTTGGTGCAAGTCACCCTAAGCCATAAATCTCACAAGTACCTACGATAACTTTATAAATTCAAGCTCTTTAGTTAAGCAATTAATTATTGTAGAAACTTTTGATACCGAATTAGCAATCTAGCAAAGCCTTGCGAAGTCGTTAACTGCTGTATAATATTCAATTATTTATATAATTATATATTATCATCGCGTTGATGGTTGATAATTTTGGCTTTAACGTGATGCCCGCTTGATCAAAGAGACGTGAACTATTTAACGTGAAACTGTATCCCGAAAAAGTCACAGATGGCACGTGCCCAAATTATTGTAGTATTAAAAATAACCTATTCATATACCTAATTGCTTCCTTATTATTAAAATTACCTTATAATAAGAAAATATAGATGCATCAAGATAAACTACTTTATTTTAGATGTCGGCTGTGATCTAAATTAAAATATTTTTATAAGCAAACAGAAATATATGCTAATGACTTCATATATCTCAAGTTAACAGCCATGTTACAGAGTTGGCCAAAGGAACCGCTCCATAGGTATACTGGGGTATAGTACGCACCGTGTCATTATGTATTTCATTAAAAAACCAATATATTTTGTTAGTTAGTTTTCCAGCAATCATAATCGACTCAACAGTACAGTACGTTAGTTTCATTAGTGACTAAATTAATTAAAACTATATACATTCATCTAGCCTAAAAGTATATATCGATTTCGTTGACGGCGACTCCCAAAAACGTTTTACCGCTAGTCATCTGCGCGTGAGAATATTAATTTATAGTGGACAAGCGGTTGCGCAGATGCATTACCACTCTCTCGTCTTACACTCTGTAGTCCAATGGACCGGAGAACCGATACAATTGAACGTGGTCAGGATGCAGCGAACGGCCGTAAACCACTATATGGATCCTGGAAATACACCCTTTATGTTGATCTGCACTACCCTGTTGCAACGATAATAGCGTGTAAAACACCAAACGTCAAAATATAAATAGAAAAAAAGAATGATTATAGGATCTTGTCGCTTTTTTATCTATCTTAGTGTATTATCTGGTCTTCTTGTCCAAGAAGAATCTGCACTATAACATCGGTAATTTTAAGGTAAAGTTAAACATTAAATCTTTGGAAATAATCTATACTGTACATAAATATGAATATAAATCCCATTTTCTTTACTGTGGTAGTTATGTTTGTTTTGGAAAATTTAATTTAGTTTATAATTTTGTATTACATTTAGAAAAAAAACAATCCAAGTACATTTGATAAATAATCTATAAATATTAGAAACATCTATTTTCTTATTTGTCGAATCAGTATATATATAACATGTTATAGGCAATGTATAGAATGTCGGTATTTTTCAGAATAAAGCCACCAATGAAATATAATAAACGTCACTGTATTTGTATCTATACTAAATTTCCTATGTTAAAAAAGTCACGGGCGGTTGCTAGTTGCAAATAAATCTAATTCTCATAATAAATTGTAATTTTGTACCCACTCAGTATATTTTTTATTGTAAGCACTTAACATATGTTACATTTCCTAATGAAAGAAACTAAAATAAACTAAGTTTACAACATAAGTCGTGATTCTGAGTTAATTACCACGTTGATGGCTTTCCATTGCTATCTACTGATTTTGTAATATTGTATTTATATTTTGTCGTGTTGAATTTTTGTTTGAGCGAATAATAATTATTGATTACATTACATCGTTATTAATTTCGATCACTTGCGTTTACTCTATTCGTCCAAAATCCATATTTGTATTTATAGTTATCACAATGTGCACTTAGATAATAAAACTTTATTGACATAAAATTACTATAATATCTATAAAATAAAATTGTGGTACAAATTGTGAGCAACTGTTGCAATGAGATTTCAACTGTTGACAAACCATGCAAATTTTTTCATTAATTTTACTTCTTTTGGAGCGTTCGGCAGAGAATAAAAGTCATCTTTTTTTTATAATATAAAAAAAAAACTATATTTTAATTTGTTTAAAACAATAAATATTTTTTTAGGGACAACGTTAAATTATTTTTAGTTAATTAAAATTTATAGTCAAATGTATTTACATTATTATGCTTTTGGTACCTACGCAGGATAAAATTTCTAGAGTTATTTTAGTTTTGTTACGCAAAAGAATCATAACTTCTTTATTGCGTACATTTTTTTTTTTTTAAAGTGAAAACTTCTTTAAGAAGGTTTGGATAGGGAGTAAATTCATGTAAGTAGTCATCGACATGGTCAGGTGACGTGTTAACGATTATCAAAAAATATTTTCATAAGTTACACAATTATATTTTACGAAATTAGTAGGTATTTCTTATTTGAAATTATATTTGTATTTTCTTAATTCTATTATTTAATATTAATAATAGTTACTTTAGTTACTTCTATTATTATAAATGCTATCATTTGAAGTTTAGGACGAATGTTTATAGTTTTAAGTTTCCACTTCTGAGTGCAGTCCTCATGACTGCTGTGAAATTTTATTTTGCTTTTCATAGACATTTTTGGTCCACGGATCTTAAGCGAATGAGAAATAACAAACCCAGGCTCTAGCTTCTAGAACTTGTATACTGGCGATTCAAGATTATTACAAGATATAGCACGGTTGATGAGTTACGTTTTATTACTTTTGTGGCGACACAGATCAATAAATTTGGTTTATTACAAACTCTAAAAAGTTTACAATGTCGACCTTAATAAAATTCAAGTATACTTCTCCACTATACACCCAAGGTGGTTCATCTTTAATAACATATTAACAAAATATATATATTTTAATATTATTTTGATTACAACTTCTGGTTATAAAATTGATTTATGGTTCGTAAGAAATTCTTGGCTTTTGCATTACTGACCTTATTGTCACGGCCTATGTATTTTCATAAGACTTAATGAAATGATACTGCCGTAGCTAACTACGATGTGACATTGGAAAGATTGTCTTTCGAATAAAAGAAATGCCATACGAAAATCTAATTGATCATTTAGGATGCATCGATATGTGGACAATGAATAAGTTTACACTTAATAGGCTTGTAACATATTTGCATAGTTTTATTCTGTTTCTAAGAGAACTTTTACGTGTGAATACCGCTAATACGTATTTCAAACTGTACACCACCAAATCTTTGTCATTTTTTTGATTTAGATACGAAAATGAAGAGAACTTTCTACCAAACGTTTTATTTTTATTAATTTAACCTTTGTAACAAATCATCTAAGAATAGGAATCTTTTATAGTTTTTAACAAAAATCAGTTAAAAAAAACTTCATATAATTTTAGGGCAATATAAAAAATAAGGCAAAATTATTGCCTTAATATTATAAGAAATTAATAATAATAGTAATTTAATTAAATATGCTAACCTCTATACCCTATCAATTAATTATAACAACAGTAATAAAAACATCCATAATAATATATAAATAACTGATAAATTAAAAACGATTTATGTGATATGAATATTTAAAATTACTAGCTACTATCAAAGAAATAAATATGCATAAATGTAAAGTATCTCAAAATACTTGTTTATTTAAATATAGAAATAGGCTTTAAGTTATAGATCGTTATGAAAGTTATGTATTTTTAATAGATCAGGTTTTTGTTATTACCTACTTGAAGTTAAGAGGTGAAAGATTTATTGAATAATATTAGATTCATTTGGTTTTGCTTTTTGTTTTAAATTACACCGAGATCATAATAAAAATTAAGTTTTTTTTTTTTTTTAATAATAGCTTGGTACATCTCTGGTACTGCCCCTAATGGTAAGCACATTACTATCGAAACCCAACTTCGACTATCGAGAGATCAGTAATCCATGGGTGGTCGCCGCTGTGATGCTGGCCTGCATAAATATCTCTTAGAACCCTATGTCGTAAGAAGGAGTAAACATTGGCCGGGAGAAGGTTCCACAGCTTCACGGTACGACAAAGATAAGTCATAGAGAACTTTTTAGTTCGTGCCGGGATAGAGGTTACCTTAAAACTGTGACTCCGAAGTCTAGCGCGTGAGGTTCTGTCGTGGAAGAGAGAAGAGGGAATTAGATTGCTGGGTTTATGGCAAGTATTTATTATTGTGTCCAACTGGATTACGATCATGATACACTATTGTGATATCTAGTATAGAAGTGGCAGATTGTGTGTCACGTTTTGGAATCAGCTAATGTGTGATCAAGCAGGTAGAGATTTGCAATAAAACGACCGATAGGCATAATCTATAATTAAATTAATAGGTAAGGGGGAAAACTTCGGACACCTTTTTAAGCACGTTACGCGCTAGGAGAACTGTGAGATTTGGCATGGTTAAAATTTACATCCCGTAATTTTATTTTAATTTATATTATTGACAGTTCTTATGGTATATCAATTGAGAAATTACATATTATACTCCCCGTTTATAAAATTTCATCAAAATCGGCCAAGAATTAACGAAAATAGCTTTTTTTGGAAATTTGTAGCGTTTCGGGATTAGCCTTCCACCTACCTGGATCTACCACCTAGCACTATAACTTAATATCAAAATTATACAAATAATTGATATATTTAACTTATCAGTAGAAGCTTTTGGCGGGCTCTTGAGCTGCCATGTTGTGGTTTTTATATACATATATTAACATAGGTTCTTTGACCCTATATTATGTAATATTGGTGGCATTTTGCGTGATATAGTTTGGTTATTGTGCTTACGTGAAGTGAATTGTAAATATAAACTGGAAACACGCTAGATAGTTCTGAGAAGGAAGCCACCATCTTGTCTTGTCTACGAGAGCTTAAAAACACTGGCAAGTGCTCTTTGCGGCGCCAAAACAAGTAGAAGACTTATGACTTAGATAGTTGAGTTTGTTATTTGTATTTAAATAAAACATTAAGATAAGAAATAGAAGGATCTCAAAAAAAAAAAATTAAAGGCAGTGATGATATATGAAAGATTTTGACTAACAAATATCACGTTTATAACAAAATAATATTGATTGAAAGTATTAAAATCGGAAGTTTAATTTTGAAACCTTGAAACTATACGTAGCGAATCATTTACCTCGTTTTACAAGTTTATAAAACCCATTTGCATCCGGTAATAGGAAAGTATGTCAAGAGTTCTCTACGATAATATTTTTCATGTAAGTATTTTATATTATAAATATTATTATATTTCTTTTATCGATCAATAAAATTATAATGAACTCGATTTCATTGCAATGACAGACTGTTTAAACGGTTTAAGAGTGAATCACTCTTCATATCGTTTTTAGAACAGCCGAATATTTTAGAACAGCCGGTCTGTTATAGTTATTTTAAATGGAATACCCTTTTAATCATTTTAAATGGACTACCAATTTAATCAAATACTGGTGACATTTAGTCCACACAAACGTATTCATTTGTTTCAGCCCTGGACAATATAGCTCTAGAGCAAATATTCTAAAACCATACAAACTATAAATCTACCATTGCCTACTTACATAACTTAATAACATAACTTAATTACTATAAATCTATGGAAATTCTAAAAATTTCCTAGATTCCGCTGTTATCAGACAACCAGCAAACAAATTGGATGAATATAAAAAGTAGAAGACAAATATTTAGGCACAGTCGAAACCCTTATCGAAATCGTTTCAGTTTTTGAAAACGAAACAAGAGAATACAAAATTATGATTTCATCTGTTTTACTTACATATATATAAACTGTCCCAAATGCAGTTGTCTCTCTCGAGCTCTATTCGGTCGTTCAGGCGTAGCGTGACAGCAATAGATTTTTTATTAAAACCAATACTTTAAATAACTTGCCGATCGCGTGCCCCATTAAAATTCGTCTGTCAAACTAACTTATGAGTTAAGAAAATGTATGGGCTAAAGCGAGGATGCGTCTGCATGAATAATTCTCAATCAATGTGAATAATCTATACCAATATTATATGTAGTAATGTTATTTGTAACTGAAATGTTTTATATATCCAAGACTATGAAAAGCCTACAAATACCTAAAACCTAAGTAAATACTTCTTGGGAAATTTCTACCTAGTTACCTATTGCTATAGTGGGAAGTGTACTCTTAATATATAGGCGACCGAGAAAAGCTCCGTGCCTTGCAAAAAAAAAAACATCAAGGTAAGCTTCGAAAGTAAATCGTTATCTGCATTAAAAACAAGATATAAATTGTTATGTAATTGGATTCTCGGACAAAACTCTAAGGGGTTTAGATACAATTTTGTATTTAGATAATGTTTAAATTTTCAAGTTTATCAAGATACTTAGATTTATTTTATTTATTAAAGAAGACATTAAGCTAAGCTTTATCTCTTAGATTTAATTATTTAATTGGTAAGTTTACAGAATAGGTTTTTACATTTAATTGCCTATAGTTAGACATCGTAAGGTTTGAATATCGTTCTATGTTTGCACAACGGTATTGTGCAAATACGTTTCTTTCTATGTTAATGTCACGTAAGCGAAGTGCTGACTGTCGCAACGTTCATTTCTCGGCTTCTGCTTGAATTAAAAGTATTGGAAATGTCATGGGTATATATATACTAGTGTTTTTTAGATTGCGTATTGAATAGACCTTGGATATTTAACTAATTGACTAAAGTGCTTATTTTATTTGTATACATTTTTTTAATAGTAGCTCGTCAAATTTACGGTACAGTTCCTGATGGTAGTGTCAGCGGACCTAACCGAAAGATTATTATCCATCAACGGTTGCCGTTGGTATACCGGCCTGCATAAATTTAACTGGAAATGGAGAGGCTGATCTCGAAACGCGACCCGCAAAAGCGAGTCACTATGACGGACTTCATCACATGCATGGCGGTCGCGACCAAGACGGGCAAAACAACCCTACTACCCAGGTAATTTCAAAGAAAATAATTCAACAGATTTAATAGCTGTAAGTATCCTCATTTATTCCAATATATCAGAAACTTTTATAACCGCCAGCCAATAAACAATAAATGTATTTGTTTATTCGTTAATTGTTAAAAACCTCCTAATCCACATTTAAAATGTTAGTAGTAGGTGTATATTTTTTGTGATTTAATTGTCACAAAAAATGCATTCCTTGATTGACGTATAAGCCCGCTCATATTTTCTACCGGGTATGTTAGGTGTTATACACATAAAGTGGAAATCGACAAAGACTGTTTTTTAGATAAAAAAGAAACCACGGCAGACCAACATGCAGTCTATCTGAAGTTAAGTGATAATTGGTCAACTTCAAACCAAAGTCAAACAATCACAGATAGTTAACCTTCAGGACAGAGTTAGATAGCTTCGTGTGCCAGTGCGTATTTCTGCACACACTAGGTGTCGGACATCAATGTCCGATAAATATCGCAATAAAAAACATGTTTGGTGCATGGATGTTTTGGTGCTGACTAAGTGTGCGACCTATTTTATTTTGTTGGATACTATTCTATTATTAACAACCCTTTTTTCTTTTCCAAAAAATTTAAAACTCGAGTTTCTGTTTATATAGAAACATTGACGTTTGATGTTTTTGCATATAACATCGATGTTTTAGAGTATCATATGAATGTTAAAATATCGTTGAATATTGATTATTCCTAATCAACGCTTTATACAGGTCGGAAAAGAACCTCGAGAGTCATTATTAATCCAGTATATTTTGCATAAATTAACAGAGGATACCGAAATGATCACGTTATTTATTGCGCAGCGCAACTACGGTTCAAGGAAGTCCAGGGGTCTCGGAAGGTGTCCTAAACGTCTCAATGGACATATCCTCCGGTCCGTTGAAACAATCAAACAGTTTCTGGCACGTTGCTGCAACGTGTCTCCGGTCGATGTTTCCGCATTTAAATCCAATCTTCTACTTCTGTTCGTTACGACCGCTCCCCCGTCACTTCCCTAACAACTGCTTCGTAATTTCCCTGACAATGAGTCTTTTGCTAAACTCTGTTTTAATGCAAATTTAATTTGGAGAGCAATTTCAAAACTTTTTGAAAATTTTTTTTTTTACAAGTAATAGAAACAATACCTTGTAATAAAAATAAACCAGAGAAAGGGACAATTACATTTTTTACAAATAAAAATAAATCAACAAAAAAAAAAATCCTCTACGAAGACCATAATAAGAATTAAATAAATAAACTGTGTAAGAAGGTAGGCAAATTTTTAGTGAGGTAACAAAACAAAAATATCCCGAAAACTTTATTCCGCGTGCCAACAAAATTCTCTACTACACAGTCTACAATTCCATTGGCTATATTATTTTAAACTATGGATAAGTTACACCAACTATGTACGTTCGTATTTTATAATGTCCATCCAGCTATGACCTGTGACCTATGATGATAAACACGCTAAACTGAGAGGGACTAGCTCTCGAGTGTAACTAGTAGAAGACAACATTAAAAAAAAAATGACTGATGGGTAGGTTTTCTATAAAAGTCAGTAACTTATGTATAACACTTGACAAAAAATCGTTCTATACTAAAATGCAGTTACACACTAATGCAACAAATTGCGAATGTAGTATCATAAACGTATAAAAACTCCTCTTAATGTTATATCTTTCTTCTCTCTAGTGTACCAAAACACCTAAACGTGACGCGTCCTGGAAATTTTACTTTCAATACTCGTCCAAATATAGAAACGCCGCCTAAAAAGTTTCACTTAATAAATTATAAAATATCCCTAACAAAATTACTGAATTAATCGTAAAGCAATCAACATTAAGAATTATGTGATACTGAGTTACGATGACCCAACCTATCGTAAAGTCAAAGTGGAATTTGCCGATCACTTAACTTTATTACGAGCGTCGCGTCGTGTCGCTAGTGGTTATCCGGACGAGTAAACAAGCGCATCGGTCAATAACGAAGAAATACGCGTGACCCACATTTCAAATTAACTGCTTAGCCTTTGATTTCCCTCTTCAGGACGGTTGCTAAGTGATTTTTTTCTAATCCGAAAAGTCCAAAGAGGTTGACATCCCTGTCTACGTAAAGTACGCAGGGACGACTTTCCAAATATAGATATGAAGATAATGACTGAGTTGTCATACTGGTCAATAATTAGCGATTAGCGAAATAATCGAGTTATTTTATTACATTACTTGTTGCTTATCCTATGTTCTATTCTATGCTATGCTAGATTTCACTAGAATTCGTCCACCTGTAAGAGTATGGTTGAAGGGACAAACATTCAAAGAAATATAAATATGTACATTTCACCTACAGGTTTTATTATACTACTTGTAAATAAATGTAAGTGCGTTATTTTTCTCTATCTTTTTTGCTTTGAGTTAGATAAATATATTTGCCCTTTTTAGCGGAAACTTAACTAGACATCTAATGATTTTATTTTCAATTCAAGAAATAAGGTTTTCATTTTTTCAATTTTTTTGCCGTTTTACGTGATAGTTTAGTTTTAGTACAAGTTTTAGTTTATTTACTTTATTTATGTACCACTTGACTACGATAAAAATGGTTTTGAAAAAAATATGAACGATATTGAAATAATAACACAATGACACTGGCTGATGAGCAAAACACGCCTTGCCGAAAAAAGCTACATTTTCATCAATTTTTTTATTTATTTTACTTACACATTTTTAAATTGGGTGGAGATAGGAAGTAACATTTGTATATCATAAGGAAAAGTGTACATATTTTTAATTATAATATTATAACATTTAATATACGAAAGTAAGTACCGCAGAAGGCCACAGCTTGCCTAGGAACTAGGAAGTCGGTTTTAGTTTTCAAGTATAACCTACCATAAACATGAATGTTATGAAGTGATAGAACAATAGAACTCAACGTTAGTTGTTTTAATATGTAAACGTGAAATTTACATATGTATACATACATACGTATCGTTACAAAACGGTTTATACAAAAATATAAATAAGTAGCATTATTTACTTAACGCATTTAAAAACTTCATTAAAAGGAATTACTCCATACAGAAAAAATGGATAAGATTTTTATATATTTTCACAATACACAATGAATTTTTTTTTATAATTTTTTTTTCACATCGTAAATTTTTATACTTGTTTTTTTTTTTGTAAACTGAGAAAAATGATTTTATACATTCAAGGAAGGTGACTGCATATATTTATGGTTGATATATACATTTCTTAGCACTAATTAAGGTCCAATTAAAACATTACTGAGTTAGTCGTACTAGGGATATAGGAACTACACGATAGGTAACGTCATGTTAGACGTTCCGATGCGTTCATAAACCTTTGTCGATTTCTTTACGAGTTTAAAATCACAGAGATCTTTAGATTAAATAGCATCTAAATTTTAGATTTTATCAGGTGAAATGCATTATTTGCTAGTAAATATTTTTAAGTTGAGTCTACACCTATTGTTTATAGTTTTTATATATATTTATTTTATGTAGTACCTAACAATAATTATTTATGAACTGTTCTTAATCTATATATTAATACGTGAAGCAAAAGCTTTCGGTACCTTTATAAGCGTATTGCGTGCACGGAAGACTGTGAGATTTGGCATGGTTAAACTTTATATGGAGAAGAAGTGCAGAAAGTTAAAATTTATCTATAATATCTGTTAGTAATATATTATATAAAATAAATTAATACTGCGAATCCTAACCCGACCAGTGCCATTGAACTTAGACCCCCCAAAATATTGACATTATCACTGGACGAAGTGACAGCAAGTGATGTAGTTAAATATAAATTATAAATACTGTAAATGTCAATCAGAAAATAGTCTATGATCAAAAAGTAGCTGGTCGAATTACGACCTTAGGGCGATCGCTAGTACAGATAAACTCGTACACTATATATCGTTAGATTCTAAATAATAGCTCGTAAAATGGAATTGGTATGATAAGTAAACCTAAAAAATAAACCCGATCGAGTTTCTTACCGGTTCTTCTCGATGTCTGGGACGTTTTCCGAACCGGCAGTAGTGTTTTGACGTTCATAAGTGTCTTCTTAGGGTCTAAATTGAATAAAGATTATTTTGATTTTGATGTCATATTCTGTACAAAGTAGAAACATACATAATATGTATCCAATACAGATAACAAAAACAATTTTATTATACCTATGTACAAACCTTACAAATATTATTTTATTTCATATCTATAAGTTCTTGTGATCTGTCCTTTTAACTTTCCCTTACTGTTTTAATTTGAAATTTAAATGTTGGGAATGTATTTACCATATATGAGTAGTTTTAACATCATACATACCATCATGCCTGCATCCCCGAAGGGTTAGGCAGAGGTGTATTAATATACACTCATAATTCGCCGGGTATATTTTTAGGTCCCGTGTAACAGAGGGCGAGCCTATTGCCATTAATCGGGCACAAAACCAAACTCCGAGCTGCTACTGAGAATTTCATAGCGTGTGTGTAGTTTTATTTATTTACTATTTAGATATTTTACGTGGAAAATAGACAATATATATATATAACGTATTTTAAAATAAGATTAAAAACTTGGCAATGAAGCCGAAGTGACCTTCGTATTTAAATTAAAATACATATTTATAGATATATATGCATCAAGGACTCAAAAAAATATTCACTAATTAAATAACTCACATACATTAACCTTACATCTTAATTGTACAATATTATTTAATTTAAGTACCTATTATGTGCGTGTATAGTCTCGAAACAGCCATCAAACTCTTTATGGCATAAAGACTTGCCGAAAATAATGTTGTCCATTAGACGGGTCAAGCATTATAATGCTGGATAAGCAGTTAAGGTGATAATGAACTATTATATTGTAATTAAGTAACGTATAATATTCAAAGCCTCTCTCGTTACGCATTTTTTATACAACTATGAAACCAAACAAGCGTACGGCTGCGTATGGCGGTTGGTAAGCGGTTATAGCGTCTTATGAACGGTTTTAACATCAAAGGTAACACTAGCGCGTTGCCGACATAACTCTGGTAACCCTACTCACCGCAGGAACACAACACAAGGTTATTTGTCTGCGATCTTCTGTAGGATAGAGGGGTGTTTTACCAGTCGGGGTTCCTCAAGTAGAAAGAAATTTCCAGCGGATTTCTCTGTGTCATATCTCTCTTTACTACCTACAATACATAATACAATATACATTATATATAAACTTCAGTTGAGGTCGAGGGTAGTTGAGTATTGAAATATTTATGATTTTGAGCTGTCAATATTAAGAGGCCACGGTAATTTTCCATTTTACATATCTAAAACGATAACTACACCTGTTGGGGTTTTATTTCTCGTTAACGGTTCAGCATTTTGGAATGATCAATATTTGTAAGACTTGAACGATCTACTAAATGGACTAATAAGATTTGTTGATAAATCCACTCGTTCATGAGTTATTCTAGATGAAAGTTGATCATAAAAATGTCAAAAAAATATATAACTATATCATTATATTAATACGTGAAGCAAAAACTTTCTACCCTTTTTTAAGCGTATTGCGTCCACGAAAGACTGTGAGATTTGGCATTTGACATTGTCACTCAATGAAAAGTGATAGTAAGAGATATAATACTCATTATTTAGGTTCATACTACAATTGTCAAACAGAAAATGGTCTATGATTAAAAAGTCGCTGGTCGAATTTCGATCATTGGGCAACCGCTAATAATATATAAACCACGGAATAAAGATATAAACTTATAATTCTTTAAATACATAAAATACTATTATGTTATGTACAATATATATGTACATATTTTATTATCGAGAATTCAGTATTTTGTTCAAATTCTCTGCCACACTAATTAAATATCTTATAGGTCACTAGCAGTGGCTGTCGCTTTTGAAAGTAGCAGTTAACACATTGGCCTACAAGCCTACCAAGGCATATCGTGATGAAACCAAAGCATGGTAGTAGGGCTTTTTCTAATGTCCGCCTGGCTGGCTCTTACAAACATCAACAAGTGTGTTTCGGCAGCTGCACTAGAGAGCCGTCTTCCACTAGGCTTAGCGTGCTACCCATTTTGGAAACCATTGTCACTAAACCTATAACAATAAAAAAAAGGTAAAAGGCACTAGGCAGATGGATAGAAATTAGATATTACCGAAAATTGATCCACCGAACTGTGATCTTAAGACCGGTATTTTTTCACAAGTATGCTGTAGATAATTTATTTACTAATGAGTACTTATTAGTACTATATTTTGTGGTAAGTGTTACGAAACCCCGTATTAATAATTACCGGTTACCTACAAATAGTATCATAGTACCGATTATTTGTTATATTCACGAATGTATTGTATTTTAATGAGAATGAGTTTACTTTGATATTAGCATTTTTTTAACGTGACATCTTCATATTTTTCGATGGAGCCGGCTGCACGCACGAAAAAACATGACTTATGCGGCGTTACCTCGCTCTGAGGCGTTCCATTTAAGACTTGAAGTGCAAGCGAGAGCGCGGAACGAGCGAGAAAGATGCACAGTCGGCCTCCGCGTTCGGCAGCGTTCGACATCTGTCTCTCTCCTACTTGAGTGAGCGATGCGTCCGCGTGGACAGCTGCTATACAATAATACATTTACATATTTTCGTCAAGTATGAAGTGCAGTGAAAAGTGAATGTGGTGTCAATTGTTTATAACAACGATAAATGCGGCGATAAAGGTAATGATTCTTTCGATATTAAATATATGTTCAGTGATATATTGTCGAATATTCGTGCTTTCATCATTAAAATAAATAGCATCGGTCCGCTAGTGCAGCGATTGTAGGTTATGCTATAATTGACAAAACTATAACAATAAGTTAACAGAACTATTTCACGATGAGTAAAAAATCAATTGCTTTACTATTCGATCGAAATAATTATCGAGCGTAGCTGTGATTTCAATAAATTATCAATTATCCTATCATCGTCCTATTCTCAAGAGAATAACACAAATTGTAAGAAGTTAAATATCACACATATTTAAAAGTTGTAAAACAATTGCTCAAAGCACATTCATACTTGTTAACTTGATCAATTCAATTGTCATTTCCATTTACCTCCTTCTCTATATCCATACAAAATATCTATCAAACAAATTTTCTTTTGAAAAATGATACCATTCCATCAGTATTTTCTTATGACGTTGTTACGTTCAACTATCGTCAATAAACCGACTTTACAGACAACCTATTTTTAACGATATTTTTGCTTATCTATAATCTATCATATATTTTATTTTTATTAAAATGGCAACGTTTGTTTATACTCAATTATGCCAATATCACGTAGATACGTGAATATAATAATTTTCTAATCTTCAGAGTTCATTCAACGCTTAAACTCTCGTGTTAAATATGTCCAGGGAGTTTTTGTGGTATCTTAACATTCATCCTACTAGCTATCATTTATAATTAACTTCAGTTGTGTACAATAACAAAACTATATCACGTAAAATGCCACCAAGGTTACCATAATATAGGGTCAAATAACCTAAGTAGATGAATTTATAAAAAAACTACAAAATGACAGATCAAGGTCCAGCTAATATCGGATTATATTTTTATTTATTGTAAAACTAACTGGCACAAAATATATCGATGTTGTTTTTTAAATGGTTATTTAACCGCATAGTACTTTTCCGACTGCGATTCTAATAAAACCTGTTTGGAAGGAATCCTGCGTCCGTACAAGCTTAGAAACCACACTCTCTCTTGTTTTTGCACAAGTTGTTAAACTAGCCGGCGCGGTTATAATTACATGGGCCTAGTTTTCAATTTCGTTAGAATTTCATACGAATATAAATGAACTTTAATTCTATAATACGTGACAAAATCGTAATTTCAATAGTTTCTTTACCGCATACCTACCAAACGTTAGGAAACCTTTGTTAGTAATTGTTTATAATACTTTCATCATCCTTTTCTTTTAATCAACAGGAACTATATATTTGTTGTTAACTTTTCCATAACGACGGGTCTAAATAAGTAATTTTACATTTGATTAAATAAAAATGTTATTATCATAATTATTATTGAGATCTGATTTCTTTATCTTCATTTGACGCCGCGGTAAGTTTTGCCAGAGTCAAATGTTTTGTTTTGCACGAAAGAACTTTGCAGAATAATAGTGTAATACGATTATTTTTGAAATCTAGTCGTTCTTATATTATATTCTTCAATGCAAATGCAACATAGTTAAGTACCCTTAAAACGGTGGTTACCTTAACAAAAGGTATAGGTAAAATAAATTGAAACCGATCAAAATTAATGTGATATCTCTCTGAATTCACTTCACTTGTACACAATTATTATATTACGTAATATGCCACCAAATGCATACGATAATGTAGGTCAAAATAACGCAACTTGAAAAAGTCAACACACTATATGATCAACTACATAGAATTATGAACTCGGCGTGTTAGTGAGCGGACTTTATTACTCTATGATCAACTAAGATACCATCACTAATCTCTGAAGAAATGTATGATTTATCAAGAAATAAAATAAAAACGAAGTTTTTTTTAAATCTCAACATAGAGAATAAACAAAAATAAACGACCTAATTGCTCTACTGACTTCATTCAAAATTAGAATTATTTACGTAACCTCTTCGATGTTTAACTTATGTCGTTTAGCGAACATTGAATTTGAAATGTCGAATACTCATCTGACACACATATAAATAATTCAAAAGACATCAGGTCAACGTCCTTTGAACTTTCGGGGGAGAGAAAATTAAATTGTTCTTATTCAGACAAGATTTACGGCAATTGTCCGACTAAATAACAATTACACAAATATTAGTACGCGGGATAAAGTGTCAACGCACTTTTATTGAATACGCTTGGAATGCTATGAATACAAATAAAGTGAATACGTGGTACCAATGTTACCATGTAACCTTCCCTTGTGTTTTGTATTGAATAATGTAGAATTTGTTATTTAATTACTTTTGAACAAAAGTTTCTTGTTTGATTACATAATAAATAATCGAATAAAATAAATACGTTAAGATTAATAAATATTATATAAAATTGTTTTTATCTATTTCAGTATTCTAAAAGTTCAATGTATATTTAAAAATGTAAATTTTTGTTTAACATCTTTTCTCTACCAAGTAAAATTCTACTATTTTAAATATATTTTTCGATATACCAAATACATAAAAATATGTTAATATATTGATTTCTGTCTAATAAAAACGTAATCTATATAATATATTAAATGTAATAAATAAGTTCTTTCTTAGAATTCTATTAACGTAAGCACACGTTTTATATATAACTTATATACATACATAACTTCTGTTCTTTCTATTATAAAAAATAACTATCCAGTTATTTATCTAAACGTATATTAAGACAAAATTCAGAAAATACATGTATGTATAACAATATCATATCATTTATTCACAACGAATTTTCACACTTATGTTTAAAGGTAGTTAAAGTTTTTTTTGTTTGTTTGTTTAAACAAGCTAATCTCTGGAACTACCAGTCGGATTCGAAAAATTCTTGTTTTATATTATAGCCAGACTCACAAGAAATAGTATAGGCTATACAACATTAGGCTGCAATTACCAGTAATCCTTAAATATTTATTTTTGTTACGTAAGGCGGAAGTTGAAACCCTCGCGAACTGCTTTATCCGCGTGCGCTGGCTTAATTGTTAATGATAAGTAAATATAATGTTCTACAAAAATATTGGTCATTAGTATATTTAAAAAAAATCAGCGATAGCTTGTATCTATATCTTATACATAAGCTACAATAAGGTAATTTGCAAAAATGTTTTGTTGTTGATTAAAAATTAATTTATGAGCATTATTTTTAATGATTGCATATTAATCTTTACAAACAAAAATTACTTCATCATAAAGACAATTTAATACAGATATACTTTGTCTTTTACAGCATGTTATTTGGACGCATAGTTTGAGAGATAATGCAAAATTAAACTAATTCAACACTCGGCTCGGGGTTATGTCTATGGTAGTGGCGCGAAAGATTCGTACGATGCCGCGATAAAAATATTGTCTATACTGAAGTATTATAAATCATCAATCAGTATTTTCTTCTAAATGATATACGGGTGAAACCGTGGAGCACAGATAGTATAATATATTTTTTTAAATTTATCAGAAGTCAAGTTTGTTATTGATAGTTTTGTATTCTTATATACTACATGTGTAACCTTTTATCCGATATCGTTTCAACAGAAGTCCCCATATCGGGACTCTCCCAAATGTAGAGTAGGTACATTTTATATTTTCCTTATTTATTTTTAGATGTTCTTTCTTATGCAAGCCGATTTTATCTTACAGACGGACAATTGATACCGTGGGGTTTGTATGTGAAAAATTTACATAACAACATAACCATTTTCCTGTTGCGGTCAAGTTAACTACTAACTATTGGATAGTAGTGCTAATCTATTATAGTTATGTACATACATTATGGTGGTTGGTTTAACCAGTCAAATATACAGGTGCTAAGAAGGTGGTAATGTTCAAGGATGTAAAAATAAATATACGATTTATCGATAACCGAGTTTATGACGTATAAACAAAGTGGCAAATAAGCATATTATCTATACAAAAAATAAAATTGAAGTGTCTGTTTGTAATGTCAAATTAACAGTTTTTACTAAATACATCTGAAAGTATATACGATACCTATAAGAAGAAGCGCATTTTAAATGTTTTTGTTAGACTTTGTGTCTGTTTGTTACAGGTAATCTCCGAAACGGTTGGACCGATTTTGACGGAACTTTCACTGATAGATAGCTGATGATATAGGGAGTAACTTAGGCTACTTTAATTTTGGAAGAAGAATTAGGGTTCCACACAAAAAAAACTGGTCATGGTGAATCAGTTCGGGCGCTTATATGGCTTCTGCTGAGTAAACTATAAGAGATATAGCAAATTAATATAATACATAATTGTAGGCATTTAAAAGATCTACAAAAAAGTCTGAGAGAGTATAAATTTATCTTCTAAGAAACACCCACAATAAGCATTTTTGTCTTTAAAATAGCCGGGAGCAGGGAGCATGATTCGCGCGGGCATTCTGCAGTCCACGTGAGCGAAGCCACGGACACAGCTAGTTTAATAATAATTCAAAATTCAACTCTAATGATGCAAAGATGGATGTCACAATGATCGGAGGTGTTTGGCAAAATCTCACCTCGTTTCATTTAAGGTCGTCAAAAAAAACTTTAACTCACTTAAAGTCTTTAATTTGGTGAAAATACATTATTATACATATTTATATTCATTATATAGATATAACATTTAGTATTAATTATGTATATTATATACCTGAGATTCCCACAGAATATACAGTATTTTAATGCTTGGGTATTTGAAAAATGAAGATATCAATAAAATCTGATCATTTAAAAACTATGGGTAAATCTTACCTGATGGGGAAGGGAATCCCAATACATCTTACCAAATTAGACTAAGAGGGAGGAGGAGGGAAGTCCATAAAAAAACACGTAATTAATGGACGACCCCTAAGCTTGTTATTTAAACACATAGAAAGACAATAATAAATTATATTTTCTGCGTAAAACTGGCCAATTAGTTACAGTGTAATTTTTTTTTTAAATCCATCCATAAATATGTTACACTCACTATTTGTTAATGTCAGATATGAGTAGAAATAACCGTGAAGGGGAAAAATCTCATGTAAACATTACGTTTGGAAAGGACAAAGGTACATAACCTTAACACAATATAGAGTTAAAATTAATCAAAACGAATGGCGGAAGTGAACGATTCGCTTTTCGGACACACGTGTATTGCGGACAATGAAATAATTAATAAAATATTTAATACATGCGTATAAAATTGTGAAAGAGAACTTTATTTGGGCTTGAGTTTAATTTATATTGGATCTGTGAGACTTGATTGAACTTTTTAATGTTTTTTTTACTACTGTAAATTTTTTTATATCAGATTCGGAATTTAACTAGTACTTTTTTAAATATTTTACAGAATCCATAGGTTATATATAAAATGCTTCGCGAATGTTTAGAAAACAGCAATGAATAAAAACTGTTTGAGTCTTTGGCGAGATCATGAGGTGACATGTTGGGGTTTTTATTTTAATTCATAAATTTAGGTTGTTTGACCCTATATTATGTAATAGGTGGCATAACATGCATTTTGAGAGATCACAAAAACTCCCTAGATAGTTCCTAACAAGGAAGCCACCATCTTATTGGAACCACTTTGAATATGGGAAAACACTACGAAAGCTTATAACACTTACACTGGAAAGTGCTATTTGCGGCGCCAAAAAAAGAACGAGAAGAAAAACTGTATGAAATTTGTTAATAATAAATTATCAAGATAATATTATTAATGTTACCAATCAAATAGAGTTAAAAGTAATTTCCCATAATATAACGTTTACCCAACTACGATAAATTTACGCTAATAAACGCAATACATACATATATTTTAGACTATTTTACTTTATACGATATTACACACTTTATAGTCGATTGTAGGAAACTCAGAAAGGATTTTTTTTACATATTTAAGTTTATTTTATAATAATCAGAATAATACATCGGATACAATAATTATTCGGTATACCAACTGCTATTATTAATAATATGTTAATTATCGAAATGCTAATATTTTTTATAAATCAATTAATAATAAGGAAATTGACTTACAATTTTTTTTATGGAACAATTTATTTTATTGTTGTCTAAACTACTTAAACAAAACTAACGGGAAGACTTCAGTTTAATTCAATAAAGTCTTGCAACAATAAAAATTGCTGGCTATTGTCAAGACGGAAACGACGATCTATTGTTCTGCTCCGGCGCAGTCGTGCACTAATAGCCAAACATGGCCGCCAATCGCAGTTAAAAGATCAAATAAACGTGTCGAACGCTTCTACTGTATCATAATGGTCTACATTATAATCATACAAACACAGTTTCGAGTTACAGTAATTCCGTAAAGGTCAACGCATTGTATTTCAGTATTCGAAGAAGTGAAGTTATACACTCACCCAAATCTAAATAAAGGTAAGGAATTTAAAGAGAAAAGTTTGCTGATATTATACAGAAGATGCGATGAATAACGCTCTAAACTCATCCTAATGCCAGACACAGATCGTAACAACAACTGGATAGGTACAAAAGAGCATAAGAAAAAAAAGACAGAAAGAAAGTACCGTCTTCACCAGCAGTTACTATATTTAAAAGGCTTATGTTGTTAGGTTACGAGTGATAAATAACCTATTGAAGATTGTTCACGGACAAGGCTAAAGTCGAATGTGAAGGCTGCCGCTTATTAGGTCTGAGGTTATAGTGAATCACTTAATTTGAAGACGACAGTTCGACAAACACATATGAACCATCCCTTTTATAAAATAATAACGCAGAGAAATCAAGTTTACTAAGTAGTATAAAATTCACATATTTCGATTAATTCCTAGATAAATAACTTCTAATAGTACTAACCACAAAAATGTCTCATTTATTTCATAATGTACAATAATTTAATGAAATTTCCGCACCGAACTCTCAACTGTTAGTAAATTTCACTGTCTTATTTATTCGATTACTTTATCAATTTATTCTGAGTAATTAAACATTATAAATTGAATATAAATACATGTGCTCAATAAGGCCATGATAGCAGCTTCTCTTTGTAATTAAAACGTTTATATTTTACTGCACGTAATGATATTTAGTGTAATATACGTGACATTTTAACAATTTGCCAATGTTAAATCTTGTCGAGTGACAAAGCTTTTAATAATGTAAACAAAAGAACTACGATAGAATATAAACATGAATGCAATAGCACAAAGTAAGATGTATCAAAACAAAAACACATCAGTTTTCCTTATATAAACTTAACAAAAGCGCATACAATAGAGAGCTTTGAAAATGAATATAACATACAATTGAAATATTACGTAGGTATTCATAATTCCAACCACACAATTTTCCCGAGCAAAAGGCAATTGCTTCGCCACCGTTTTGAAGAGTAAATGCAGTGACCTTCACCCGAATATTGTCGCTGCTCCACCGCGGATGGGGGTGACCCAATTTTCCAGCTTCATATGAACAAAACTTATGCTTAGAAATGTAGGTGAGTAAACAATTTTTTAAATGGCTATCCAAGTGTAAAGCTTGTCAGGATAACCTAGTTTTTAAGTAATGAATCTAAATAAATAAAAATGGAATACTGTTCATCGGTAAGCGAATCACTTGAAAACGGCTGGAACTTATTTGGCTATTTTTTTGTTTTAAAATGTTCGTAATATTCTGAATTAGCTTTACATGTATATCAAATTCGGTAAAAACTGAACGTCCTTTTTTTCTTATCGGATTATCGGAAAGGATGGATATGAGTTTTTTTTTTTTTTTTTTTTTTATGGTAATGGCAAAGTTATCAGGAAAAAGAACGTTATAAGTGGCGCTATGGTCGATTATTGACTACTGGGAAAGACAGAACAACGCCTTCCTGTCCAACTAGTAATATCATAAGTGTGATAACTGAATAGAACTAGACATTTAAAAAGAAAATTACATGGTTATTATAACAACTATACCTTGATATCGACTCCAAATTGCTTCCTTGATGTTATGATGTGTCTTTTACTTCATAATATCAAGGAAGCAATATAGAGTACCTAAAAGCAATTGTTTTAAAACAAATAGAAAATTCATATATCTAATACGTGCAAATAAATATAGTTGAAGATTTACACAAAATGTTGATCAATATTTATAAGAAGTATAAAAATAATGTATATTATTTTCCGCTAATACTTTTATAAGGCACTTCTTTTGTTACAATGAAGATAAGCAATGATCACCTTTCACACTGACCTTACAGATTCGGCAAACAATAGTGTTCTATTTATTTATAACCTATTGTAATCTTTACTCTATTAGTTGGTATTGTCAAAACTTCCTTGTCAATCAATATTCTTATAAAGCCTCTGCTCGCAATAAATTACTACCAACACCTCTTATTAAAATGTTTTTCTGAAGTTTATCGTATTAATAATTTAAATACTTGTTCCTCATTACTATTATAGTTATTTTAGTCTAAGTTCATATCGTTCAGAGTAAAAAAAAAAATGACAGTCATGGTTATTGTAAAACAGTGCGTATTTCAAGTTATTTGTTGTGTTTACGGTTCCTAATAAGAATTTCAATTTTATTGGTTTTTATTCGTTGTTTATACTATTCCACATTTTTATTTTAAAAAGGTGTCGTAGACTTGTAACTCACGTCACTGAAGAGAAAAATTAAGCTATTTTGTTTAACTCAGGGTCACAAGGTCGTTGAGTAAATAATTAAGCGTAAATAATTGCGTCAAACTACACATTTTACGTCAACAAAATGTATTGTTTTTCAATCAAACCACACGGGTGTACGTTAAATAATGGTTAGGGCGATCATTAAAAACGATTTGTTCGTGTCTTCCATCTAAACAACAAATCGAAGTTTTGGTTTTCTCTGAATGAGCGTTTTGTTTTAGTGACAGATCTTTACGGCTTCGTGACAAGTAAAGGAGGTAACGTGAATAAATTGAGATTCATACATGTAAACATGGATGGTTGCCAAGATCCACATGGACAAAGCTTGGTTCGTCTAGCGTGGAGTTAAATTAACCCTAGTACATATAAGATTTAGGGATTATGACATTTATGGGAACCTCTATTTATATCTTAGTAAAGTCTGTCAGTAGAATAAAGTTAATGTAATAAATCTCAAAATTAATCAAAGCTAATCGCTATTTAAAACATGAAAGATCTTGGCATTGGAACAAGTAAATCTTTTCGAAGAGAGTTGGCAGTTATGACGATTACTAAGGTAGAATATAATATGCTACGTTTTAATTGGATAACTTCCACAGAAGCTAATAGATTTGTCTCCATTTTCAAACTGTTTTGATCTATCCCAGCAATTTATTTTTATATGTTTCAAAATAAAGAACACTTATTTGCTTTAATGCGTGATTATATGCAATCGCTCATCATGAAGCTCTAAGCTTTATATCATTGTCAGTTCATTTTCAAATTTTAAACAAGAAATTTTAATCGTTCTTTTTATATTGTTCTATGTTTGATCTAACATGATTCCAATTAATCTGAGGAGAGAAAAAAAAGTGTGCAATTCACACGTGGTAGAAGTGAAACCTTCACATCTATGTTTTTTTTTTTTTTTTAATTCAGAAAATGATCAAATACACACTAACTTAAATTTTATGTGAATGTACATACAAGTACTCAATCATTATTCAAAATATCATTTTCAATTATTGCACATTTGAAATATCCATGGTAACCTAACCCAATATCAATCATTAACAGAATGTCATAAATGTTGTCTAAAAAGTTTGTTTCGTGCCTTTTTGGTGAGGTAATAAAATTCATCATTGCGTGGCAACAAACCTCTTTTGTACCATTTTATCATTGCCTAAAACTTTCCTATCTTATTTGCTGCCACGTTAAATATTATGAATTTATGTGTCTATCTCTTTTTACTGTCGCTTTCGCTTTTTCGTTTCATCGAGTTTCAAATCACAACGATGCTAAAGAAGTTTTCACTTCAAAAGGGTTCCAAGAACAGAGGAGACCATCGAGAGGGAAGCGAATGTAGAAGAGGATAAGAGAAAAGAAGAGTCACCAACGTCATTACGGTCTACAAATAACAAGACTAATGCTGTTAAATGTAAGTTACATTGCGGAGTTCTTTACCATGTTTATTGGAATCACGTTGCACGACTAGCAGCCAGGAGTGTCTTATTAACTCATGATTTCCGTTGCTTATTGAGTTGAACGTAACTACTACATGCAATAGACAGTCTATTGAGTGTCTTTAGTATTTCACTAAGATCGAAAACCGCATTTGTACCGGACCACATTAGTTGGTTAGTTCAAGATTTCTTCCTTATCTAAACGCACCAGTTTAATGTCAGAAGCCTTAAACACAGTTCGTACTTTGCGAACTGAATTGACACTTTAAAGATCAGGGTTATGAAATATCAAGAGCATTAAAATACTCGGGAAATCTAGTTAAATACTCTCCTTACAATGTAACCGTGACGAAAGTACCTTAGCTATAAAGTATCTCAACAGTAAACCATTAGACGTGGAGCTAATGCACTAATGCACCGATACCATTTAAATAGGTCAATGGTGGCCGTGGTAGCATCAAGGCAAACATTGGGTACTTACCTGGCCCGTTAGTTAGGGTTACCTTGCGGGAGTTCTTTAAAGTTAGACGTTTAGGCATTTTTATTGAATTGCTTTCAAAACATACTCAAGTCTTACTGAAATATTAAAGAAAAACAAAACAAAAGATCTTAAAGTGTATTTAAGCATCTACTAAATAGAATTTTTTAGACTGACTTACAAATAACGTACAGATTAAACTGATGGGTGGGAACAGAAGCATGATATTTTGCACAGCAGTTCCATAAATAACGAAGGAATAATAAGAGTTCAAAAATAATTTCCATAAGACAGTTAAAAATAGGACGATTTCTAAAATGTTGCCTATAGGAAATCCCAACGCGAACGCAGCTAGTTTATTTATAAACCTGTGAAATTGTTACATAAAAATAGCGAGAACAATGAAGTTATGTTAAATTTTCGTATGAATTTGAAAACCCTAGTAAATAGACCTTGTTGCAAACGCGGACTAACTCTGCATAATTACTGAAAACACTTATAAATCTTCAATAGTGTTTTGCCAATAATTACAATGAAATACGCAGAAAGGAATTTGCGTGACTATTTTCAATTCAACAAACATTGGAATCTACGAGTATGTCTCCAAATACATCAATGACTTCGAAAATATTATTTATTATAAAAATACTTACGGAATTGGAAAAATTAGTCTTCAAGATTGGTATAGTCATTAATTTATGACAAAAATTAGGAAGACGAGTAAAAGTGTTATTAGAATTGATTTCAAAAAAAATGTAGCACGCCAAAGTGTACCATACCACGGCGTGTAGTAACAATGGAACGAAAACTACCGAAAGATCCGGTATCCATCACAGGTCGTCGCTGTCATAACTGCTTGCAAGTTTTTTTTCTTTGTTTTTTTGACTGACTATACTGTTAGCTTTTACAGCTTCACCGGACTTGAGCTTGCAAATTTCTCGGCAGCTTGATATATAAGGCTGATCCCGAACCGTGACAAACAAAAGAAAATCACTTTGACGGTTTTATCACCTCGTGTATGCCGGTCTCGAACCAGTAGTCGGGTACATATCCCTGCAACCTCGCTTTATTACTGGAGCGTGTCACTATTCCGGGTATTAAGCCTGCTGTACGGTGGTCGCGATCTACTCGGACAGAATTGTCCTGCCTATTACGCCTATTAATAACTATTAATTAATACCTAAGGCAAATCAACGATTTACTGACTTATAATTAACTAAATTATATATAATTACTAGCGGTGCCCCACGGCTTCGCACGCGTTTATTACGCAGTAATTATTTTCGTCACGTAATTTTATTCTTACTTATATTATTGACAATTTATATAGTATATAAATATTGTGGAATGACATATTATAATACTTACCGTGTACAAAATTTCATTAAAATCGGTTGAGAATAAAATACAATAATGAAGTATTTTTCGTTAATTATTATTTTTCACGAGTTCTAAAAGTAATACTGACAATTCTATTTCAATATTCAGCAATAGACGTCTGTGAGCTGTAAAGTAATGTCTTATAATAATTTGATATCAAATTATTTACCAAAAATGTAATAATTATTCCACACTATAATATATTATTTTTGTAGATCATTTTTTTTATTGTTGTGTGTATCAATAACACCCGTCCTTTAAGCCTAATTTCGTAATATTTCTGTACTTTAAACATAGCTCAAATAAGATGGTGGCGCTCCATCGTTAAAACTATCCTAGAAGTTTTGTAAGAACCTAAACTATTGCACAATAACCAAATGCAAAATGCCACCAACATAAAATAATATAGGTCCAAATAACGTAAGTTTTAAATTAAAATAAAAACCAACACATGACAGATCAAGGTCCAACCGAAAACTTTTATACGTCGCATTAATTTAGATGTTACCAGATATGAATTTAAACCGAAAAAGGGTTGCCAAGGAAATGTCATTGTTGACAGTTACAAATATGATGCCTATCTGTTTCCGTCCTTTCATATACCCATACGGCATTATCAGTAATTTATTTGGCAAAATCTTGACCACAGACAATGCCAAGGAAAAATAATATTTGATGTATTTTTACTTTTTTATGCTATTGTGTCTTCATGACTTTTAGTTTTAAAATGGTTAGAATTAATTTTACACTTTTAATCTTTACTTAATAATATGAGTCCGAATTTTGTAAGTCTGTGTCTCTGTGTACATATGTGTAGGGTGATTTACTCTGGAACGCCCCTTTTCTTTTTGAATTTTACAGCCTACTTATTGAGGAAAGTTATAGGCTATATAATTTCAGACCACGATTTTAAGGAAGTGCAGGATGTGAAGAAAACAGTAGGTTACACATGTGCGTTGGCGGCGCGGTGAATAGTTACTCGAATAAATAATATTTAAAACGGGTGAAACAGTGGGGCACAGATAGTAATAAATATAGTTGTTGAGTAATATTTTGTGTTATGTGCAAATGTTACTACATTAAAGTTATAGACCACAGAGGCCGCAGTATGAAAGTGCTTAATTGTCTTTTGGAGGTCACATATCACAATCTTATTACGATAAGTAAAAAATTTTTTTTTTCGGTTTTCCATATTACAATTATCATTTTTATGCTTCATATATTTCTTGTTCAAAAATATATATATTTCGAAATTATTATCTTTTTGCATATCCTGTAGTATCCTAGATTAATAATTTTCTGACATAAATAAAAAAGTTGAGACATCCTTTTATCACAATAAAATATATATATTTTACTATACTACTTATACAAAATACTAGAACAAAAAAATTTGGACTTAAGCATAAGCAAGGTGACCTCGTAAGTTTTTTTTTGCGATGAAAATATCTTACCGAATTTTCGGAGGCGCGCGAAAACATCAAGAAGAGACACTCGCTTCCTATAACAAAAATTATGTCAAATGTATGTATGCTTAAGTGTTTAGTCCCCCGAAAACACGGTTTATAAGCTAGATATATTAATCTACCTATACTAACTAGCGATCACCCTAAGGTCGAAATTCGATCAGCGTCTTTTTGATCATAGACTATTTTCTGTTTGACATTTAAAGTGTTCATAAACAATGAATATTATCTACATCACTGGCTGTCACTTTTCGTCGAGTGACAATGTCAATATTTTGGAGGGTCTAAATTCAATGGAACTGGTCGAGTTAGGATTCGCAGTATTAATTTATTTCATTTAATATATGAGTAACAGTAATTATAGATAAATTTTAGCTTTCTGCACTCATTCTCCATATAAACTTTAATCATGCCAAATCAGTCTACAGTGCACGTAATACGCTTAAAAAGGTACCGAAAGCTTTTACTTCATGTATTATTATTTAGATAATATGCATTAAAAATTCAAGAGATTTTATTTGTTTGTTTGTTTGGACACACTAATCTCTGGATAGTTCCAGTCGGATTTCAAAAATAATTTTTGCATTTTATAGCCTATTTTTTGATGATAGTTTTAGGCTATATAACGTCACGCTATAACTCTATGGGGAGGAGCAGTAACAATCAATGTCAAGTAATCTGGCGAGTTGTAAGCAAGTATGGGAAGTGAAAACAATGATAGGCTACACGGGTGCGTTGGCAGCGGGCGGGGGCGTGGTGGAGAGTTTGTCGAATAATTTTATCACGGGTGAAACCATGGGGCACAACTAGTATAGGTACCTATAGGCACAACGTGAATTGTTATAAATCTTACAATGAATTATTTATTTATCGTTAACATTTTTAAAAAGTTTAGAGACAACTATTTGGATGTAAGTCAGTATAAAAGTAATCAATCACTTCATGAAATAGGCCACTGATATATCTCAAAGTGTTTATATCCAGTACTGATGTTTGTTTTAATACCTACAAAACGATTAATGTTCGTAAAACGGAAACGTTTCTGATATATTTATTTACATTTCGTGTCTGTTTGTGTAACAAACATTTACATCTCTCTCAGACTGATGTAAATTGTGTAACTTCATCAGATAAGGAGCTTACTATATGCTTAGAAGTCGCGTTATAAACGGGTCTTCGAGTAATTTTATTATGAAACCCTAAAATAGCTTCAACAGTCCCCAGATTTATGACAACGAGGCAAACTGCTCCATAGCATGCAAAGCTATTTTTTATTTCATGGAAATCCGTAGGTACCTCTGTACCGTGTAATATTATTCCGTCAAAGATATTGTAATGTTCGTATGAAAACTATTTTGAACGGTCGTTGCTGTTAGTGGTGAGAGCGATTGGACCTTGACCGTAGAATGTACGAGATTTCAAAGACAGAAAACATTAATTTTCCTATTATACATCTCCTCCGGTTTTGTAGAAATGACACATAAATGATGAGATTTTTTTTTAATGATGAATCCTTGATTATTGATGGTTGACTATTTTTGTAAGAGCCATTTAAAAAACTAGACGAAGAATCCATGTCACACTATTTCAAAAAAACCAATTAACATTTAACAAATAAAAATTAGACCACGTCTTCTAAGGTAAACGGAGATTCCAAATCCTATGGGTTTTTTTAAAGTGGGCAGTTTGCATTGATCGCGGCTATAACCAGCGTAAATCCAAAAGCCTGTTCAATTATTTGTTAGCGTTTTAATCGATTAACTTTTAAAACAAGGCGGCTTATCGCGTAGGATTTATAATATCGATTTAGAACCTCAAGAACAAGTCCGTGACTCATTGCGACTAATACGGTAGCTTGTTTAATATTTTATCACTTACGCATAATAAATACTAACTTTACGTATAAACCGCACGCGCTAGCGGTTTTTTACTGATTTACAATATTTGAATAAAAAGTTCGAAATGAGCTTCATTTAGATTTTTTTTACCACTTACAAAAATAGGCGAAAGCGTTTTGAGTCGAATGAAATACAATTACAGGTATAGTATAATTATATTATAAAATAGAATCTAATTTTATAAATAAAATGATTTTATCGGGTTTGCCGTTGTGTGCGCATCACGCAATAGCTACTGCATAGATTTTTATCTCCTTAGATACTAAGTCCTTATCTAAAAAAAATATATCAAGATACACTCATAAACAATAATTCTGTAATAAACGAGTGAGGAGCCGCGTGCACAGCTATACATACATATACATACTACACATATATGTATTCATTTCATTGCAGAAGAATGCATTCGACACAAGTACGACGCCAGACAGAAAAGTAGGCACCTTATACAGGTATTATTTGTCTACATTTCAATAGGTTTAATAATTACTGCATATTATGTTGACAGCTGAGTTTGAAAGTCATTCAATGTTCGCTCAACGGAATGACTTTCATTTATATATGTATAATAAAATTATTATTACATAGGCATCACGCGATTATGAATGTCGGACGAGATAAATATTCTTGGTGGATAGAAATTAGAAAAAACAACGAAAACTTCCTTATAAATTTCCTTATTGAATTATTCCGTATAAATATAATAATAATTTTGTTTATGTGTAATTGTTACTATTAAGACTACAAAATTCGAAAATTAGTATATCAACATGCTCCAATAAAATAATTATTTACTAAACTCGCATGCGAGTTCATATTTTTCAGGGGCTTAGTAGAGCGTCAGGATAAACTCTACCCACTTTATACTATAGGCGGCACAATCTCAGTGGAAATGGCTGATGAATCATAAATTCTCACCAATGGCTTTTAGAAGCTTTAATTGCCTCACCTAATCACGTCGAACCGAGGGCAGAACCCGATAAAGGGAGCTTAAGTCTCCTAGCATCGGTTCAAGCAATGGTATCCAATTAGTGGTGAGGTAGCCTAGCAATTGTGAAATGCCGTAAGTGACGTTAGCAGTGGATGTTCGCTTACCAAACCTAATGGTCGTAGAGGTTCACTGTTCCATCGGATCAAGGAGAGTATGGACGAGACTGTGCGTACGTATCAGATTAGGGTTTTGTTTAATGGACACATAAACTCCAATCCTGTTTTAGACGGAGTCAAGTTTTTTTTTTCTAACTGACTAACGCTTTTGTCCTGAGGAGCCTTAACAGCTTCACCGGGCTTTATGGCGAGCGCAAAAGTCACTCAGGTTGAAACGGTACTAAAGTAACCGAACATAGGTTTTCAATGTTGCCGTTTGTATAGATAATATTTTTCACCACAATAATAACATAAAGTAAATATTAGAATCGTGAGTAATTATAAATCATTCGCTGCATTCTGTAATAACACAAGGTCATTGAATTACACCTTCAAATAACTAAAATACCATTATGCCATTCTATATATAAAATACGGTCTAAGACGTTTCCGTTACAATTTAAATTGCTAAGCATCCTACACCGAAAATAACTGAGCGATGTTCATGTACGGTCGCATCTAACAATTGTATTTTAACAATATGTTCGTAATTCGAACGAACGAATAATAAATCGGGATCAATAGGCGGGATGTTAAATTGTCATGTGGTTGTTTTTATTTTCAAACCGACTTCAACTTTAATGGATGTTCAGCCATAACTTCTTTGTTTATGAACCGATTTGGATGATTCTTTTTTCGTTGGAGACACCTTAAGGGTGATCCCATTTTAATTTCATTGACATCGGGCCTTCGACATCGAAGATACACCAGGGAACTCAAAAAAATCAACGAAGTTTTCTTTTTTATTAAAAATGGTTGTTTATTTGGCTCTATGTTACATCATTTTACGTGATGTAATTTGGTTTTTTATGAATGAAATGGATTGTATATGATTACTATGGACCAAACACAAGTGAAGTAGATTATAAATAATGGCTAAGAACATGCATTTTAAGTTGTCACAAAAACTCCCTGGACAGTTTTAACAAGGGGGGCCACCATCTTGTTAGTGCTATGTTTGAAGATTTACAAGAATAAGTAGAGAAATCTTCTATTCATTTAATGTTGGTTTACTCTAAACCGACGAGCATGCATGAAAAGATTAATGAATGTCGAAGAAGCGAAAGAGGTATGCCAGGATCGTAGCAGGTGGAAGGACGTGGTCTCTGCCTACCCCGTTGGGAAATAGGCGTGATTTATATATGTATTATGTTGGCAGAAATAAAGATGCATACAACTGCCATTAAATAAAAAGGAAAAGAAAATTAGAGCATACTCCGATTTGTCGAAAACAAATAGTAAAGGATGAAACAAGGAACGTTTTAAAAATAGAACGATTAACTTTATGTTTAAAAGATTGTGTGTTTTGTGTTCTATTTTTAAAAACGAAAATCGTTCACCTTAATACAGTTGCTCATTAGTATATCGTCTCATAGTTACTTTGTGACAATAATAGTTCCTTTAATAGTTACCTTTAAAATACTGATTTTTTTACTTAAGGAACGTAATAAAGATTTCTGAACTTTTCTATGATGATAAGCGATCAATAATGTATTTACTTTCAGGAAAGATACTGTCTCATTTTAATCCACTTTATAAAATCGTTAATACTCATTGACAGACAACACACAGATTAAACCGGTGAGTCTTTATAACTTTTGCACAAAATTCTTGATTTTTTGAAAATTTAACTAACAAGAAAACCGTCTTGTTGAAAAAAATTGGTGATTCCTGTTACATAAGTTTCATATTCCAACAGTCAATTTCAATCATATTTAGTATTTGATCGAGAATGGGCAAAACACTGGCATTTTTTACTTCTAACATCGCCAAATATTCCACCTGGCGATCCTTTATTACAATTAAAGTGTGTGTCTATTTAGTTAAAGATACCAATAATAAACACTACACAGAAATGTTATGTTTAATGTCAATATAGAGGTTGCAATTACGTAGTAAATATTGCGTGTGATTCATTCATCTGTACTCCACTCCGTTCATCAACACTTATACCAAATCGCTATACCCACTTATATATTTCATGGCCTATCCAGTCGTTTTACATTCCGAGTATTGGAATTTTTGTTAAACCATCAGTCACGAACATTTAGCATTCATTAGTAACGTAGAAGCAGAAATGATGAGTATTCGATAAGATATTAAAGGGGTTTTAAAACCAATGGAATAGTTAAAAATACAATTGACTTGTAAATCTTTTTAAATTAATAGTAAATGCGGTTAGCTTTTACTCTATACTCTGCGTGTAGTCTACATATACCACTACCATGTTCCTATTATTTGACTTTTTTGCATAAACTAATTAGGAGCATTTTAAAATTATTAAAATAACGATACCGACATTATTAGCCATACAACAGAGTTTGACAAATATAACAAATGAAAGAAAAATATAAAGTATCAGTGAAAGTACTTCTTACATCAATAACAAGATAATTATAACAAAAAAGTAAACAACCAATTTCAATTATTTTGAGATATATTAATATATCTCCGAAGTCTAAGTTCGAATGCTAATTAAATTAAAATAAGACCACCCTTGAGGTATCCCCTTTTCAACGCAAAAATAAATCGGCTAATAAACAAAGAAGTTATGCCCGAACAAAACATAAAAAAATAAAATACAATTGAGAAACTCCTTTTGTTTTTTTAGTCGGACGAAAAAGTAGCGTGCAAGTCTTTCATATTCAAAACAATTGTAACAACATCAAGGACTTAATAACCATGTATGCAAAGTATGAAATATATGTCTTCGATATTGTATCCTGAACATATTATATATTTGCGTATGTATGTATACAAAATTAGAAACAACTATGTATATTACAACGAGACAATTTAAAAAAAAGAAAACCAACCAAATCGGTTTATAAACAAAAAAGTTATGGCTGCACATTAATAAAAAATAATAATAGACGTTTAAATTGACAGCCTCCTTCTTTTTTTGAAATCGGTTAATAAAAGTATAATTAAAATTTGATCGCTAACGTTCACCTATGAAAGAGCTTGTGAAATTAACTTTGTGATTCTAGATTAAATAAAATTGAATATATATTTTCAGCCGTGGCCTCACGGTGTCGACGGCCTTATAATTAATTTAATTAACACAACTACATCTAACTTTGTAGATGAGTGGTGAAGGACCTCAGATCGCATTTTTCTAATTCTCTTTAAGTATTTTATTTCTGGCTACTACTACAGTAACCTGGCTAATTAATGTTTGGGGAAATATTTTTTATCCCCATCAGCGATAACAATTATGACAAATATTCGAGTATGACTTTTTTTATCGTTGTAGGTTTAGCGTTGTGTCCAAAATCTGATCTGATCTTAAGTGAGGATGTGGCTCAAGATGGTAACACACTAAGCCTAGTGGAAAACTGGCTCTCAAGTGCATTTGCCAGAACAAACCTATTGGCCTTTGGCGACCGATTTCGGATCTCAGTCACTATACACCGTATAAACCAGGTAATTTGGTCACAGTGACTCTCTTTTGGTTTGTCGCGTTTCGGGATCAGCCAGTGTATATCCAGCTGCTGGTTTGCAGGTCGGCATGACAGCGACCATTGACGATGGATTATCGATATATTGTGTTCACCGTCTCACCGTAACTTATGGATTATACTGTCTTTATCATCGAGCATCAAAAAACCAATCATGCTCAGTTAGAAGATACTATGGTAACTAACTAATAGTTCATTATTTACCACTGGTCTTTATAAACACATCTAAGTTATCAAGCAATACAAAAGAAAGTCCTATGTGGAAATCGGATTGACTATCCGTTTATTCGACTATACCAAAAGAGAAAGAACTGTAAAGCAGAGATACTAGAAAATACTAGTTTTATGTTATGATGTTATAATAATTGTGTTGCAGGCCAAAAATCCTGTAAACACAGACTTCAATAATTATATTAATGTAAATATTTTATACGTTATTAATAAAATAATAAATGTATTAGATTTATTTACTAGCATCGTTCAAACACATTATGATATATATAAACGACAATAGTTTATTCATGGATGCATGTTATTTATTGTTTGAATACATAGTATAATAACAATAAACTTGTAAACCCTCTGATAAGTATATTTTCTACTCAGTGCTCAGTGGTAGAGAGATCGGATACCACGTCGATCGACGTAGATTCAATCATATAATGAACCTCAACTTTCGGTAAAGGAAAACCTGGATAGCTAACAAACTCAACTTGAAGAAAGCCAGTCCCTCTCGATTTAGGGTGTTTTTTTTTTTTTTTTTTTTTTTACTGAGTACACTGTTAGCCTTAGGGGCCCTATCGTAAAACAGAGCCGTTGCGGCTTTTACAGCTTCACCGGACTTGGATTTAGGGTGTTAACATTATACGCCATATCCTCAGTTAGGTGAGAGAAGATAGTCGAATACAAACATAAAGTGAAACAACGCTAAAACAATGAATTAATTATATTATATAAGATAAAATATATATAACAGTAAATGAATTGAATTCCAAAAAAAGTTAATGAAACGAAGATTTTTTTTAAATCAGCCAGCAAGCGATTAAAAACATTTAAAAATTTAGCAAAAACTATATGCGGATTTACTTTAATAGTTATTTTACTTAATGCTTAGCACTTATAAAACAGCGTAATGGTAAGTAGGCTAGTTTACTCTTTGGAAAGTCCTTTGCCTGCCAATGAGAGTCCTATCAAAATCGGAATAGTCGTTGCAGAGATTAGCCCGGACAAACGAACTGCCAGATAAACAAAATTAAAATAAATCACTAAGAAGACAACAAACAAAAAAGCTTAAGAAAAAGCCATTATTTGAAAATTGTAGACAGATTTTATTTACTTGTATAGATTATCGAGTATTTTTTTATAAATTACTGAAATCTAAAAAAAATACGGCTTTGCAAAATTATAGATGAATTTTCATTAAAAAAAAACATTGACCTTCGAAACGAATGCAAAGAGCACAACTGAATTTAGAATAATAATTACTTTACGTTCTGGTTCAACGAACGTTTTAAGTGTTTTCGATTTTAAATTGTAATTAAACTGACATTTGACATACCTGTCGCTATTATGTATTGTAAGTGAATGCTTCGAAAGAAATTTAACACATAACATAAATTTACTTGAAATTGGCGAATTAGCCATCCAAGGGAGCTGAGAGGTTAATAAAAAGGAATAAGAACAGTTTTTTTTATATACACAAGGAATGTAGATGTCGTGGAAAATGAAAAATGAATGAATTGAGAAAGAATCCAATGACTCCGAAACGTATTATATGGATTTACATTAAAAATACGTAGAAAATCGTAATAAAATAAACATAGACCTTTTACTTATGTATAAAAACAACAATTGATCGAAAGCGTGGTAAACACAATACTGTCTTGTAATTTTAAATCAATTGTGTATAGGAAAAAAAAAACAATATTAAGTATAATGATACACTTTAAAAATAGAACATTAAAATTCAAATGATAAAACCTCCATTAGTATTCCTCCACAAACAAAGGAGTCTTCATAACAAAGCAAAGAACTTCCATATTTTATACAATATTGAACACCGTTTTCAAGTTCATTCCAATGATAGAATAAACTTTATGTGTCTCGGTTATTTGTCCTATACGTTAAAAAACTTTAGATTCATAAAGTGATCATACAAATCACTATAATCAGGAAAAAAAAACTACTGCAAGAAGAACTAACAATAAATATACAAAAAATATATTTAGCTAGCGGACCCGACAGACTTTGTCATGCCCGAACGTTGGCTTGCCTTCTATTGCTGGGTTCAGCAAGAATTCAGCAAACGGTTTTTTCGATATTAGATATATATTCTAATATACTGGATATTAAAAAAAGAAAATAGGAAAAAATCATCAAAACATAAAGTAAAAATTTCCTATAACACTATCTTAGCGCCACCTATCGGATTCAATTGTGATTGTAAACACAAAAAAAAATCATCAAAATCGGTCCAACCCTTTAGCAGGATTTCAGTGACATACAGATGGAAAGAAGAATTATAAAAATATAATGATAAAGAGCATGTTAAAAACAAGCTCAAAGTCAGAGAAAGCCGCTGGTTGACGCTACTCATAGGCACAATATTATTCGATTGTTACACGCCGACCTCCATAGAAATCAAAAGGATCGTTTCAAATATAGAATGCGTGTTCGAAAGTTGAATTGGTTAGAAGAAAGTCAAGCCATCAGTCATTTGTCAAACTGACATTCGCTTACCGGATTTCGATGCACCAGAACATTCTATTTCGATGTAAAAAAAAAAATTCTCATACATAAATTACATCATGGAATGACTGTAATAATTAACGTCCGATGTTTAGTGAGCAATTGAGTATTTTAATTACCGTTTACACATTTCAATCCCAGCCGTGTACCTCGTAAACTCTTCAAGAATGCTTTAGAGTAAAACTCTAGAAGCAAGTCGCTAGATTAAAAATTTATTTAAAAATAAACTTCTTTTGGTTCATTTAGAAAAAAAAAATATGAGAGTGATTTTTTACGATGCGCACGCACCTTATAACAAAAGGTCTACGAACCCCGATGAAGCTGTCAAAACTTTCTGAGGCTCCAGGCCTTAAGACGAAAGCCTTAATCAGTTCGAAATGAAAAATAAGTACACCCATTCACTTTTTACCCGACTGCGAACAAGGAGGGTTATTTTTCGAGTGTATGTCTCGTATGAGCGTATATGAGCATAGTTATATCTATTTCTTTAACATGTTCTGCAGTCTAAACGGTTTGATGGATTTTAGCATACGAGTTGTCGCAAGATTCGTCTTAATTATAGGAGTGACACAGTTTATAGTAACAGTAATATTTAAGTACGATGTCTGGGAATGATATAAAAAACAAAAATAGAAACACTTATTTATTACTCAAGTGTTTTTGTTGCAGTTGGGTTTTTGTTTACATTTTAATAATTTAGCTCGTTTGCTTGCCATTTGGTGGACATACATAGCGGACAAATTAATCGTTAAAAAGATGGTCATTTATTCGAAAACCGATACCGTTTTTGTGCTATACCGATTATTACTACCTACGCTTGTTGAAGCTTTGTTATACATTCGTGTGCACGTCACAACACTACATCGTCAATCATCCCACTACGATTTATAAATACCGCATACCCTTACATGTCTACTGGTCTAATGAATCTAATAAAACAAAGTCACGCATGTAATCATGTTTGACAAAAGATAACTAAGTGGGTAATGTATATATATATACAAGGTGTCCAGAAAGGGTATCGGGTATTTGTTTTCGCGCCATATTCGAAACGGGGCGTCTAAAGGGTGCGGGGAGGGGTTCGTGGTGTCCGCCATTTTGTGGAGTTTTAGTCACGATGGAACAGTACTCGGGGACGCATCGCGCATTTTGCGTACGAGCGTATTATCGTAATGGTGATTCAATAGTGACTGCTCAACGTCTCTATCGTGCGGAATATCGTACACACCACGCGCCAAGTGACGATAGCATTAGGAAATGGATCAGGATGTTCGAGAATACAGGTGCGACAGTTAAAATTCAAAACTCTGGTCGTCCTCGTTCAGTTCGCGATGAAGAAACAATTGAAGAAGTTGAGGCGTCAGTTCGTCAAAATCCGTCTTTATCCATCCGAAAGCGAAGCCAAGCGTTGAACATCAAAAAATCGTCTTTACATTCGATTTTAAAGAAAGACTTACATCTAAAAGCCTATAAAATTCAATTGGATCAAGAATTGAAGGATACGGACTATGCTAATCGACTGAATTTTGCGAACGAAATGCTGCAGCGATTTAACAACTTTAACAACATACTGTTCAGTGACGAAGCAAATTTTCACCTGAATGGTCATGTTAATAAGCAGAATTGTCGGTACTGGGCAGTGGAGAATCCGAGACGAAAGCATGAACGACCCCTGCATAGCCCAAAGGTCGTTGTTTGGGCCGCTATGTCTGCTAAAGGCATAATTGGTTCTTATTTTCATGAAGATCAACGAGGCCGAGCCATTAATGTGAATAGTGACCGTTATTGCGATATGTTGCGAAATTTTTTGGTCCCAGAGTTGCAGGAGTTTGCAGGTTTCAACTCAAAAACGTGGTTCCAGCAAGATGGGGCCACTTGCCATACCTCAAATGACTCAATGGAAGTTGTTAACGAATTATTCCCTAATAAAGTCATTTCGCGAAGGGGTAACATCAACTGGCCTCCCAGAAGCCCCGACCTTAGCCCGCTTGACTATTTTGCATGGGGATACCTTAAAAGTAAGGTTTATCAAAACAATCCGACGAATCTAACCCAGTTAAAGCAAAACATCAGATCAGAAATGGCAGCAATATCGATAGCTATGTGTCAACGTGTTATCGCCAATCTTCGTTTCCGTTTAGAAGAGTGCCAGCAACGTAACGGTCATCATTTGGATAACATCATCTTTTCCAAATAATTCTCAAATTCATATGCTAATAATAAACAATAAACTTTTTTATTGCATACAAATAATTTTTGTTTCATTGAACTTACAAATACCCGATACCCTTTCTGGACACCTTGTATAATTTATCCGACTTTTAGTCGGCTCATAGCAGATTATATACGAGTATAAAATTAACTATGTCCACGGCTCCGTGCGCATTTATTGCGTAGTAAATACATATTTTTTTGAGTTTATCTATATATTAATACGTGAAGCAAAAGCTTTCGGTACCTTTTTAAGCTTATTGCATGCACAGAAGACTGTGAGATTTGGCATGGTTAAAGTTTATATGGAGAAGGAGTGCAGAAAGCTAAAATTTATCTATAATATCTGTTATTATAAATAAAGTAATACTGCGAATCCTAACCCGACAAGAGCCATTAAACTTAGACCCCCCAAAATATTGACATTGTCACTAAACGAAAAGTGACAGCAAGCGATGTAGATAATAATCATCGTTTAGGTTTATGAATACTGCAAATGTCAAACAAAAAATAGTCTATGATCAATCTATGATTTAAAAAAAAACTTTTTGTATATGAAATTTAATCAAAATCGGTCCCGTGTATATAATTTTATTGAATTCGGTCAAGCTGCTTTTGAGTTCATTCCAAAAATACAACGAAGAAACAGACATACAAAAATATTTTCAATGTTATAATAGAACAAAATTTACATTGACCTTCAGATATATCTGCAGATAAAAGTTATAACTACAGATTTTTAGTTAGTTAACTAATAAATGTAACGAAATATTTTTATTAAGAAACCTGCGAAGTTTTATCTTTGCAGAAATCACATTCAGACTAAGACTAGAAACGATCTATAAAAATCGATTATATGAACAAAAACAATGAAAATTGATATATTTATCTTTTTTACATATGAGGATACAATCACACACACGACCATTTAATTCCAAACTAAGCAAAGCTTGTATAATATGGTAACTAAACAGCTGATATACATACAGATGTAGATATTTAACACCCAGACACACACAACTGTCATTTATGCTCATCACACTAAGTCAGGGATCGAATCCGCGATCTCTCGGCTCAATAGTAGCGTTTACTACCACTGCGCCACGAGGCCTGTCATATTTATCTTTGACTATCTATGACATATGACATATCTTTAATTGTCTTTTCTAAATGGAGATCAAAAGTTCTTAGTCAAAACTAGAGGTAGCACCACAAAAATAAAAAAGATCTTCAAGAAGTAGCAGTTGTTTTATATCGATTGATATCGGAAATCACTGTTTAATTATCGATTTTGACGTATCGTTCATCCGTAAATCAGACATAGTATGATTTCGATTCTTCAACTTTTTTACATTTCTCACACGCGACCTAGAATCATTTCTGTCTTCAGTTTTGCTATTGTTGCCGTGAGTATACGTGTCCTACTTTTCAAAATGTACCCGTTACATAATATCATCCCAACATATCACGGAATGCATTAAAACGTACTTACCCATTAAGATAGAACTTAAAATGTTTGTAGAAACTACTAAGCAGCTAAGTTGATAACTTAATGTTACTCGTTCATTACAATAGGGATGAGACAATGCTCATAGCCATTTTTATATGTTGTTATCTACCGTTAACTTAATACCGATAAATCGATTTTTATCGAAACCAAAAAAATATTTTCGCTGAAATACATGACAACGCGAAATATTTACAATCTAATTTTTAATGTCCTGGAACCTAAGACGGCTTTTACAGCTTCAGTGTGGCTTGGAAAAATCTTATATTTAATATTCCTTGTTAGCATGAGTCAATTCTTCCAACTGAATTTAAAAACAGTTATCGCCCAACCGATTGAGCTCAAAGTTTGCGTACCCTTTGAATGATAATTCATGGTTAGCTAAGTAACGTTATTCTAAAATCCAATATGACGGACTCTCAAAGATAGCAAACCAGTTTTTTTACGCACCCCCATGATATGGGTATCAAGTGAAAAGGCTTGCTGAGAACATTGCGAAAAAATATTAATAAAAAATAGCTTTTTATTTCAATTGTCCTAAAATGAAAATAATAATTTTATGGAAGTACTGTGCTGAATTTTATTTATAAGTATAAGAGAATTACAACAACTACTACTCTATAAGTAATTTTAAAAGTTTGTAGCGCAAATAAAAACACAGAAAGGGGAATTTATATTAAATATATATCTTGCGTGTTACAAGCTTTTTTTACCTCACATAGCTACATACATTCGTCTCAATAAATCAGATATATTAGGTAAATCGGTTAAGTCGTTCAGAAGTTATAGAATCAAGATTTCTATGTATAAAAAATGTTTTGTTCTTTAAAAATGTCCGGAACAGTTTTTTACAGGGAGAAAATAAAAAAATACATAGGAAAAAGTTTTCTTTTTTTTTACAATGTGACACTTTTTTTTTCTTCGTCAAGCTTTATAATTACTGTTTAATAAATTAAAAAACTATATTAACAAGACAATTTTCAACAAAAAAGAAAATCAACTTCAATTATTTTGAAGAGTGTCGTGGTGTATCTTCGAATTCGAAGGACCAATGTCAATGAAATGAAAATGGGATCATCCTTGAGGTATCATCTTTCCAATAAAAAAAGAATCATTTAAATCGGTTCATAAACAAAGAAGTAATGGCTGAACTTTCATAAAAAAAAACATTGGAATTGAGTAACCTTCTCCTTTTTTGAAGTCTGTTAAAAACCGGTGTTGTTCTCTCAAAATCGATTTATCGACATTCGCTACGTTTCCATTAATTTACGATACAAACTTAAAAAGCGATCGACACATTATTTCGCATTTTAAAATAAAGCAGTCCATTAACATGTAATTTTCCGACGCCAAAAGATTAGTTTACACATTTAAAAATCATTAGCAATTGGTGGGTACGTATAGAGATGCGCTCGTCATTTCGACAAATTAAGGGAATATTTAAGTAGATTTGTGATAAAGCTCTTTTATGGTTTCGCCCGCATTCCTTTCCGTTATACGTGTGGGAATTTCACAACAATCGATTTAGCATGATACATCAATCCTACATAATCAACAATTAAGTGAAATTGTCAAACTATATTGTATACAACACACAAAGAGGTAAAGTTAGTTGCAGGTAATTTCTGGACCTACCGATTCGATCCCAAGATTTTTTTTTAGCGATATAAAGCTACGTTTCAAGTATATGGTACTTATATACAGTAACATAAAAACTATTTTTAAAAGTTTTCTGTCAGTTTGTTTGTTCCGGCTTATCTCCGAAACGGTTGGACCGATTTTTATAGGTCTTTCACTAGTAGATAGCTGATGTTATAAGGAGTAAGTTAAGCTATTTTTATTTTGAAAAAAAAATTTATAGATTTCCGAGCAAAGAAAATAAACTAAAGTAGCAGAGTCGCGCGCCCCACACGCACTTTCCCCTTCGCCTCCGCCGCCGCATACGAAATTCCACGCGGACGAAGTCGCAAGTACAGCTAGTAAGTTTTATAGGCTATTATTATGTTGCTATTATTATTCTATTATAATATGTGTAACCTTTTCATAATGTTATAGATTTTATTTATTATTTATTAAATAATCATAAAACATCTATCACCTAGCTACCTACCTAAGCTTAACCACAATGTCAACAGCATACAGGGTCTGGACTCTCAAGAAGTGCAGCCTGTCGGAACACACCTATAGATGCTTTGTGACAACTTTCCGAAAGCTCATACTTATTTGCAGAATCATTCCTTTTCGGAAAATATGCAAACAAGCCATTATGCCACAAAAACCTTAAACTGTTAGTATTTTTAGAATTACGTAAATGATAAAGTATACCTATCCTCATTATCATATTCGTAAGATGACAAAATATTGCAACATGATAATTTTAAGATAATATTACAACGTTTTAAGATACTGCGTATATTCCCACAATCGTAAAACCAGTTAATATAAATGATTCATTGTTACAAATAATATAAAATCAGAATCTACGAGAGCGTCAAGATTGTGAGGATCATTCGCGAAATACAAGTCATGATTACCAACCTCATTAAACTTATTGGCTTACTTTGGTAGGATTTTTATCACAACATTGTATTTTAATATATATAATATGGAATAGTATCTATTCCATAGCTAAAATCAATACTAAACGTTTATAGCATATTAAATAGAAAATAGTAACTTTACTTTTTAATTATTTGCCGAAACGGTCCAGGGAGTTTTTGTGACAACTTTGAATACATATTTCTAATTATTATTGTTACAATGTGCTCAATATGGTTTTTTATAAAACGAAAATGGCAAACAAGCATACGCCATGCCTGATGATAAGCGGCTACTGTAGCCTATGGACGGCTGATAGATAGATAGATATCACTAGAGCGCTGCCAACTGTGAACCTCATTACTTCAAAGAGCTATGGAAGCCCTACTAACCGCAGGAGCACAGCACAAGATTATTTGTCTGCAAACTTCTGTGGAGTGGAGGTTGGTACTCCACCAGTCGGACTGCTCTAAGTAGAAAGAAATCTTCAAAGAAATTAATCTGTACCATACGTCTAATCCAATTAATATATGTATCACGCAAAATGCCACCAACACACAAATATCGGAGCAAAAGTAATTGGATAAACCGTTAACCGACACGCTAAAACTACGTTTCTCTGCATATTATTTAGTAATATTTAATCGAGTATCCTACAACCCTTTTTCCATTATGTTTCACTAACCCGTTGAACAGTTTAGATAAATCTCAAGTGCAAAATCGATTTTATAGAACAAAACCGTTTTGTATCTGCCATATCATTACTATATTCAAAACTGTTTATCATTATACACAGTACTTGACATAGTTTGAAGGTATTAGTGGACCGACTAATTTTCGAGGTCTGCGCAATGCCAAAGAGTTTAAAAAAGTACATAATCACATATTTCAACGTATGATCACGGTAAGTAATTTGCGCTTACGTAAAATACAATTACCATGACAGTCCTTGTTTTTACGCTGGACAGACTTTGTGTGATGATCATGACTGTAAGATTTATCTGCTTGTTTAAATATCCATCAGCTGTTTGAATTACATAAAGTGCATTAATATCGATATAAATATATTGTAAAACACAAGAGATTTATTGTTTATTTGAACGCACTAATCTCTGGAAGTAATAGTCCGATTTAAAAAAAAACTTGTTTCTTTTTTATAGCCTATATATTGCGGAAGGTTATAAGCTATATAACTTCACGCTATGACCCTAAGGAGTGGAGCAGTAACAATGAAAGCCAAGTAATATGGAAAGTTGTAGGCAAGTACGGGGAGTGAGAACACGTGTGACGGAAACCCTTCGGGCACAGCCAGTGGATTACTATAATTTATATTCTAAGAAATAAACAGAATAAATGTTATGTGAGTTATCACTCGACCTAATTAAATTAGGAATTAGGATGTAAGGCAATTTCATAGATTTAACACATACGGTAACGCAATACAATCTAATTAAAAAAGTGATATAAACAAAATTGTTAAGTTCCTAATTAAGTTTTATATTATAATATATCAAGTATATTTATTATTATAATAAAGTTTTTTTCACAGGATATTACCAACTATATTATATATTATTAGTTACTAATTCTAAATAAGATTTCAAACACATTGTATAAGTAACCACCAAATACATTGTTTACTGTGGATTCGAGAACATTATTTGGGTTAAAACAAATATGTACAAATAACAAGGAAATAGCCACTCTGTTTGCATAAAATAAAATAAAAAATACTAAATCATCTTGTCTTGAGATAAATTTATCGTTACTTATGAAATTGTGTTTACCAGAAAATAGACTAAATACGAGTATAATAACACATATTTTTTGTACGTTGAGGCCGGCAATTTTGTAACATATAAAACTTAGTGGGATTTCTTTACGGGATCCCGATCTATCATGATTCATCTGTCTGGTTTTTATTTTGAAGCAATGATTACACGGTAGCAGCATGTAAGAACAACGCGTCGATCGACGTGAGTTCGAATCCCTGCAGTGAGCCTGAGCTTTCGGCGAAGGAAAACATCGTGATGTAATCATAGTATAATGGTGGAGCATTTTGTAATGCAAGCCTGACTAACTACCACTCCCAAATACAAATGAAGTGGATTATAAATAATGACTAAGAACATGCATTTTAAGTTGTCACAAAAACTCCCTGGACAGTTTTAACAAAGAAGCCGGCATATTGTTGAAGCTACGTTTGAATATTGCAAGATTGGATAAATATTCTATATTAGTATTCTTACTTTGGCAGAATTGTGTAAGAACACAGTTCCATGAAATAAAAGGAAGAAGAAAAAAAATATATATTCCGTTTAGGGTTTTTTAAACAATTTAACAAATAATGTATTCTTTTCAACGCCTCTACAACACTAAGACATATTGGATAAATCAATATGACGTGAATCAATCGACCGCTCGTTTATATTTTACATACGTCCCGGTTTCTCGCGTGCCCTACATTTACCATTTCGAACACAAACAGACAGGCTGTCGCATTTATTTGTACAAAAGTTTATATTTTTCATGTTAAGTATTAAAATATCGAATAAATCTTTGAACACTTATTGGGTTTGTTAAGAATTGTATTTATATTTTGTTAGTCTTTTCATTTTGCCGGATGATGTTTTGCCTTCTGGTATCTTTATGATTCCGCGGTCATAAAACTTCTAGACCTTGTCATCAATTAATAAAGCAATTGCGCTTTCAGGTCATCAGGTCACTCATTTATAGTAAAACTATTACAATTTAAAGAATTTTGCATTAATAATTTCTTATTGAAATGTACAAGAACTTTAAATAAAATTTTAATTTTTTATAACAATTTCAAAAGCTCTATTTTCAAAAATTCTATTTATTTTAAATTCCCTTTTCTCAATTTTTTATTTGCTCCACAAGATTTTAAAATTATTGAAATATTTAATAAAGCTTGTTTTTAAACACGTTTTTAAATTTTAAATTCGTTTTCTTCTCAGAAAATCCTTTTATTTGATACCCATATCATATGGGTGCATAAAAATAATTTATCCACCCTATTGGATTTTGAATAACGTCACGTAGCTAACCATATATTGTCATCCAAACTAAACGTCTATGCAAAATTTCAACCCCATCGGTTGGGGATAAATCTTTTAGATTCAGTTGAAAGATTTGACCCACAATAACAAGGCAAGATATATAAAGGCTTGTATTACATTTACAGGTAAATATAATAAAATATATAATAGGTGTATTATTATAATAAAATATACCTATCATAATAATTGTTATAACATAATTATGCATAGAAAAAACTTGTAAAGATAAAATATTAAAATAATACTTTCTTTTGGATCCTGATAATTCTTTTAACGGTCAGAGTGAGAGAATTTAGCTATGATAAAAAAAAATATCAGGCGATTGATAGGGCGTTATTACTTTTATGAGAAGAATATTTGGTATGCATTTCTTTAAAGTACCTGCGGACATTGACCTAGTCTTAATTTTGTACTCCACGAGCGCTACGTTAGGCTCTTTGCCGCCATCTTAATTTATTATCAAATATATATTTATTTATATCAAGTAATCAAGCTAGTTGGTCAGGATATGTGCTTGATCGTGAACGTAATTTTTGGATTTTACTAAACATTATCGAGGTAAGTAGTTTAAATTAAATATATTAGCATTTCACGGGAAGATTAAAAAGAGTCATGAAATAGACAGACACGTTCAGGGTCTTCGTTAGAGAAAATGTACTGAAGTTTGCCACAAATGACAGGTTAGTAACAGTGTGTTATTGAAAATGTGATATATTTCGTTAAACTAGGGACGCTTTAAGCGGTCACACGACTTAGAACGTTTTGAACATGAGTCAAATAGGCGGTCAAGAACGCGATTAGGAAATATTTCAATGAATGAATATCTATTTTTTAATCTAAAACAACTGACATGATAGAACTGTACATCATTATTTTCCGAATCTTTTTTTTTTTTAAGTCTTTTTAAAATCCTTATTACATTTTTTACTTGTTTACAGAATAGACGTCGAGTTTTTTTGAACATACTTCAAAATAGGAGGTTATTAATTCGACACAAGTACGTATGTAATATTATATTATATGAAATGCGATATATTCACATATTTATGATAATCTATTAGGATTTCCAAACAAACATAGTAATGTTTATAGGTGTGTATGTATGTATGTATGTTTGTCCACGAATTTCTACAAAACTATTAGTCGGATTTATGACGAACTTTTCTTATTAACTTACATTTACTTCAACTTAGGGAACAGTGGAAATTTCATCAAATCAGATCCGTAGTTTCAAGATATGGACTAATACATGTAAATGTGACGGTCTGGCTTATTGATAAGAGCTACGGCTTTTTTTTATGTTAAAAAGATGACAAACAAACATTCGGCCCGCCTGATGTTAAGTGGCTACTGTAATCTATTGACGCTTAGGTATCAACTAGCACGTTGCCGACTTTGAACCACCACTCTACCACCACTCTAGGAGCTCTGGAAACCCTACCCACCGCGGGAACATAATACAAGGATATTTAGCAGTGATCTTATGTAGAGTAGAGTTATTCCACCAGTAGAGATAAATCTCCAAAGAAATTTATATGTGCACTATCTCTCTTTGAAGAGAAAACATTTCAAAACCTTAATCAAATTCTAGTTATTAAAAACAAATATACCAATTTTTACTTAAAACTAAGAATTACGAGAAATGTTTTTTTTTTTGTATACACATAAAATTAACAGACAATACGAAGTCAAAACAAAATAGGAGATCACAAAAAATTTTTGAAGTCGGTCTAATTTTTAAAATAACATTTTTCAATTATGAAGAAAGTAAAAAAAAATATTTAATGGAGAAATAAATATAGGATTTCTATACATTTATAGGTTAATAAGCATTTGAGTACAATCTCATCTGATGTTAAGTGACAATGTAGGCTAAATGGGTAACACGCTAAGCCTAGGAGTGGGTGTCAAGTGCATCTGCCAGAAAACACACTTATAGGTGCTTGGCGATGGAGACCGATTTTCAGCTTAAGAGTGGTAGCTAACTAGGCGAACATTAGAAAACGTTATCAATATTTTTGTATTATAATCAGCAACATTACTTTTTTACACGTCTTCGTGTAACTCTACATTACACGGTAATCGAAAAACGAATTTAAAAAAAAACAAGTGACATTTCGATTTATTTACAAACATACTAGAGTTTATACGTCATATACTAGTAAGTACCTACGTCATAACATGTATTATCTTTTTAGATAAAATATTATGTTATATGTATAAAATGTAGTTTATGGCTAATCTTAATCTGTAATGTGGGTTTTTATTTTAATTCATAAGCATATGTTATTTGACCTTATATTATTATGATGTATTATTAGTGCCATTTTACGAGATATAGTTTGGTTTATTGTGCACAAATTAAGTGTATTATAAATAATAAACTAGAAATATGTATTTAATTATTTTAGATAGAATATGAATATTTAACCTTTCTACCCTGTAGAAAATTAATCTTATCTTGTCTTAATCGTATCACTTCAATTAATTTAAAGATTCAGCAGTCGAACCTACGTTCTCTGTGATTCTTATCCATTTATCTAACTACTTATATTTTATTGCTGTACTTATATGTTACTTAATTTATCGGTAATCCGGCTTTAAGGTATTAACTATGGTTGTAAATTAAATATAATAAATGATAAGTTATGATTATGACGCTATCACAAGAGAACAGCGATAAGCCGGGTGGCCAGATGCTGTAATTATGTTCTAAATACTAATTCTAATTCTAGCATTTATAATTCTAATTAGTAGTCTAATTTATATAACTTTTTTATAATTACATAGTTATTTATCTAAAAGTGCCAACTTTTTTTTACACAACTAAAGTAACTAAAGAAAACAAGCGTACGACCCGCCTGGTGGTAAGCGGTTATTTAACCAGACAGGCAGCCTCAAGTAAAGTTCCCTAACTCTCTTTCGGATTCGCAGTCTATAATTTGTCATCATATATTCCAAACGGAACTTAATAAAAAAGCAGTGACAAAATCCACACAATTATATATTATAAATGCGAAAGTAACTCTGTCTGTCGATTCGTTACCTTTTCAGGACTGAGCGTCTGAACCGATTACAATGAAATATTAAGATGTAGTACGCAAAATATGCAAACGAAGTCACAAAAAAGCTAGAAAAAAATTATTTCCTGTTCACTGAAAAAAAAAAATACAAAAATAAAAAAAAATGGAGAAAAGTAAGCAATAAGTATACTTGTAAACTTCACTGTCATGGCCATAAATCATTGCCCGATACACTAATACAACGCGTACATAAATGTCTTTTAAAAATGTTACCCATCATATATACTTTGAATGGCAATAAATTTACTGGATATTTTATGTACACTAACATACAAGACTATATCAACTTCCAGAAGCGAAATTTAAAACAAATAGATTACGTACTTTAATGAGCGTAAATACGATAATTTTAAGTGATGAAAGGGCAGTATATCCATCAAGTTGTTATGCAATACTACAAATAACTCTAACTTCATTTATAATTCTAGAAATTAACAGTCTATGCGAATTATTATCTATATTATCTATGTAGTTGTCTCTACTTGATTTTTTTTGAAGTTATACTTCTTTAGGCGCGTTATGAAAAAATGATGAGAGTGAAATTTTAAGATGCGCGCGCATCTGTGACACAAAATTAACAGTATGAAGCTGTCTGCTTAACCGCTCATTAAGTCTCGAAAAAAAAGCTACCAACAAAATAGAAATTGAACCTCGATATTAGTCGCGCATGTTGGTACGCTCGTCACCTCTGATCACTGTTTTCATATTTATAATATTTATCAACATGTTTCTAGTTTATACATACCCAACACGTGTTTTAGTTTCATACAAGTGCGAATTATATATGTGCTAATAAATTATATTCAGTAGTGATTTAAATTGAATATTTTGATTGATATTACTTACTATTTGTGAATATTAGTGAAAAAAATTGTGCTTATATACTTTTTCAAGTGCTCCCATATAATTGAGGTTAACTATCCGTATGTATTATTTATTGATATAAATTAAAATACTTTTATTTAATATAATTAACACTAAATATTATTAAATTATTAATGTTAAATACTTATTATTGGTTATTTAATATTTACAAAATAAATAAATAAATTTAATAAAAAAATTAATAAAAAGTTTGTGATAAAAATTAAAATTGAATATCAAATTATAATATTAATTTTTAATATTTGCTATTAAATTGAATAAATAATAAATATTTATAAAAATAACTAAATAAATTTAATGAATTTTTTTTGATAAAAATGAAAAGTGAAAATATTAAATTAAGAAATCAATAAAAATATTTAAAAATGACCAACCTTAAATTCAATTTTTGAATTTATTATTAAATTTATTTTTAAAATATTAAATAATCAATAATAAACATTTAAAATTAATTAATGATGCCAAAGAAGTATAACTTCTCACGCGCGTACATATGTACACGCACCCATTTTTTTTTAATTTCCTGACAGTCGTGTATTATAGGTACATCGAAAATGACCCCGAATTAAAAAAAAATGTTTGTCTTTTTGCATGTGCGGAGTTCACTCTAAAGCGGTTTAAACGTTTTTTTTTTTTATATACTATATACAGGAGGTACTTATAAGTCATTCGTCAATTGATAAGCTATACGGAAAATATCAATAATACTTCTAAAAATCACAAAATATAAGTAAAAATATTTAAAAAAACGAGGCGTAGAAATAAATACATAATAAATGAGTGCGGAGCTGTGGTTCTAGCTAGTGAGATATATAAGAAGTAGCCAATAATGGACCTTTGGTGAGAAAAATTAATTTAATAATTTTAAATACATATTGTTTTCAAAGTTGGCACGCGCTATGTTATATATTATTTTGATAATGTATTAATCATTTTTATGCAATATTCTTATCTCGTTATCATTAATATAATACTTTTGTCACGCATTCTTAATGATAAAGATGAATGTACATCAAGGGCGATCTTTAATTAAACTGACATATCATTACTATTAGAAAAATAAAGGCGTATCTAAGATATTGTAACTAGTAACAAATAATGCTTTCAAAGTTATAAAATTATTATTTATGAAGTATTTTTATGTCAATAAAAGTGATAAATCAATGTGATTTATGATTAAACATAATAAATGATCGTAGGTACACAACAATAGTAAAGACAATTTTTAACAAACAATAAAACCAACTTAAATGTATTTGAGGAGTTCCCTGGTGTATCTTCGAAATTGAAGGTCCAATTCCAATGAAATTAAAGTGAGACCGCCCTTGAGGAACGAAACGAACGACCAATGATAAAAGAATCATCCAAAATTATGCCTGAAGAAATATATAAAATATATAATCAAGTTGAGAAGTTCCTCCTTTTTTTATGTCGGTTATAAAAGCGGAATCGCGGACGACAAGATATTTGAAGAATAAATTTTTAACAGAAATCTATTGCTATCGCGCTCTCCCCGGAGCAACGAGTACAGCGCGAGAGAGATAACTGCAACTCTCACTGATTGTAAACTATGTAAAAAAAAACCGCTCTCTCTTCAAAAATTGAGCCTAGTTAAATAGTTTTTCAAGAAGAAATTAAGGTTTTTTGCTATGCGTACATATTTATATTTTTATATTCCTCGAATTTGTTTGCTGGATGTCTGATAAAACTAGGCAATTTTTGCAATATTAGGAGGCTCCTAGTTCCTATAATAAGCTATCTAAGGAAAAATTTCAAACATAGGAACATGACAGTGGTCGATATTGTATGGTATAAAAATATTTGCTCTGGTACCATTCATTATCTAGGGATAAATCAGAGGAATTATGTCTGTATAGATTATATGCATTCCTCCGTCAATCGATCGACGTAAAAGAAACATTGATTCAAAATTAAAACAATATTTTGCACACTGACGCTGTGTGTTTAAATGTCGTTGATCTCAAAATGCATCGGTTTCTTCCATTCGATAATACAGGGTTAACCTCTTAGGTATTTATATATGATTTCCTATAACCATTATTAACATTGCGGCCAGCACCTATATGTGAAATGGTTTTGCTTTTTTGAAACGTCTAGAATTACTCCGATGTTGTGAAAACATTTGTTTATGAAAGAAATTAATGGCTTATAATTCAAAGAAGTACACGGTCGTAAATCAAAAATGTATGATTTTCATTATTGCCATATCGCGGTTTATTATAAGCTATATCTTCCATACATTTATGATAAAACTCGAAGTCTCTATCTGTCTGTCCGTTTATGATCTTTTCACGCAAAACCATTTATCCGATTTACATGATTTAAAAATAAATCATAGCTATGTTATCTGGCTAGGCAATAGAATATATTTTGTTACTTAAAGTAACGTACGAATAAACACTTACGATAATATGAATCAATTCAGAAATAATTGATTTTGGTTCGCACATTTAAATGGCTTACTTTTAGTGAACCATAAAAGATATATCAAATTAATGTACGACATAATATTAGATCTTAAAATGACCTACAATAAAGTCAACAATAGCATAGGATCACCCTCAATACGCATTTTTGTCTCTAAAATAACTGGCAGTAAAAAGAAAGCGTGCAATGAATTGATTGTGTAGAAACTGTAGACAATCATTAACATTATTCTGGATAAAAATATCGATCAATATTTCACCTTAACTAACTCATTTATGTTAGGATCTGAGATCTAAATCAAGATTATTTTGATCCCAAAAAACTTTGTTTCCTAGCTCTTATATACATAAAGTAAGAAGCCGAGAAAAATAGTAATAATTTATTGATCTAGGGTGCTTGTGACAAAAATCTTTCGATAAACTAGTCCAAACGGTGTTTTGATAAATAATATTTATAAAAAAATATTTCTATTATGCCGACAAAGTTACCTAGAAATTATTAGCAATTTTTTTGGGAAAAGAGGTATATATTTAAACGTAAAAAAAGAAATCATACGTGCGATTGATATGGAAAGATAAAAGTACGTAACCAGTAATAAATAAAGTAAAATAATTATAAAATACAATAGTATAGATAAAGAAAAAAATGTACTAACAAAAACCAAAATCTGTAAAAAGTCAATATATCCGAACAAGTTTCTTGATGGCTCTTCTCTGTGTCTCGGATATTGTCCGAATGATGGCAATGTTCTGACATTCATAAGTGCTTTCCTATGGACTAAATTGAATGAAGTATTTTTAGTTTTCATTTCAGTGATAATTCAAAATATATTTGTTTATCAGTCTGTCTTTATTTTACAGTAAACATTTCATTATTTACTCCTCGGTTAGCAAAAAAGCTAAATTAAATTTACTCTCACTAATTAAATACAGTAATGAGTTTTTAATTGAATGAACATTAAATGCATAACAGTGAGAAAGATATTAAAACAGCTATTAGAAATAACAATGCTTGTAAATGTAGCATTGTTGTTGAACTGATAAAGATTTAGACTTTAGGATTGGATGATAAAACAGAAAACGTTCCATATCTTTTAAATGAAAAACACTTCTTGGTTAGCTAAGAATGAGGCGTATTTAACGGAACAGTTAAAGAACCTGATATTTAAAAGTAACAAGTTGAAACGATTCTTTGTAAACCGGAAAAGCTGCTCCTATGTACCCGCACATCATACTGGTGTGTGATACAAAAGTAAACTCTTTCAGCTTGAAACATGCTCTTCTCTGTTAAACGCTAGGATGTGTACTTCGTTAGAGAGAGACCCAAACAAATACGACTTGGAACAAGCCCTTACTCTTCTCAATTATATAAATAGAACAATACAGCACAGTGTAAGATGCTGTTATTTTGGAACAGCTTTCTGGTAGTGTTATTTCTCTGAAACAGGAACGGGCGGAACAGGTTTCTTATTATATCTGTTAAAGCTCACCCTAAGGTTTATTGACGGACAACACATAGCTTAAACTAGTTGGGGTCTAGATACATAAACTTTATATTTTCGAAAGTTCATCCCTTAAGAAGATTAAATAGGGTTCTAAAAATAGGATGGTACCTGTGATATTGCCGATAGGAAATTTCGTCAGGCACTATACAATATTTTAAGTCAGTATTTATCCAGTCAAAATTTTAAAGCCGGAACTAAAGTATTTTCTAACAAGCTCGTTTCGACAATGAAATATATAAAAATACATACTTTGTTTATTTTATATTAGGTAGGTACTTGGCTACTTCCGCCAGGAATTGCAAAGTAAAATTAAACATATTTACAATGTATTTCCGCAATGTAACGCCTTCAGCAATTAAAATCTGCATACCTAATATGCAAACAGTACATAATATGTTTTAAAATGATGGAAATTTTATTGCTTATCTATTTACATAGATACGAAAGATTAATTACTTCAATTCTCCATCTCATAAAGCAGGTGACATTTAAATTGGAACGTTTTGCTTTTAAATTACCTAATCGCAAGTCCTTGGTTGGTTATATTCAGCGTTTTCCTTAAAATTTAGCCTTTTCCAATTTGTACTTTACCAAATCACCCCAATTAGTGAACATACACACTTAGCTAAGGTTGAGAAACTAAGACGTTTTTGCTATTGAATCCTTTTTTTTTTAACGTGGGGAAATCCTGCATTGGATCCGTCTCCCGAGCCGGGCCACTCAAGAGAGGGGTATCTCGGACTCTTACCGACTAAAACCCCACGGTGTCCTCTCCCCTCACGCAGTCCCCACTACTAAAAATTACGCGCCCGAGATAATCGCAGGGTCAACCCATCCGCAGTGCAATGGACAGGCCTCGCCCTGGGGGAACCGCCTACTTGATCACGGTTTCCTCTACGCCAGGTAACTGTTATACGTTGAAATTAATGCATCAGCTTCAGTTTTTGTGACCATGCGTATGGTGAAAAGACAATCATTCGGTCATAAGGTGATTCGCTTATGCGCGTCGCATTTTTTTTTATCGTAGGACGACATGGTGCTTTCCAATAACATCCAATCTATATCTGTAATCCAGTTTTTCAGAACACTCGCCAAGATAGATACGGTAGAACACACTCAGCGAGACGATTTCCCTGCGCAGCTGAAACGGCTCGATGTATTTGGTAACGTCTGCATCATTTACAATTCGAACAGCCCGTCTCTGCAACCTGACCAGGGCTTCCAGTAAGTATTTTGTTGGTCCGCGTCAAAGGTGCGCAATATGCCCAATACCAAATTTCCGGTTCAGTCGATGCATATCCAGTTTCTATTAACTCAGGCCGGTATGACAGTGGCGATTGGCGATGGACTATTGATATCACGGTGATCGTCACTATTTTTTGGTTGTAATCTTAACATCAGGCATAATTCCGTCACTTTGCCGTGCTACTATGGGAAACCGTCACTTATTTTCTCAAACAAAAATTTTACTATGTTTAAAAGACGTCATTCCCTAAATAAAAGAGCAATTAAAAAACATTCTAGAATGTTCCTTGTCACTTTGTTGGCTCAACGCCAGAAACGATAATGAAGACTAGCTCATGCATAAGCGCATTTGCGATATTATTATTGTTACATTATCTCAGTTATTTAGAAATTATGTAAGAATTATAATAAAGACATAATTTATTCATACAAAAAAAAAAAAACCATTCTATAATTATTAGAATTAACCAGTTATGTGTTATCAATTATGGGATATAATTTTATTAAAATCAGTCCAGTTTTGGAAGACTAATGTACATTTTTTTATGGATGTTCATCAATAACTTGTTTGTTTATGAACCGATTTGGATGATTTTTTTTTTGTTGTAGGGTGGTCCCATTTTAACTTCTTTGGTATTGGACCTTCAGCATCGTAGATACACCAATGAACTCTTCAAAAATTTTTTAGTTGCTTTCTTTTTTGTTAAAAATTGTCTTGTTACTAATCTTTGTTAGTCAACATAACAAATCAACCGTGTGATATATTTAAATACGTCGATAACATCGAAATGACTGATGTGATTTTATTTTCAATAAAGTTATTTAACTAAGATATTAATTATTTTATATAATGTCACGGTTACATTTTTAACAAGTCTATTTTTATGAATCATGTTATTTTAATTAACACGTACCGAAATTCCACACGAACTGTGTTTTTTAGTGGAAGTATTGAAGTTAAATTTTATATTTTAAGCATCTTTATGATAGGATTTTAAAAACATCTTTATAGTATCATCATTTTTGGTAATTGCACGGTAATTATATGTTAATAATTGATGTTTGTTTTACTTATCATTATGACAAAGACAATCATAAACGAAACTTTTTGTTTACTTAATTACAATAATGTATTATTTAATTAAGAATTTAATGATCGACCCATTGAAAGCGAAATTTTTTTTTTCTTTTTTGTTCAATTTTTATAGGTACTTTATAATATGGTTAGTGTTTGACCCTCAATCTCACGTGATGTTAAGTGATAATATGGCGGATGGTGTAATAGGAGAACTAGTTTTCAGTTGCAGCTGCCGGAATACATCTACAGGTACTTACTTACTTGGTGACCGAATATGAACTTGAGAGTGATATTATTAAGCAATTCCCACTGAAATGGCGCTCGAAACAACACTTACAATATTGAGTTCTATGTCGATTAGCTAAAGTACAAATTTGCATAAAACAACTTTTGTATTTTTATCTTGTAACACTCAATAAATAATTTCTCTTTCGCTTGGACCGCCATCGTGGTGTAGTGGAGAGTGAACTATTGTAGAACTTTTACTGAAATTAATCTAAATACCATAGATCTACAATAATTACTACAGTCTATAGATATTTCCTAATAGTTAGATATTGGATTATAGAACTCAATATACTTTTAAAATGTAAGTATATGTCTTGACGCTTAACTTCGACTTTATACCAGTGGGAATAGACCCTTAAAAAGCTCTGGCTCTTTGTAGGATACAAGCCCGTGTCTATTGATGCATCAGCCATCATCAGTTCAAAATCCGTGCACTCAAGAATTTATGATTGTTTTAATAACTAAGAAAAAAATCATGCGTGTACTACTAGTACATAAGTACATGCGTTAAAAGTTCCTACGTCTTTACGTGTGATATGTCTTCAGTTTGCGGCGATGGAGCTTGAGAGGAACAAAGCTACAGACGCTTAACATCGAGTGTGACTATCTTCACCACAATAAAACAAGCAACTTCATAGTGTAAAGTTTTTGTTACAATATGCACGCGCTTCGTAAAAATACACTCCGTTATTTTTTAATAACGCGCATAGCTAACCACAACTTCAAAAATCTGTGGAATCAATTTAAAAGAACACATTTGTAAAAACGTGTTAAAAGAACACATTGTAAACACGCGTTCAATAGTTTTATTCAATTACGAATGTAATAATTATATTTTATCCAAAGCATCTGCTACATATTTACATTTATATAAATAATTATTTGAACACCGTTATACATATTATAATAATAAAGAAAAGGTTGTTTACTTTATGCCAATAATAATGCTAACATTCCAACAGCGATAAGTATTTATTATTTAAACAAAGTACATAATCGTATGACCAGATTTATATTTGTAATTACAAAATTGTACGTTAGTCAATGAATAAAAAACTCAATATGCTTTTAAATTGTATGTATTTATCGCGACGCTGCGCTTCGATTCTGCGCCAGTGGGAATAGAATCTAAGGATTTATTTGTTCAGATTTATTGCCATAGTATTATTCCAATTATAAAATTATATTATTTCTTTCTTTCATTGAAGTACAAAATAGTCTTCAACAAAAGATTTTTACAACGACGACTAATATTATTTATTTATTTTGAAATATAATCATAATTTAATAAAATCCATTTGATAATAGAACATCTGAAATTTGTATATAATGAATACTGAAGGCTATTATACTAACAACGGCTCTGTATTTCCAAACATCACTGATTGCAAGCGGCAACCGACAAATTTTAAAACATAATTCAAACGGAAATTGTTACCTAAGCTTATCTGACAATCTAATTGGGCGGGTAATAATCGGCTAGGGTTAGAATTGCATGAGTCATCGCTTCAGGTCATGAGAATAGTCTTATCAAACGGAGAACTCCACTAGAAGCAATAAAAATAAACTCGGGAGCAATTTATCAGGTCAGAAACCTCAGTGAAATAGATAGCGAATTCAATTTCACAATATACAATCTTTGTAGAACACTACAGTATGAACATTCATTGAAAGTTTAATTAACTATTTATACTGCAGACTTAAATGCAACCTGCATTTTATTGCTCATTTCGTCATATTTACCACGACCTGGTGGCATGAATTCACAATAATATAAACGTCGTCCCTGTAATAAACTTGTAACTAAGGATTTGCCATGATATTTTATAAGGTTTTAGATATTTGTGTGCTTTATCGTCGGATCTTTACGTAAATATCCGTCAGTAATAATGATGAAATTTTCTCTTGGAAAAAAAGTTATATGAAATTATAAGGTTTCATTGTTTTCGCTTTTTACACGGCACACGGCTGGTGGTACACGACAAAATTACAGAACTACACCTGATGGTAAGCACAATACAACCTAATAGTAGCGACCACAATCCATCACCACTTCGCCATTCGCAACTGTCATACCCATGTAAATACAAAACTGGATATGTACCACCTGCCACCTCGTATGCGAATCACAATGGCGGGCTTTTTTCAATATGCATGGAGGTCGAAGTCCAATCGAGCGGAATTGTCCTATTACTCCGGAAATTAAATCAACATTAATTATTTAGGTAGTCTATATTTACTTAATTGGTCCAATTATTGTAAAAGCTTTCTCGAATATACCAGAGACGTAGGTTATTATGTGCAGGTTTAAATATAGAAAATCTCTTTACCGGATGAAAAACCGAGTAAAAATATCTTAATACACGAGTTAATCCCAACTGGATTACCTTCCGCAAATAACATAAACATTAATTAAAGTTATTTACAAACTTTCTCAATTTCTTCCTAAAACACACAATGTGTTCAAATGGTGGAAAACGTTTTCCGTTTAAAAAAAACATGTTAATTTTTTTAAACTTATAAAGTTATATTGCGAATTCTAAGGGATACTTAAGTGTGAATTAATATTGCGTAAGAAATTAGGTTTGTCGTTTAGTTATCTTTTCATTGTGAGTTAGCGATTGATGTATCTTGACGAAGTCCAGACCAATCTGAGACTATATGACATCACACATCCAGCATCCGATTGGTTGGATCATTATCGAAAATAAACCTCTAAAGCTAACCACATTTTTATTTGATGCGTAAATTGATAATTTATTGACACTATTAGCGTTTAACTACATTTATTAGAACCGTGACTTTATCACAAGTATACCAAAATCATCATCATTATAATACACAATACATATGTCTAATTTCTATATGTAATTCTCCACTCAGCCACATCATATAACTCCTTCTTTATCCTTCTGATTGGACTCTACTAAGACATGTTTTTCTTGATAACCAAATTTTTATTTTATAGTTGGTAATTTTTTAATATCCAGCAAAAATATTAATTGATCATCGAACCAGCATAAACCTTGTATTAAACAGATGAGTCTGAAATATGACCAACTATAGAAGTACGAGCGGAAAATTTTAGAGTTCCAGTAGATCCAAACTTTGATCAGTGAATGATAAAATGTCTTTTTATATTCTGAATCATAATTTGCGTTGATTAAAATAATCCGATATAACAACGTGACTGTTGTCGTAGTTACATATCGATTAAAAGAATTGTTTGTTTAAGTACAAACAAACCGGTCATCCTCTAATGAGTTTTAAAGAAACAGGCTAAGTCATTTGTAAGGTTAATTAATACAGCCGAAGTATTTGATAGTCGCAGACTCCGGTATAAAACGTTACGCTGATTGTAATTGTGTTTCATTAATTTTCTTCAATTACTTCATGGTATTTAGTGAATATCTAATCTTTGCCTGAAAGCATATATGAAACTTCATCAAAAATGGTACATATAAATTGTAGTAAGACGATTTATTTTACCATAAAAATTACTTTAAAACGATCATTCCAATAGCAAGCAACACCATTTAATTGTTTTCTATCTTAAAATAAACAAGATTGTTATGTGTTTTCTTTAGCACTTTAGTATTTGTTTACAGATCCATTTAAATATTATAAATAATTTAAAACATGAATGGAACAATTTTTTTACTTTGACACTTTTTTATGTAAGTTATCAATCTGTATAGGACACAACAAAGCATTATGCACTGTTCGATAAACTCAATTGGTCAATTGGTTTATCAATTCTTCTAAAAGTTATTTTTAAAATTAAAACATAAAAGTTAAAAGATATTTAAATGTGCTAATAATTTAATTTAATTACGATTCCAATGAGAGAAGACTAGGCGAGTGGCCTTAACCGGAACTCGAAAGGCCATTGCGATGAATTAGCAACGAATTAATTTAAGATTTTATAACTATAGGATATCACGTAAATTTCGTTCAAACGATTCTATCATTAAGTAGATACAAGTCTGTAATATTTTTAATAAAGAGGGCGTTCATCTATGGAATACAATACCACCACTATACATAAAGTAAGTATGGTGATAAATATTTATTTACATAAGCAGTGTACTATTTACATAATTATACGCTTTTTATTTTTAAATATTTAGCAAAAATTACAAGCCACGGTAATATATTTAAAGCTGCTTTAATTAGAGTTGAAAATGTGTTTTATTAGTCATAGCGTTAATAATTATTGTATGGTTTAAATATCACCCTTAATTTCTCTTAAAAATGTATTTTCTATATAATTATGTAATAAAATTTGAGTGTCTGTTTGTAATGTCAAAATAACAGTATTTTACTAAATGCATATGAAAGTATATACGATACCTATAACAAATAGCCCATTTTTTAAATTTTTGTCTTTCTGTCCGTCTGTTTGTTCCGGGTAATCTCCGAAACGGTTGGACTGATTTTGACGGGATTTTCACTGATAGATATCAGATGATATGGGGAGTAACTTAGGCTACTTTTATTTTAGAAAAAGAATTAGGGTTCCGCACAAATATAAAAACTGGTCATGGTGAATCAATTCGGGCGCTTAAATGGCTTATGCTGAGTAAACCATAAGAGACATAGCAAATTAATGTACTACATAATCATAGGAATTAAGAAGACCTACAAAAAAGTTCGGGATAGTATACATCTATCTTCTAAGGAACATCCACAATAAGCATTTTTGTCTTTAAAATAGCCGGGAGCGGGGGAGCAAGATTCGCGCGGGCATTCTGTAGTCCATGTGAGCGAAGCCACGGGCACAGCTAGTTCTCAATAAAATTGCAAGCAATACTATCGTTTAACGTTGAAATGTTGTTATTATTAATTTCTAGTACATTACAAGTTGACAAATATTTGCTTTCGATTCAGGTGTTCTAGACTCAATGGTATATTGTCTTTAAAATGTGATACATATTTATGGTTTCAGGTCACTGATTGTTTAGATCTTTAGATATACTTTATTAAAAATGATTAAATTTTAGTAATTCGGTCAACAGGTAAAGCTATATTCGTTTAATTTCTCAAACACAAAAGATTTATGGCCAAGCAAACAGGATCAAGTCGATATTGTAACGAGGATAGACATGACATTCAATTCGACCTAATCGAACGATTTCATGACCAAAACTCTTGTGTGATTTGAATGACAGTTTCGTTGATAATCATTTTTTATTGCATATCTTTGATTGGGAGACAGACGATGAGGTTTGACCTTCTGACGAAATATCATCAAATGGTGGAGAGGCAATAATATAGTTTTTTTTTTTTTTATATTCAATAAACGCAACTATCTGTTTTTATTTCATTTATTATTGAAACTACGTCAATATTTTTTGCAGTAAAATTCTTAAAGGTTGTAAATCATGCAATAAAAATTATTAAGCGTACATATTATTGAAAATTCCTTTCATAGACTAAGTACATACTATACAGTTGTGCTAATAAGTATCCATTATTATTTAAACACTACAATGTACACAAACACAATAACATACTTAAGTTTTAAAAACATTATAAACTGGACATCATTATGGTTTAATAATACACGTTATGAATAATAAATCAAAGTTTTATTAAATTGATTTGTATCGATCGTTATGAAAGTTTATTTGCAGTTTTTTTTTTAAATTATTGACTTTACGGTCGATAAATCATGTGTAGAAGCCATTGAAAATAAACATAACGAGCTCAGGTAGACCGGTTCAACCGAGTCTAATCGTCTAATAATACTTGCGGTTTTTGGCTTCAAGCCCAACTTGGGGTTGGTCTTCGGGCGAGAAAAAAAAAAACGTAAAGATAAAGTATCACGCGGAAACGTGATTTCTATTTAATTTTACGATGTTAATTTTGACTTTTACATAATAATATTTATTTAACAAAATAAAATAATGCTCCAGTATTAAACACCAACCTTTGCTAATCCTAATTAAGTAAATCATTTTTTAGTTCTAGTAATTCAAAGTTCGATTACAACTTGTAACTTTCGCTAATTCTAACAATACTGCAATTAGTTCACGTTCTATTACAAAAGTAAAATTTACCGTGGACGTTCTAAAAATTTCTTAATTTTCTGAATCCTACTTTTAGATGCAACGATTTGTAATAATAACATTTACGACAAGCAACATTTCAAATTTTTAATTAATTCTAAGAACATGAAAACCTTGTTTTGCTATAATATGTCTTTTGTTTTTATTCTCAGCATCTTGTTATAATTTATAATGATTACAGAAAGGTAGGAAGTCATGGACTCACCGATTTGAAATAGTCCTAAGGCCTGGTCGTCGACAGAAAACGAGTAGAGCAAGCGAGTTTGCCGCAGTTGATACAAGGAACAGCGCTAGGAGTACAATCTCCTCCAATAATCGGTCTCTCGCGCCCATCCCCTCTGACATCAACGCTTGTCCAGGAGATATGAGAGCCGAGTGTTCCATAAAAAAGTCATCACTAACACCTTAACACTTGCAGGTAAACACTTTGTTCCAATGTTACGATTTGCACTGTTGTTAGTTAGTCGCGTAAAGTTTTGAGAACACGCTGGTCGAAGCGACCACGTCTTTCTCCTAACGTTGTTGAATGACAACTAAATTGAACCGACTGGCTGGTACGGCAAGTTTGTCGAGCCGTCACACGCGTGGCGTCACCCCTCCCTCCATCGCTTACCGGTACTTCACTTCAAACAACAGAGGCAAGTAGCAACGTGACAACCAAATTAAATCTAAAACAATCTCGGTCAAGATGCGCCACAGTAGGCTCTATTTTATTACCTACTTTTAAATCTCTTCTCTACCAATTATAATACAGTAACATTAGAGTTCGCTTACTTGTGATTCGATTATCAATGCTGAGAATTTTCACACCTTTGTATTCAAGTATTTAGGGTTAAATATTATACTATCTTTAACAAAAAAGGTTACGATAAATAGGCTAAATTGAAATCGATACCTTATATTGTGTTAAATAATCTTTATGACATCATATTGTCGCTAGACAATAATTATCGATATTCACTCGTATCTTTTTATGTACATAGATATAATATCAAACAATTACTTACTTTTGGCTTTTATATTACAAGTCATACAAAAGAAAACTCTACGCTCCATTATGAATCAAGCTCATATACAATTTATATATTTCCGCGTTTGAATGATGAATGTTCAATTTATTTCAGGGACAATTAACTAGAGTTTAAGTTTCTAGCTTTCTTGAAAAAATGGTGTTTTACATTCGTATAAAGCTAAGAAATAAACTATCCATCAATACACAGTGGTCCATGGTACCACATTAAGCAAGGCATTCTTCATTTAAAGTACATCCATGCATAATTATTCTAATGGGATGCGTTTATAGCTGAATAAATAAACCCGAAATATAGTTTCAGTTAATTATGGACATACATTCTTGCTTTAATTTAGTTTAAAAGCGTGGAGTCTATAAGTTTTCTATATTAATTTAGGGCTAAGGTAAAAAAATAACGCTATCCTACGATGGTGTGTTTTTAATCGTCACTATTCATTGGCCCGTCCTTAATTGTCTATTTTACTGTGTTGGTCATATATGTAGTATTATAGTTGATGACCGTAATGAGGAATCTTACCCTTCAGTTAAGTAAGCACTAATAAATGGAACCAAATTTTGTACTTTACCACATTAAACCGAAATTTTAACAAAACATAAAACTTTATTCTTTGGAAATTGGAAAGAGCACTCCGACCTTAGGTCGAAGAAAAAAGGATTTTGGTACAGAGCACTACAAAATAAGCTTCCTCATAAACCATGGTCCTCTGTTGTGGAAATGTCTAGAGGACGAATTGCTTTCGCCTTTTAGGTTACGATCCTTGCATATACCTTGAATACTTTTGTTATCTGCTATTTGCCTAATTATTATAAATATGATAAATTCAAAAATGCATCACGTATTGATGAAAAGGTATTGAAATAGAGAAGGAAAGTCTTGTAGGGCATCTTGGTCAGTGCTCGCCATATCTAGGATCAGCCAACTAAACAGTACTGGTGCTCTTTCGGTATACAACATGATTGCTAGTTACTTTAAATAAAATGCGTGAAAACAACCTAGCTAATATAATCCTAAAGTTTAAAGGACAAAATTACCTAGAGAGGAAAAAATCTTTATGTTAATCCGCTTCATATTTCACATGAAAAGTTCATCACTATCCATTTCTCCAAAATGCTTATTTGCAACCGTAAATTTTTACGTTTATATTACAATAATGGCATGCAAGCAATGGTTAAATATTGACCATGCATTCTCGGTGTCATCGTGTTACAAATGAGTAAATTCGCACAAAATCCAAAGTCACCAACATAGGCCCAAAGAATTACTAAACTGAAGTGGCAGTAGAACTTGAAAATGGCTAATAAGGTCGAAGAATTCTCGAGTATTGACCTCGTACCAGAAAATGTAGAGTTGGAAGGCCGCAGTGTGAATCGGCGACTTGATTCAGGTTGCGGGAATCCCTAGATGAGCTGGTTGTGGAATAGTTGACGTCTTTTGGCTGTAATGATAATAATGATCGAATATTCATTTCGCCGTCAAATTGAGAACGATGGACAGTAATTCCAAATGATCGTATAAAAAATTGATTGTCATGGAGAATCGAACTGGGCACAGAGTTTTCCTAATATTTGTAAACATTGCTCGTATTAGTAAACATTGTTTCAAGTGCCAATGAGCAAAAACATCAGTGACAGTTCATGACGATGATCAATAAGAATGACATATTTATTTTCATTCAAAGAATAGTACAAAACAGTTGGTGTATTTTATATATTTGTAATAATTAATTTTACACTAAAGAAAGACAAGATTATTATGGGGATTGTATTTATTTGACTTATAGATTTTATGGTGTCACGTTAGTAACTAGTACCTAAGTTAGAAGCCCCACTGTTAGGTGAGCTTAGTTATCGTAGGCTCCTGCAAAGAATGGACTTTTGGTACAGGGTAGTAGGACTGGGTTGGGTGATTCGCAAACGTGTCGCGTTTTGGGTTCAGTAACATGCGTGAATGTTATGCGGAAGGGCAACATAATGACTTCACTTTTTGTTAATACTCGATTTTGCGGGCTATTAATGAAAATTGACACCTAAACATATTACATAACATAAAATACCATCACGCCCACACATACAGCCATAGTTCGCCGAGTATGTTTTTAGGTTCCACGTAATAGGGGGCGAGCCAATTGCTACTAATCGGGCATAAAACCTAAACCCAGAGCTGCTACTGGGAATTTCATAGAAAAACCTAATAACACTTTGCTCAACCTGGGAATCGAACCTAGGACCTTGAGCATAGCAGTCATGCTTACGATCACTAGGCTAATGAGCCAGTTCCAACTTGATTCTATGAAATATTTAATATGTAATTATACCAGCTGTTAAGTTACCATAGTACAAGGTTTCTCAAAGTGGGGTTCGCAAACAGCCGCCCGCACCACCGCGCTATTATGATAATGCACCACCCGTTCGGTGGAAAAGTAAAAACATAAACCATTTAAAAAATGTAGTCCCATCAGGAAGACCGGCCGCAGCCGGCTACCAGCATATTTATGTTTATTTTGACCATGAGGTCTTAGACTGTCCAGTTGGTACCTGTCGACTGAAACTCAAGTCGCCGAGGGCATCACACTTGCAGTTCACTTTAAGCCGTCAGTCCAAAACCATAAAAGACACTTCAAGTACCCATGTGTTCTATTACGATTACTTGACAGGCGAATATCTACAGGCCAAGTTAATCAGTGGGGGCCGAATACAGTTTAAGTCTTGAGGTTCCACCACGATATCCGAACCGGGTGCCACTCATACTAGCTAAGCTACTGTGAAAATATTCATTTATCAGACTCTTCAAGCTAATTTTGAAAAGGTGTATTTAAAAGAAAATAAATGCGTAATTTATTCCATACAAATGTATTTGTTTGTTTTATCCTTGGACAATAGCTTTAGGGCAAATATTTTTATACCATAAAATATTTCTCTACCACAGCTGATATGTTGCTAATAGGCAAGACGAGACGAATATCCGGATTCCTCACGTAAAGCAATGAAGTTCCTTTTGAACTTTGTGACCAGGAGAAATCGACGAAATGTTGAATCCGACTTTTGATGAAAATGAAAAGATGAAACGCGATCGGAAAAATACTTGAAGGTTTTAACAGTATAATCTATTGCTATCGTACTATGCCCAAAGACCCAAAAGAACGCGAGAGAAAAAACTGCAGCTGGGGGCACTAAAATAGACTATGTAAAATACATGAAAATATAATAATTTCATAATCCACTGTTACCTACCAACTGGACAAAAACCAAAATCAAAAAATATTTTTTGAGTTTAGGCCCCAAGAAGACACTCATGAACGTCAAAACAGTACTGCCGGTTCGGAAAACATCCCAGTCACCGAGAAGAACTCCATCATTTTTTTTATTTTTTTTTACAAACAATATTTAATTTTATCATCTATCAATATCTATACATAGTATAAAATAAAGTCGGTATCCGCGTCTCTCTGTTTGTCCACTTACTTAATTTAAAAACGCAACGGATTTTATACGGTTTCAATTTCATTTAGAGATTTATTATGGAAGGTATGTATCTAAAATATATTCCAATTAAGTTTTTGTATAGTAAAAAATATCCAATGTTTTGTAAACAAGTCGTTATTAAATGATTTTCGTGCGCTTACATGGCTTACGCTGGCTACACCTTAAGAGATACATCTACTAGATAATTTAGTAAAGAACGTAGTTCTTCAAAAAGCTTAGAGAAAAGTCCGCGATTACATAATATATCTTTCTCCTAAGGTTGACTCACAGTAACCATTTTTATCTTCAACAGGTTATTTGCGAAGTTATTTTCTCCGAATCATCATTAATATTTAACCTAATCCATAATATGTTAGCTAACTTGAGCATTTAATGTACATTGACAGTGTACAGTTACATTCTAATATAATTTAAATAAATTCCTTAGAAAATATCACGAATTCATAATTACGCTCAACCAAAGAAATCACTTGCGGCGAAACGGTTGGTCGGCACTCGGAACGTACGATCAATTACGCGTTGCGACTTAAGCGCACTTTTCGTAACTATGAAGTTATATGAACAAACAATACTAAAGCAGTAAACTCTAAATTACGATTATTAAACATATAATACACCAACTATGTAAATTGCACCCGTGCGAAACTGGGGCGGGACCCACTAGAAGCTAATAAAAAGGAGCAATAATAATAAACCAACAGACAAACGCAAGACCTTTCCACCTAAAAATGTGAACCAGTGTTTTATGAATAATTCTTAAAACACTTACGAACTCAGTTTGTTGAAAATTAAAATATTTCCGAGGTCGTCATGACACTTACCCGTTGTAAATTAATACGTTAGAGTGTTTGTATTTTCTTAAACGGTCTTTAGGTAAGGTGGAATTGTTTAATGAAGTCATCGGTGCGTAAGATTTTTTCCCGTTTCTTGGACTTTTTAAAGTATGTGACACTAAACAAATTAAATAAAAATATCGCGATAAAAACATTTGGATGACTGAATATATAATATATGTAACCAAATATATTTTTCTACACCCAATAACACTAAACTGTCTGTTCCACCCTCCAACCATTTCTTCTTCGGTCGTCTAGTAGAATGTACCGTGTGTATGTAATAGAACCTGACTCATATAATCCAGAGATATTGTTCTGCAACACGTTCATAATTAAGTATAATATAAAAACAGACAATAATATAGTATTATTAACATATAATACTAGCTGTGCCCGCAGCTTCAATTGCATGGACGACAGAAAAACACATAATTCTTATAAAAATCGTAGATTCTTAAAACTTTAATAACCTTTTATTGAATATGGATAATATTGTGATATTTGTTTTATTATAAGAACCAATTATCTAAGTAGTAAACCAAAAATAAATTGATCAAAATCAATTCACTACTTTTTACCTGAAGTGCACAAAACGGCAAACATAGATAGGTACCTAGCAGTCCATTTTTGTACGATTTCTGTATGTATTACTGACAAATTTTACATGGCATAAATTGTGGAAAACTCGTGCTTCGCGTGTACAAAATTTCATTAAAAGCGGTGGTTTTAGAGTAAATCTGTAATTTTTTTTTATGTATAATAATAGATGTCCATCAGGATATTTAGAAAAAATACCTACACGTACAGATGAAACTGCAGATTTATTAATATATCTAGAATATTGAAGACAGAAACGCTAATAAAGTAACTTACATTTGACAAACATTTAAACGTTAGTCAATTAGCCTTTTCACCGTCGATATAATAAATACATAAGAAAAATGTAACTATGTATTAAAAATGTTGGGTTTCACACTTTTTTTACAATAAAATTCATTTTTTTTCCTATTTACACAATTATTAATTTATATTTATATAAAAATACACTATTGTTAATTCAAATTTATTTTCTGTTTTTAGTTGGATTTTATATAAAAGCGTGTTTAAAATTTTTATTTTACTATTAATTATTACGGCTAAGTCCGTCACTTTACCTGATGGTAATACCTTAGTACAATCCAAAAGCAATTGCGACCACCACGAGATCTGCATTCCATTGTCTGTCGTCCTTATCATCCCCACCTGTAAACATTTCGACCGTGGCAACTGAATATACACTGGCTGATCCCGAGACGCAATAAAGCAAAAGAGAGCGACTATGATCCGTTTATCTCTACGATCCCGCTAGATTACGATGCACATTGACTGATCCCGGAATACGACACGCCTAAATGAGCCAATTTGACAAGTATTACACTCTGGTGAAGCTGTAAAAGCCGTCTGAGGCTTCAGGGCACTTACAGCTAACAGTATAGTCATATCTATAAAAAGGGTATTAAACCTGGTCGACACAAATGTCGTATCCCCCGGCTGCCCGTTGCTTGTAGTTTTTTCAAACACGTCATTAATTTTGTTACACATAAAAACCTACATACTTTAATATGTCTGTCATTAATTCAAACACGTTTACAAACAAGATGATAATCTATGGCTTAATCCGGTTTTTGATAACTTAATAATCGCCTACAAAATTCAGTTTTTGAAAATTGTTACTATTCAGGAGAGGTTTTAACACCTTTAATAGCCCCAATGACTTACAGTTTACCTGCAGTCTTTCGTCTGATCAGTCGGCTTTCCTTCCAATGTGAGTATAGTCCACTAATTAAGCGATTCTTGCTGCCGGCAATGGTCGAATATCAGCTCTGTTAACTGTCGATGTCCACGCACTAGCAGGCAGCTGCCGAAAGGTGAGAGTCGGCAGTCGGCAGTTCAATACTGCAGCAGATCGTCAGTTCACACAGTGCACCGATAACTGCAAGTGTGTGTTTCATGTGGCCTTTTGTTTACGGTCTGTCCAGCCGAAGGCCAAACACTCGCTGTTCGCTTAAGCCATCAGTCCAAAACCTTACAATAAACTTTAGTGTGTGATCTATTACGATTAACTGGTAGGCTTATATCTGACGACCAACTGTTAATCGGTGAGGCTCTTTAGGGCACTATACGCAATATACGCACTTCTCTGTCTGTTGGAAAGAAACTATCACACAATTAAGTTAATAGCTAACACTGAAAATTAAATTAAGATGCATAATAAAAACTTTATATTGTTACTAGCTGTGCCCGCGATTCCTCAATTGTTTTTTTGATAAGAATCAAGTTTTTAAAGAGTAAAACTAAAAAAGTTATCAAAATCTATCCGATAGTTTTTGCTTGACGCGTGCACAAAGGCAAATCTCTATCATTATATTTATATAGATAGATTACACCGTACGAAGTCAAGGGCAGTGGCTAGTCTATCTATATTAATAAATAGGTAATTCTATATGGGTATGTAATTTTTTCTCAAATTTTCTGCATAATAAAGTCGTGCCGAGCCGCGGGAGACTGTTAGTATATTAAAAATGTGAAAGTACTTTTGTTGGATTATATTGAACATCAAATACTCTCAACCGGCTAAACACATTTCAATGAACGGCATAGAAGTAGATTATACCGTGAAATACGATATGGGATATATTTATATAAAACGACATAAAAAGTACACTCTCAGGTAATAAGACTCATCCTTTTTTCTCTCTCTTTATTTATGGGGGCTTTTACAGCTGGTGTTTATTTTTTTAATAATAGCTTGGTACATTGACTGTACTACCCCTGATGGTAAGCACAGTACAATCCAAACACAACGACGACCACCGAGAGGTCTAAATACAACGACGGTCGCTGCTGTCTTGCCGACCAGCCCCATCGAAGCATACCCAAATTCCAAGGAAAGAAAACAAAATTATACTAATCTAATAACCAAATAAAAAAGACTCGTCTTAAGACAATATAAAATAGCTAGTAAGTACTATAAAAACATTTGTTGACGAAAACTATAAATTGATTGATCGTTCAATAAAGTATTTTACAGGTAGCGAGAACATATATTCAGTTCGCTTCGGTCAATACCCCCCTATAATTTCTTTATGATGATGATATTTCTCGTCTCTGGAAAATGTATTAAAGTAAAAGAATTTACTTTGTCGCAACACTATATAAAATGTGGCGAGGTCTTTGTACTGAAGATGGTTAAAAATCTATTTAGTTGAATTAGTAAGAGTTTATTATTTATAAAATCATTTTGTAAATGCATTTAGCTTTCAGATCACTGTCTAAGTTGATGACTTAAGACTGTTCAAAAAATAACTCCTAGACTTATTAGAGGAAAATAATTTAAGATTTCTTATTACATATTTATCTAGACGTCTAACGTTTGATTTAGAGCCGAAAGTGCCAAAACTCAAAACTATGATACGACTTCGCACTATCAAAAACTGGGAGCTTGCCTAAAGCCGCGTCTCCTGCGCGTTTTTTTAATTACCTACACTATACACAACACTCTGATTTACGTTTAGGTGATAGAAGCAACAATGAAAAAATACGAACCAAGCTTCACCGTATTAGCGATTCTTACAAAACATCGAGAAATGTTCTTTTTTAAAATGATTATCTAATCGACATAGTTGAATATTACTAAAAAGAACTTAATTTCTGCCTGCATTCATTTACCTCCTTAAAAGTGTTAGTAGAACCAATGTATTGGCTCGTAAGTTTTGTCACCTCTCTCTATCCAATTATGACATACTAGAAAAGCGTAACTATATTATATCAGTAATATATATCCATAATGGCCTGATTAAATGAAGTATTAACGTAATGGCCGAGCTTGTTTAGATCAAACAACGATAATACTTGCCTACGCTGATCTTTGGATTATGTAGGGAAGCCCCTTATCTGTATCTATCTAGCTAGATGCCATGACGTTCAACGTATGATAATATAAAAAAGGATGTAATAATAACTTCAACGGTTATTAATCGTCGCTTGAACGTGACACAACGTGATGAGGAAGCAAGAAAAATCAGCGTCTTCCATGGTATTGCTTGTGTATCAGTTACATTTATTGGACTCAATAATTGTCTGTGAATGGCAAGTCCGGTGAAGCTGTAAAAGCCGTCAGAGGCTCCAGGGCCCCTAAGGTTAACAGTATAGTCAGTATGAAAAAAGGCCTGTGAATGAATTCGCCTGGAGATATAAACTTAAACTTATTTATTCATTAATTTTGAAACCCAACAGACAAATATTTGCATATTTTATTTTTATTAATAGGTTTACAATAATTGTTACATTAGCACATGCTAAATATTATAAAGATTGTTACATAACTGTACTATTTAACAGTAAACACAACTTGATTATTTATAAAACGAAGTAACTACTAAAACAGTAAATATAAATTAAAAGACATTCAAAATAACACATAAATTAGGCTTAAAGTGAAGAATAAAATATTACTTATACTTACATGTTATTATTGTAAACTAAAGTGTAAGTGACCTAGTTAAACGTTTAAATTAAATTAATGCCAAATAATTTGAGGTTATTGAATTTATTGTACAACTTGCTAATTCTAGATACAGGAGAATTTCAACTAAAAATAGTTTTTCTAAAAGAAGAATTCAATAGGTTACAAAAACATACTCTATATACAAGGTGTCCAGAAAGGGTATCGGGTATTTGTTTTCGCGCCATATTCGAAACGGGCGTCTAAAGGGTGCGGGGAGGGGTTCGTGGCGTCTGCTATTTTGTGGAGTTTTAGTCACGATGGAACAGTACTCGGGGACGCATCGCGCATTTTGCGTACGAGCGTATTATCGTAATGGTATTCAATAGTGACTGCTCAACGTCTCTATCGTGCGGAATATCGTACACGCCATGCGCCAAGTGACGATAGCATTAGGAAATGGATCAGGATGTTCGAGAATACAGGTGCGACAGTTAAAATTCAAAACTCTGGTCGTCCTCGTTCAGTTCGCGATGAAGAAACAATTGAAGAAGTTGAGGCGTCGGTTCGTCAAAATCCGTCTTTATCCATCCGAAAGCGAAGCCAAGCGTTGAACATCAAAAAATCATCTTTACATTTGATTTTAAAGAAAGACTTACATCTAAAAGCCTATAAAATTCAATTGGTTCAAGAATTGAAGGATACGGACTATGCTAATCGACTGAATTTTGCGAACGAAATGCTGCAGCGATTTAACAACTTTAACAACATACTGTTCAGTGACGAAGCAAATTTCCACCTGAATGGTCATGATAATAAGCAGAATTGCCGGTACTGGGCAGTGGAGAATCCGAGACGAAAGCATGAACGACCCCTGCATAGCCCAAAGGTCGTTGTTTGGGCCGCTATGTCTGCTAAAGGCATAATTGGTCCTTATTTTCATGAAGATCAACGAGGCCGAGCTATTAATGTGAATAGTGACCGTTATTGCGATATGTTGCGAAATTTTTTGGTCCCAGAGTTGCAGGAGTTTGCAGGTTTCAACTCAAGAACGTGGTTCCAGCAAGATGGGGCCACTTGCCATACCTCAAATGACTCAATGGAAGTTGTTAACGAATTATTCCCTAATAAAGTCATTTCGCGAAGGGGTAACATCAACTGGCCTCCCAGAAGCCCCGACCTTAGCCCGCTTGACTATTTTGCATGGGGATACCTTAAAAGTAAGGTTTATCAAAACAATCCGACGAATCTAACCCAGTTAAAGCAAAACATCAGGTCAGAAATGGCAGCAATATCGATAGCTATGTGTCAACGTGTTATCGCCAATCTTCGTTTCCGTTTAGAAGAGTGCCAGCAACGTAACGGTCATCATTTGGATAACATCATCTTTTCCAAATAATTCTCCAATTCATATGCTAATAATAAACAATAAACTTTTTTATTGCATACAAATAATTTTTGTTTCATTGAACTTACAAATACCCGATACCCTTTCTGGACACCTTGTATAACAACTAAATCCGAAATTGGATTTCACAGTTACAACACTTTCCTGTAAAATAATAATTTAAAAAAAGTACGTAAAAGAGGAAAAGCAAGACAATATTTACCAAAAAAAAACAATTTCAATGATTTTGAAGAGTTCCCTGATGTATCTCCGAAGTTGAATTAAAATGGGATTACCCTTGAGGTATCCTCTATCCAAAAAAAAGAATCATTCAAATCGGTTCATAAACAAAGAAGTTATAGCTAAATAACCATTTAAAAAACATTCGAATTGAGTACATACATAGCTTCTGTCTTTTTTTATAGTCGGTTAATATATGCATGTTTTGTTTTCTGGCACATACCTGTGTGTGTGCGTGTGCGAGCGTGAATACATAATAAATAAACATACATTACAATAAATAAATTTCTTGTATTATGAATTAAATGTCGTCATAAGTGTAGGTAACTTTGCTCGAGGAAATTCAAATGGAAACGTAAAATAAAACTAGCTTTGCTCTCGGTTCCGCACGTATTTATGACGCAGTAATTTCTTCGGCTTGTGTTTTAATTTGACTAATGTTTTTTATGACTTTTAAAAGTAATATTGAGAATTCTTACAGCCTATCGATTGAGGAATGACATAAACTTACTGCGTACAAAATTTCATAAAAATGATATACTATGATAATTTAATACAATATATGGTATAATAATAGTATTTAGTTCTCTCTGTACATGTATTTTTTTTATTAATTTCCCAAGAGACAATTTATATTAAACTGATTACAACAATGCCAATTTTTTTTTTCTGTCCCTTTGTACCGATGCCCGGATTTAGGCTATAAGATTTTTAATAATATTTTAAGAAATCATGAAAAGAGCATTAATTCTTAACCGATTTTGATAAAGGTTTTTGTACACGGGAAGTTATAAGTCATTCCATAATTGATGGGCTCTAACAATGTTTAATTTTACTTTTTAAAGTCGTAAAAAAGTTAAATATGTATTTAATTTCAATATTCAATAATATGAGTAAAAATAAAATTACGGTACGGTAATAAACGGTAAAAAACGGTAATAAATTACTTGATAAACTTTTTTTACCAGCTGCATTGCAGATATGTTACTTTAAAGGTTTAAGTTTGATTAACAATTTCTAATAGTTTTAAGACAACTTTGTATGTCTGTGAAGTTTTGCATAAGAAGCGACTGATTACAAGACTATTTTTAACAAAAATGAAAAACAACTTCAATAATTTTGAGCAGTTCCCTGGTGTATCTTCGAGTTCGAAAGAACAATGCCAGTGAAATTAAAATGGGACCACCTTTGTATCCCCTTTTCTAACGAAAAAAGAATCGCCCAAAGCGGTTCATAAACAAAGAAGTAATCAGAACATCTATAAAAAAATAGGTCTGTCTTTTTAAATTTCTCCTCGTCCTCTTAAATTTCTTGTTTTGAACAACTACCTATGTAAATGTAAAAGATTTTGGATTATGAAGTTTTATTTGAAACAGTGATGGCTACAGAACTACTACCACTTACTAAGTAGTAAGATCAAGGATCTTCTATCGGACCGGATGGTTAGCTGGGACATCTCTGTCGCACGTATTCATTTGCAGCAATATTTCGCTTTTTAAAACTCGGCAACTGGAATTGAAGACAGGTTTTTCGCAGACAACCCTATATCACCGTGTTCGTAATGAAATTATATCTATTTTGACATAAGTTTTATTTATTTAACAGACGAGTGCAAATTATTATTATTGACTTACATGTTTATACCTGCCTACCTTTGGGCATAACTATTGAGTTATGACGGGGAAAAAGTAGGTAAACTAACGTTTGCCTACCAATCAATCATTAACCAATTAACAGCTACCCATTCATTATCAATCATCAACATCATCAATCATTCCACGGGCCACAGTCGCAGATGATAATTGTATCAAATCGCAATCATATCCTGGACTGGAAATTTTCAGACAACCCGTTCGTGATATATTACTTAACATATTAAATTTGATATAAAATACTTTTCATCCATTAATCAGACTGGTGAAGGTCGTTGCTTACTGGGATCCTTTACTATGGGTAGCTTATATGGACGCTGCGTCTGTAGACATGAGTTGAAATCCTTATAATGAGCCTTAGCTTTCAGTGAATGAAAATATCGTGGTGAAACCATAGCGTATATTCTTGTGACCGCCTGGCTAGCTACCACCCTCAAGTTGAAAATCTGTCGCCAAACACCTATAGGTGTGTTTCGGCAGCTACACTTGCAAACCAGTTTCCCCACTAGGCTTACCATAGCCTTCACTTACAAACATCGTCACTTTGCAAACCATTATTTTTTTTTTAGAATAATTTAGAGAATATAAAAGTTGGAAAGTTAACGCAAAGGGCTTTCGAAGTAGTGATCTGGAGGTGGGAAACGACTGCCTGGCAGATCATCAAAGAGTGAGTGAGTGAGTGCAAGATCGGTAGGGTTGGCATGAATGAAACGAGACGTCAACTCAGAGTGGGTAAAGATGGGCTGAATTGATGAACAGCTGTATATCGACAGGATAGAATAAAATGTACTGTCAGCCCTGTGACCACCGGCACGGCACAATTTGTAATGTTTAACTAGTGCTAGACCAGCCGGCCGGGGATGCACTTGCGTGTAATCAGATTATATAACTTTTGGTGTTACAATATACTCAGTAAAATATTCATGGACTTTATATTTTATGAAATCCTTTAAGTGACGTTCACTTAAACATATCATATACGATTAAGTGATCTTTACATCAGTGACTCCGAACTGAACATTGAACTACGGAATTATAATAATTTTAAAAGGGTAATAACAACATTATAAAATCAGTGCAATGGCGGAAACCGAAGAAATATCAATGGCAACGTCGAGAATTCCGGATTTCTGGACAGAGTCACCCAGACTCTGGTTCGTACATTTTGAAGCTGTTCTAGCAAACCAAAAACTTAGTGAAGATATCAATTATAATTTATTGGTGTCGAAATTAAATAAAGACAATATACAACAAACCAACGATATTTTGTTGTCACCACCTGTTAACAGAAAATATGAAACATTAAAAGATAGACTACTGCAGTGCTACAAGGAATCCGAAAACCACCATTTCCAAAAATTGTTATCAGAAATGAAATTGGGTGATAAAAACCTTCACAACTTCTCAAAATGAGGAACCTTGCACGTAACAAATTTCCGGATGAGACACTAAAGTTGATGTGGTGTAATCACCTATCATAAGCTGTAAGAGCTGTCTCACAGCCAGCGACATTAAGGAGCTCGATAGCCTAGTTGTTATTGCGGATAAGATCTTAGAGACGATGCGTCCGATCGAAGTTTCGGAGACCACATTCACGAAACCCAGTTCGTCGCATAATAATGACCTTGCGGATGAGTTAAGAAAATTACGCTTAGAGATCGTCCAGCTGAAACGGCAGACTGTATGGCGTGATAAAGGGCGCATAGTAAGAATCGTTCGACTTCTGAACATCACCGTCGACAAACAAACAGATCAGCATCCCGTCTCTCTTCCAAGGATCCAAACTGGTTATGGTTTTACCATTATCGCGATAAAAACAGGGCTATTATTGCATACAGCCGTGTGCGTGGAAACAGCAAGGAAAGCAGGAAAACTAGCCAAGGCACAGCAAACGGCGGATACCTGTGCCATATTACCGTGTTCTCGCCTTTTCGTAACAGACATCAATAGTGGTTTTCAGTTTTTAATTGATACAGGTGTAAATGTTTCAGTGATTCCGGTGAGTAATAAAACACGTTTTGTTAACAAGTGCTCGGAATATGAACTCTATGCAGCTAACAATACGGTAATAAAAAACATACGGTACAAAGACAATGACATTTAATTTAAAATTACGAAAACAGTACCGATGGGATTTTGTGATAGCCGATGTTAAGCGACCGATTTAGGCGTTATCACCGCCTTTTAGTTGATCTTAGTGCTCGAATATTAATTGACCGTGAAACTAATTTAAATGTTATAGGTTCAGTAATAAAATTAGTTCAACCTTCGTTAAAAACAGTTAAATAAGTTAAATAAGTAAATAAGTACCCAAATATTACTAAACCAGTAAATTTTAAGGAGACTCCTTGTCACTCTGTGTACCATCATATAGAGACAACGGGTCCCCCTGTTCACGCTAAGGCAAGACCTTTGCCTCCTGATAGATATAGTAAAGTCAAAGAAGAGTTTCGTGTTATGCTGGAAATGGGTATATGCGGGCCTTCAAAGAGCCCGTGGACCAGTCCCCTGCACATAGTCCCGAAAAAAATGGTGATTTGCGGTGATTACCGTAAATTAAACTCTATTATCAAGCCGGATATATATCCTATTCCAAGGTTACAGGGCTTTACTTATTTATTAGCGAGCAAACGAGTATTAGTTCGAGCGTACCATTATATTGCCACTAATCCTCAAGATATTGAGAAAATGACAATAATTACACCATTTGGATTATACGAATTTCCATGTATGACGTTTGGATTGCGGAATGCAGCACAAATGTTCCACCGATTCATGGATCACACTGTACTAAAAGGATTAGATAACTTTTTTTTGTTATATAGATGACGTCATCATTTGTAGCTAATTTGCATCCTGCCATAAAATGCACTTGGAACAGTTATTCGAACGTTTTGATGCATATGGTATTTCAATTAATATTTCTAAATGTAGTTTCGGATTAAATAAAAAGGAATTTTTAGGATTTGAAGTTTCTGAATCTGGTATACGACCATTAAAAAATAAAGTAGAAGATATTTTAAATTTTCCTAAACCTAAAACCATAGAAGAATTACGAAGATTTCTAGGAAAGGTGAACTTTTATAGAACCCATATCCCTAAAGCTGTAGATTGTCAACCAATTTTAAATAATTATTTACACAGTTCAAAAAAAAAACTGTTATTCAATGGACACAAGAAGCTGACGAACCATTCGAGCAATGTAAGCTGAGCCTTCAGATTGCAGTAAAATTGTCACACCCGTCGCCAGACGCGCCTTTAGCGCTCATGGCTGACGGATCAAATAACGCAGTAGATGCGATATTGCAACAGTATATCAATAGTGAATGGTTACCTTTAGGATATTTTTCAAAGGCTATGTCACAGTCAGAACAAAAATATTCAGCTTATGATCGTGAGTTATTAGCTATATACCTATCGATTAAATACTTTCACAATTTATTTGAAGGACGGCAGTTAATAGTCTTTAGTGATCATAAACCACTCATGTATATTTTTACTAAAAATAGTAATGGTAAAAAATCTCCCAGACGGATACGTCAACTTGCATTCATTAGTGAATTCACGACGGATATGGGGCACATAGACGGTAAACAAACATTGTAGCCGACGCCTTATCGCGTATTGAAACAGTATACTGCCCAACTACGATCGAGACTACCAAGAATTAGCATTAGCTCAAGCAAATGACGATTATTTATTAAACATACCTACTAGCAGTAATGTAATAATTAAAAAACTAGTTGTACCACAGTTTGGTGGGAAATCTATTTTTTGCGATATTTCAACTAAGTAGGATAAGACCGGATTTGCCTGAAAAGTTTCGACGAATTGCTTTTGATTCCGTTCATAATTTAAGCCATCCTGGCATTCACACTAGTAAAAAGTTAATGCAGGATAGGTTTATTTGGCCCAGTATAAACAGTGACATAGGTCGATGGTCTAAGACATGTATTCAGTGTCAACGCACAAGTCAATCGTTACACCAACCGGAGATAGGAACTTTCAGAGACTGCGATCGCTTTGAACACATGCACTTGAATTTAGTAGGACCTTTACCAACCACGGCTGATGATTTCAGGTATTGTTTAACAATTATAGACAGACGCACACGTTGGCCGGAAGCATTTCCTATTAAAGATATGACCGCCGAAACCATCGCTAAAACATTATATAGTGGATGAACTCTTCGTTTTGGTTGCCCCGTTCAGCTTACTACTGATCAAGGTAGGCAATTCGAAAGTTCATTGTTTTTATCATTATTGAAAATTAAGGGCATTCAGAGAATTAGGACATCACCTTTCCATCCACAGAGTAATGATGCAGTAGAGATGGCATAGGTCGTTAAAAGTTTCATTTGCAGCCAGATTAAACGCTTTATCAACATATTGGGTTGACGAGCTACCAAACGTTATGCTAGGGTTAAAGTCAGCGATTCGGTTGGATACTGGTTCAAGTGCAGCGGAAATGATATACGGAAGTACTTTACGTTTACCAGGTGATTTTTATGTTAAAAATTTAGATAATAATTGTATGGATTTCCAATGTAATAATAAGATATGTCAAACAATTAACGATCTCAAATCTGTACCTATATTTCATTCGAATTCTAAGAACTTGTTTGTTCATCCACATTTAGAGTAATCTGAATATGTTTTCATTAGAAGTGATATTATTAGGAAACCCTTGCAACCGACTTATAATGGTCCGTATCAAGTGGTTAAACGAAATAAAAAAGTCTTCACGATAAAATTACCGAACCGATTGACTAACATTTCGGTAGACCGTTTGAAACCAGCAAATATTTTGTCAGGGAAAAACGAAAAATCGAATCATAGTATGGCATCTTCCGATTCGATTAAGGTAACAATATTCCCAAAATAACAAGTAAGCCATACACTACCGTAAGCGTTCAGGAAGAGTAATTAAAAAACCTCTTTGATTCCAAGATAATATAAATATTGTACATTATATATAATTAAAAAAAAACATTGCATAATGTTATATAATTAATTCGTGCTCTTTAGCGTCAGAGTCATATAAATATAAAGTGCACATCCAGCATTCGACACTATCGTAATGTGAAACGAGTAAAATTATTTATGATCTATATAACTTGTCAAGGTGTAGTTCTGTTTTATTCAAAATCATTTTTCAATTACATACAAAAATGGGGAATAAAATAGACAAAGAACAAGTGGTTGTTGAACAAAATGGGGCTACAGTAGAGAACTTTGCGGACTTATCTGCATGGACCAAAGCAGGATGGATCATTTCCATTCTCTTAATTCACTGTAATATATTTCATATTACGTCGCTGTATGACGAAAAGTAAGAAGTGATTAAATAAGCGAATCGAGTTGCTTCACGCACGCGCTAGTCGCGGCGAAAGCAGTAAGGTCGAACTTTTGACATAGTCTGGATCAGCCAAACCTAAGCGGGAGTGTGAAGTGGAAATAGTTGAAATATATTTTCATTTTTATTTTCTTTCTTATAGAGCACGTAATTGTATTAATATATTTCTGTTTAAATGTGTTTTTATAACGTGTTATTAATATTTTTCCCCTTTTTCTGTATTTACTTTTAATTTGTTTTGTATACATTTTCATTTTTTTTCTTTTTTGTCATTAAAAATTTGTTTTTTTTTTTAAAGGGGGAAATGATACAGTATAGAACAAAAGGTACTGTCAGCCCTGACCACTGGCACGGCACCATTTGTAATCTTTAAGTAGTGTTAGACCAGCCGGCCGGGGATGCACTCGCATGTAATCGGATTATATAACTTGTGGTGTAACAATATACTCAGTGAAATGTTCATGGTCTTTATATTTTACGAAACCCTTTAAGAAACGTTCACTTAAACATAAAGTTACAATTAAGTGATCTGTTCAGTTCAATTAAGTGATCAGCTGTTTTTTTTTTTCTTTAGCATTTGCCCACAATTTTTTTTTAATGTTTACTGACGATGTGGCCCAAGACACACTAAGCCTAATGGAGTACTGGCTGTCCAGTGCAACTGCCAGAACACACCTATAGGTGTTTGGCGGCAGATTTTCAAGTTCCCTTCAACGAAAGCTCACGCTACAACTGAGCCACCATTGCTCGCTAGCCGCCTCATGTAGCGGTCATTAAACAAATAACCAGGATTTCGACATTTTATTTACCTCACGGAAAGTAGTATCCTAAATATTTTATCGTCTATAGATTAACGTTCGACCGTTATCTCAACTGACGTTAATTGACGACGTGGTCGAATATAGTAACACTTTAAACCTAGATAAGGAAGTAATTATCAAATGCGGCTTTCGGAATTCACCTTTAGGTATGAACGGTTGGAATGTATGTGCTACCAACCACACTCTTCGGAAAGGAACATAGCAGCGTGCACATTGTTTCTTTGCGCCAGAAATAGGTTTGTGGATGCTTCTCCCACAACCGAACTTTACACAGGCTCTTTCTTAAAAAACTGACTAAAAAAACCGACTGCAATAACCATTTTTTATAATATATTTGTTTAGTCAGCGACGAGTGAATAAAGTAACCTGTCAGACTTGTTTTTTACTTATTAGTTTGTAATTAAATTGTAATAATTGAATAAAAAAAAACACATTTTAAAAAGGAACCATAGTGGTGCCATATAGGTTTTTTTTTTCAAATATTTAAAACTAGTGACACTCGGGATGCTTTGAGGATTTTAAAAATACCCCATACATCAAAATCTCGTAAGGCATTTAAAAGTTATAGTGTAATAAAGTAACTCATATACATACAATGAACCCTGAAAACATTACAGACCTTTTTTGGACATTCGTGTAACAAGTAGGTACACTATCAGTGTATGTTTTAAATGAAAAATACGTCTAAATCCTTGACTTGTACACGTTGATCTAATTAATTCATTAGAAGCTATATAACGATAAGATTATAAAAGATACTTCTAAAAATAAATAACGAATAATAAGTAGCCTAACAAAATAATTTATGACTCATACATTTATCAATCTCAATTCGGGTCAAAGAATTATTTTCGTTCACATTCCTGGAAATTCCGCAGGATTTTTTTAGGTGATGTCATGAAATTTTATTAATACATCTGTAGTTCTGTCTGATATAATTTTTTTATTAAATTTCCTGATAGTCTTCCTATAAAAAGTAACGTAATTCCTGCCACACGTCACTAGAATTATCTGTACAACCTGATTACATAATATCTTTAAAACCCCTTAATTAACTTTGTTCGATTTTTTAAAATCAGTTTAAAACAATAATAGCTCAGCACTGCGTTAATATCATTTTTCCATCAAGAAAGTTCAGGCATGGTTTCAACCTACCATCATGCCTGTATTCCCCGAAGGGTTAGGCAGAGGTGTACTAATTGTACACCTACAATTCGCCGAGTATGTTTTTAGGTTCCATGTAATAGGGGGCGAGCCTATTGCCATTAATCAGGCACGAAACCAAACTCCGAGCTGCTACTGGGAATTTCATAGGAAAAACCAAATACACTTTGCTCGACCTGGGTTTCGAACCCAAGACCTCGCTCATAGCAGTCACGCTAACGACCACTAGGCTAACGAGGCAGTTAGGCAAAATAAAACATATTTGAACGTTCACATAAGATCTTTAACAAAATTGAAGTCTTAATTTTTAACAATATTGCAATAATTAAATTGAAATTATATTAGTCGACTACTATTAGTGAGATGTATGAAGTTATTAAATTTTAACAAGGAGGAACTCCATTTTTGCTGAAAAAGACGAACTTTATTATTTTTATCTGGTTCGACTTCCAGTCGGTTTCTATTATTATTTTTCAGAAATAGGTAGGAATGTTGAAACCTCTGCCTCATATTTAAAAATCGTGACAAACCTCATTAGTCATTTTATCGCTTCTTATGTTAATTTCATATATTTTATAAAAAATAAACACCGAGTCGCAGCAGTACCTATTGTTGCGACATGGTATTTTTTTTATTTTCGTGGCCCGGCACTAGGTTGCAACCCAGCGCAAACTATGGACTGGAACATCGTGTAAGGTAGCTCATATTTACTTACCTTCAGGTGGGTCGAGGCCAAGCCTATAGGTACCTACACATAAAAAAAAACAATAAAACTAGTTGCATTTATACGTGGTTGTTAAAATTATAAAATACTACCATGACAATGTTTGTATTCATCAATATTTCGGATAAATTACGGTATTCACTACTTCTAACATTTTGATACTATACTCCGAAGAATTAAGCATTGATGAAATTTTGAAACAATAATCGCTCAGGTGGTAGCGTGTACAGACTCCGCGTCGATCGATGTGAGTTCAAATCCCTGCAATGATCCTGAGATTTCGGTAAGGGAAATAATCATGATAAAACCATACCACGGTGGTAGGGCTTTTTCTGATTCCCGCCTGGCTGTCTACCACCTGCAAGTTGAAAATCTATCGACAAACATCAATAGGTGTGTTTCGGCAGCTGCACTTGAGAGCCAGTCTTCCATTAGGCTTAACTTGCTACCATCTTAGGCCACATCATCACTTAAGATCAGGTGAGATTGATGTCACAACGGTAAACCTATAACGACTAAAAAATGCTTCTTTATTCAAAGAAAATAATTTGAAATCCTCCCAACCCTCTAAAGGACTTGAGTATTGGTTGCATTTTCTATCCATATTATGCGAAGAATTTATTTGACTACGAAACATAGCACCATATTTATTCTGTTCAAATATAATGTAGCCTATGTCAACCGTACCGTAATGACGAATCGATTGACACCTCTCCATTAAAATCTAATTGGTCCTAGTTTATGCGTTATTGTGCAATATACATAAATACAAACATACTTAAACTGCTAAAAACATAACCCTTCTTTTTTTGCCTTTGCCGTAATCAGGCAAAAAAATATTGAATTCCGAAATACATGGAAGAGCATATCACCCAGTCCTGTGGAATAAAATATGCGCATGAGTACACAGACAGACACCAGAGCTAATACCGATCCAATGCGTACGTGATTGCAACCAATAATCAGGAGAGAAAAATTTTATCAAACCAAAAACACGTCCGCGTGTGATTCAGCCGCTTGTTCTTCTTATCACCACTCTATCGATAATTGATTGATGCCGCAATAAAATATACTATTTTCACAGAATCATTACGAAACTATAAATTTTAATCGAGAAATGATGGTATCATGTTTTCCGACAAATGAGTAACATCAGTGCGACCGAGCTGTGCTCGGTGTTTATAAACAAAAAAAGAAAAACACCTATCTAGGTAAACTTGGAATGCAAAACATTACAATAAATATATAGCTATAAAGTTAATAAAAAATCAGTTTTTTTTTTTTATACATTTCACATTTTTCACAAGCTACTCAATTTTACTCTGGTTCTTTCCAAAACTGAGGAAAAATTTCATATAACGTAGATGAAGTTTCGGCCAAACCTAAAATAGAAGTCGAAGTTAACCTAACATGTAATATATTAAAGTTTAATCCTCGATGTCTTATAAACAAAAAAACACCTATCTAGGTGCACTTGGAATGTAAAACATTATCTAAATGCAAAGTGTCATCGAAATCGTTGGAGCCCTTTCCGAGAAACCAATTAATACATGAATTGCTCACTTAATATAATAAGATTTTAGAGGCAAAATGAGTAAAATCTACTTTCATTGAAATAGGTGTACAATTAAATTGGGTATTTCAGAAAAACCATTAGTCAGACCTTTTCAAAATATAGAGAACCCAGTACAATAATTGAGCATTCAGTAAAAAATCTAAAATCCACGATGGCCGCCAAAAATTACAAATACTTACGACACGGGAGCCTTTATGGATAAGTTTTTTGGCGGGATCTTGAAGTGTTATGTGGTGGTTTTTTAATTTAATAATAATAATTTATTGGTGACCATAGTATTTTAATGCACAAACTTATGTTATTTGGCACTAAGTACATTATGTAAATTTGGCGGCATTTTACGTGATGTAGTTTGGTTATTGTGCACAAGTGAAGTGGATTATAAATAAGTAATAACTGGAAACATGCATTTTAAGTTGTCACAAAAACTTCCTGGAAAGTTTTAAGCCATTTTTTTTAAAGTGACATTTAACGATTGCAAGATGATTTAGGAATATTCTATAAAGGTGACTTCAACAGAATTGGGGGAAGAACACAGTTGCCAATAAATAAAAAGAAGAAAGTATATGTTTAGTATGGTACGTTAAAACAAAAACGTAAAGAGAACCAAGAAGAAATGCATTGATTATGAAACAATCACGGTGGCAGATATAAGTACAGTTGGAAATGGGTATGTAAAGGTAGTTTCAAGTAGTAAACTCAGTTGTTGAATGACGGATGATGGATTAATGATAAAACTGATGGAATTGTAAAAACAGTACCTAAATTTATTGTTACTACCTTGAAAACATTATTCTCGCAGTCGCAAGTGATTGTATCTGGTTTCCAGTGATAGCTAAAAGCAGGTCCCACATATGTTGTTCTGAAGACTACATCTACATTTTTCTCAAATTTGTGCCTAGCCTAGGGTATATATTTTTGTATACAAAGTCACATTATGCTTAAATAATCGAAACAAGGTATATTATTATTGTATTACATATAATAACTAGTGTTGCTATTGGCATGTCGTTCATACATGATCATAAATAATAATTATGAATGTTAATTTATTTTGAAAGATCGTAATAAATTTATACGTGTCATAATTAATTTTATTTATTTATGTTGCTGGGCAACTATAACTTACTAATAACTAAAAAACGTTATCTACACGTTTATAAAGAGGTCAAATTTGTGAGTTTGGCTGTTTGTTTTTTAAGAGGTAATATCTGAAATTACAAATTCGATTCTAAAGATCATTCACTGACAGAAAGCTACATCTATTCTGATGGTTATATGCTGTGTTTGATCATTATTAAGTTTAATATTTTAATTAACGTACTCGAAGACGCAGGCACACTAGTACATAATATACATATACTTGCTGTGTCCCACGGTTTCATCTGTGTTGATTTTATCCGACACACACCGTGCCGCCAACGCACCCATGTAGTCACAGACCAGTAAAACAAGGCGAGCAGCAGCCTAATATAATTAGTGTTCTTCCCCCAAGTACAAATAATTTTAATTTTTCATCACCTCTTAAACTGTGCCCAAATAGCAATCTCTAAAGAGCAAAATTTAACTTCATAAAATTGTCTTTATGATGAAGTAACTTTTGTTTGTAAGGACTAATGTGCCATGTCTAAAAATAATGCTTATTAATCACTTTTAATTTCCAACAAATCTTTGTCACAAAATACCATATTGTGGCTTATGTATAAGAAATAGACATATGCTATCGTACCGTACCGTACGTACTTTCATATACGTTTAGTAAAAAAAACTATTATTTGACTTCATCAACAGACACTTCAATTTTATTAATCGTATAGATTAGTATTTCGTTAAAAAAAAGTTTCTGGAATTCTATCTGTTGATACTAATGGAAATACATTCAAGGCGCCATCTATAACAATCTTTTAATTAATATTAACAGTCTCTTTAAATAACATGACAGCCGTTAAGATAATAACATTGTGTATGTGCAACTATTTCACACATGTCATCTAATCTTAATATCTTAATTCATCTTAATTAATCTTATGTAGATATACAATAAACTATAGTTTCATGCATTTAGAAGTAGATAAATGTTTTTTTCTTCAATTTCAATGATAGACATTGATCACAAATATGATTTTATTATTCTCAGTCTGTCTGGTGAGTTTCTAGATTTATTTCAATATCATCTTGGCCGATTTTTAAGAATATTTATAACACAGAAAGTTTACAAATCTTAAAAAATACTGGGTAAAAAACGCACGTAGAGCCGCGGGGTAACTCTAGTAATACATAAATATGTTTTGTAAAGACAATGGCAAATATCATTAGCATGAGGCAACTGCCCTATTAGTACACGTGTTGCGAAATATAATATAACAATTTATAATCCGGTATGAATGAATATTTGTAAAGGGTTTTTAGTCAACAACATCGTTTGGCCACTTGTGGTGATTTAAGACGTGATAAAAAAAAATATTTAAAAACTATTACCAAAAACATACGAAAAGTAGAGACAATAAGCTATAAATTACGTAAACGTTTTTTTACGTTGTACACACTAAGATGTAAGATTTAATTAATAAAACATTACAATATGGTAAATAAGACATTTTAATAGTGCATTATGTTTAGTTCAGACATTTGTGAGTTACACGTAACGACTCGAGTATCGATGTAATGTAGAAAAACTCTTTACTGTAATAATAAAAATCAACTTCAGACAAAGACGTCCGAGACCCACACTTATATTGTTGTTATCGTTATTAGATAATACATTTGTAGAGATAACAAAATCCTTCAAAGCAAAAATTTGGTCTTCCCATGGGTATACACTGTGGGGTTCTATAAAAGGACAGGTTTTTAAAGGGTTGGCAATGCGCATGTAAAGATTCCAGTATTGCATCATGCATGAGCAATCAGGCACGCAGGCTTGTTTGACGCCGCGTGGTTTAAAAAGTGTCATTGTTACCATTTGCTCAAATTCTAATAAAAATATATATGATTAGTTTAGGTTTTTGTTACGTCTTTAAATCATCAGTCCCTCAGTTGTTATCACTGAGGCATTATGTAAGAACTAAAGCCGCTATTACGAACAAAAATTTTGCTCCACTTGATACTACGGGGCATGGGGTACTCGCGAATTAATAATACCAATGTATTTAAGTAATAAATGTAGAAGTCAATGTAAGTTCAATAACTTACTGATGAAATATCACTCCTTGACTTTTACTTGTGTTTCTCGAGTTGTTTAAGTGCACATGAAGGCATATTTATGAAGTAAAATTTAACACTCAAACGTGTAATCGCAACAAGTGCCCGACATAGACTGCGAGTGCGAATCCATGCACTCGAAAGCGTGTTTCAAACAATCTGGTTGAGTCGTTGTCTCTTGTACCTAGTAAGTACATAATACCTACCTCAATGGTTATAATGGGTCGTGCGGCCAGCCATTTGATAAGATATACACAGTTCTCATGAAAATCTGTTATTATACGCTAAAAATATTTATAAAAAAATTATTACGCTAGCGTACGACGTTACCTGCAAATCTTCTTTTTCTTAACCTTATCCTAATCTAAGTAGGACCGGCACAAAAAATTTTACTCTTTAACTCTCCTCTATGAATTATCATCCCCGTATATTATTCAGATAATCCATCCATACCTTCTTCAGTTTTCTTCTACTCCTATATACGTCTATTTTGTATGTATAGAACAAAACTTAAAATAATATTATTAGTATGTTATTATATTTATTCATTGACATTTTATTACTTTGCTAGCTTTATGCTTTTGTGTTTGCTTATGTTTATTTATTTTCTTATTGCACTACCTACAATAATAATTTTCTCCACAATACCACTGGTAAGCTGGAAGAAAATGTTTTATAGCATTAGCTCGACAGTGTATAAACTAAAAGTGCAAAAAAGTATTAATTAATTTATTAAATCGCTTATAACTTAGACCTAAAATGTGACCAGCAACGTGATTCTTTCAAGTGTAGCTGTTGAATGCTATTAGTGTGTTGCTCTCTGAACAACCATGTGCAATGCCACGCGGTTGTTTAACACGAACTGATTTTCCTGATTTTACTATAAATAAGCTCGGCAAGGCGCATGATGAAATAGAGAACTAATTACTGCTTGTTATTATATTATTATTGCCGGGCAGGGAGGCGTATTCCCAAGGGAAGGCACGGGATTTCATCGATTACGATTTCATTTGTTTTACATAAGTATAAACAGTCCGAGCTTTAGTTGTCTCTCTCGTGTATAGACGGGTAACTTCCCGGGTTAAAACCTATGTGTGGGTACTCCAGTGGTGTAACAGGGTGAAAACATTTTTTAAATTAAACACGCAATATCAAAATATCGTTGCAGTGCAGCGACACGCGGTGACAAAACGTGCAGGTAATGTTTGCCCCGGGCGCATTCATTCCGCGCATCCCGTCGTCTTCTGTAAGGTATAATTTATTGTTATATTAAATAACTCGTTATTTTCCCATTGTTAACCTGAATTAACTAACAAATTAACTACGATTTATTTATCATCTGGGTGGAATAAAATGTGTGATAAGCGGGTTTATACTCTCGTAATCTTTTTTAGAACAAACTATACAGTTAGTTTTTTTTCTGACTGACTATACTGTTAGCCATAAGGGCCCTGGAACCTCAGACGGCTTTTACAGCTTCACCGTGACTTTGGGCGAGCGCCTAAGGCACTCAGCCGCGTAAACTATACTGTTAACCATAAAAGAAAACCAAGAAAACTCGAGCCTCGGGTGGCTTTTACAACTTCACACAGTAATCTGTTCGATTGTTTGTGTATATCGCAACAGATATTATTTTCATGCCAAGATATTTATTTTTCTCATATTACTAATTATTGAGAAATTACATAATCATAATAACTTCCCGTGTGCGTTTGCAGATATTACTATAAATTTATTAATATAGATAATAACGTGAAGGTTGCTGTTATAACTTCCTGGATGGAAAGCATTGCTACATAATTAATAGGAAACGAAATAAAAAAGGTCATATTTTCATAATATTAATACTTGAGAAGAAACCTTTGTTACCCTTTTTTAAGCGTATTGCGTGCACGGAAGTCTGTGAGTTTTGGCATGGTTAAAGTTTATATGGAGATTAAGTGCAGAAAGCTAAAATTTATCTATAATATCTGGTACTAATATATTAAATAAAATAAATTAATACTGCGAATTCTAACACGACAAGTGCCATTAAACTTAGACCCCTCAAAATATTGACATTGTCACTCAATGAAAAGTGACAGCAAATGTTTAGGTTCATACTGCAAATGAAACAGAAAATAATCTATGATTAAAAAGTCGCTGGTCGAATTTCGATCATTGGGCGACAGTAGATTTATTTTAGTTTTTATACCAATTCTATTATGAGTGTTAGGGTACAGAAAAACGTCTTTGTAGATATCTCTCTACTTGGCGCAGACCAACTGGTAGAATACTTCCACCTTACAGAAGATCGCGTCTAAATAACCTTGTGTTTTGTTCCTGTGAAGAAAAGGTTTTCCAGAGCTCTTTGGGGTAGGGAGGTTTAAGGTTTGCAACGCGTTAGTGAAACCTTGGTATTACAAGTTTCCTTAAGCTATGGTATCCGCTTGGTTGATGGCGGGCTGTATGCTTGTTTCCCATATTTGTAGTATTTAAAAAAAAGGTAAACATTTAACACATTATAAATTGTCTATTTCAATATCTATAAATATTTGCTTTATTTTAAAACCGAAATGTTGGCCAATATTATTATAATATTCCAACGGAACAAATACCACGAGTCAAAACAAGTTCAATGCTTCATTATAAAGTAAAGTAGTACAAACTCGAAACCGTAAAAGAACCGAGCACGTTTCCCACAACGTGTAAACCATTGGCGAACATTGGGTAACTAATCTATGAATATTGTAAAACGTATGTGACAATTAACAAGCGACACGTTAATTAGATAAATGACAACATGAATGTTGGTCACAGAAGTTGATTCTGATCGTGTTATTCTGACAATAAGACAATAATTTTTTACACTCTTTTTGATGAAATTATATTGTGTTGTTTATATAATTTTACATATTTTATTTTTTAACTTTATTGCTTTCTCGGAAACGGCTTCAACGATTTCGATGAAACTTTGCAATTAGATAATGTTTTACATTCTAAGTTTACCTATATAGGTGTTTTTATTTTATTTTTATAAGACACCGAGCGCGCCTCGGTCGCCCAGATATTAATACTATTAAGTGGGCAATTATTTTATATATGTTAAATGAGTCAGTGAGGGAACTCTGAATCTACTTTTTTAATACTACTACTTACATTACATTACTACAACTACTTACTTACTAAAATACTTTTTATTCCGGTGAAAATATTTTTTATTTATTTACTGCGAGCGCAGCCCCATGCACTGCTAATATGTATCTCAATTTTTATGGTCTCACAGTCATAGAGACAAAGATGTAAATAATATAAAGAAGAAAAAATACTAAAAGCATTGCTCTCTAAATTCATCTACTTATTATAATATTATATTACCTACGTCCCTCAATTTCATGTTATCTCTAATGTTTTTCTTAGATAAGTGTTGAAAAAAATATCAATGACTTCAAAAATTGGCCTAAAGTTTCGAATTTTATCGAATATCTCACCAGAAAAATCATTTTTCCGTTTAAATTATTCCTTAGCCGAATACTAATCACGAATTTTAATGTCTTAAAACATTTTAAAGTAAGGAGAATTATCTAATCGTACATTGCTTAAATAACAAAAATTTGAGCACACATTTTTGTAAAATTTAGTTTCCAATTTTTCGGTCTGTAAACTTTTTTTTATTATTTATAGGTTTAGCGTTACGCCCTGGGCAGTTCCAGGGCCAGATCCAGCCGCAACTGAAGGTCGTTTCTGGCGGCCGAGAACCTGGGGTACTCCAGTATTAGGTGCCACACTGTCTCCCTCTCCTGCGGATCACACTCGAATCCGGGGTCGTCTGTTAGCTTGAACAGTGTTAACTATTGTAGAAAGACAACTTGGCTTTGAAAACTGTCTCTCTAGAAGCATAGTGGTAGGGCACTATGTTTTCCATCACCAAAAGCTCAGGTTCATTGCAAGGATTCGAACTCACTCACATTCTCGATCGTCACACTAAATCCATCATTCCTTTTTTGTTTAATGTAAAAATCACAATTCTGCGGACTCTTGGTCCACACCTTTTTTTGCGTGGATGGTTTTTAATAATACATATTAATAATTGCCATAAAAATAGATGCATTTGCAAATGCAGCTGTGTACTAAAACGAAGTGAGCCTTAATGTAACTATAACTAATAACTATAAGTACAGGAGGGGCCAGAAAGGGTACGATTTTAAAAATACTCTTGCATTTGAACCTTATGAGCGAGGGCTGCGCAGATGGTTGGGATGAGAAGCTCGGTTCTCGCAAATTTAGTCGCGATGGATCACTGCACCGGAGCACAGCGTGCATTCTGCGTTAACCATTATTATAAAATGGAGATTCGTGCGCTATTGTTTGACGTTTATTTCGGCGTGAGTTTGGATTACATGACGTAAATCAGTGTCCGAAGGAAAGTGTGATTCGATCGTGGGTCAGAAAGTTTGAAGCTACTGGTTCGGCTCTCAAACAGGAGCCTGCGGGACGCCTAAGGTCAACAAGTACGGAAGACACAATTGAACAAGTTAGAGCTTCAGTTCAACGTAATCCTGGTCTATGGACTCGCAAGCGATCAGCTGAATTTGTGATGTCCAAAACATCTTTGCGTCGCATTTTGTTGAAAGATTTGAATTTGCACCCGTATAAAATTCAACTTGTGCAGGAATTACTGCCAAATGACCCAATTTTACGACGAGCTTTTGTTGAAACAATGTTGGAACGCTTTCAGAGTTTCAACAATATTCTGTTCTCCGACGAAGCCCGTTTTCACTTAAATGGGCATATCAATAAACAGAATTGCCGTTACTGGGCTGCAGAGAACCCACGTGCAAAACATCAAAATCCTCTGCATTCGCGGAAAGTAACCGTTTGGGTGGCCATATCAGCACACGGAATTATCGGAGCCTATTTCTTTGAAGATCAACAAAGGCAAACTGTCACTGTAAATTCCGACCGTTACATAGCCATATTAAGGGATTTTTTCTTTCCGTAACTGCAACAATTTGAAGCCTATAATCGTGCGACGTGGTTTCAACAAGATGGTGTGACATGCATCATACATCTAATGCTTCGTTGGCGGCCGTAAACGAGATGTTTGCTGGGAAACTGATATCGCGCCGAGGTGACATTGCATGGCCGCCTAGAAGTCCGGATCTAACGCCACCGGACTTTTTCATTTGGGGATACCCGAAAAGTAGAGTCTACTCCAATAACCTAGCCACGATTAACCAGTTGAAGATAAATATTCGAGAAGAAATGGCAGCTATTCCTCGCGCAATGTGTCAGCGAGTTTTTACCAATTTGAGGTACAGATTCGAGGAATGTTTGCAGCGGGATGGTGCACACCTGAACGATGTAATTTTTAAGAAAGAAATTTCCCAGATGTCTATTTTAATTGAAATAAATATGTGTATGTGTATTGTGTTTGGTTTTTTTGTTTTTTTTTTATTCGCAAATCTTTCTGGCCCAACCTGTATAATGTATTTTTTTTTGTTATTTAATGTGTATAATATTTTATTATTTGTGTGTTTTTTTTAGTTTTTTTTTTTTTTAGATGATATTAATAACTAATACACTGTTACATATAAGATTATTTTGTTACACTGATTGTTATTTAATATCTTAATACTTATCATTACTACCCAGCTACTTCCATCATTGCTTAAAACTACTTACTTAGTAAGTACCGTATTTTCTAAATACCTCAACCGGTTTTAAGTCGTAGCCTTTTCCACTAATTCTGCACGGTAATGTTGTTGTTAATAAAATGATCAACCACAAACATTGGGTACAATAATTTAATTGTTGGCATAATACAAAAGCATTCGTTTATATATTTTAACCGCAGAAACATATTACTAGTCTGTAGTAAAAATACCATTGTACAATAAATGCACAATTAACAACATTCCTAGAGTTTGCAGTGCCTTTATATGTAATCTACTAGACGCATAGTTTCGTACGAATAATAGGTTATCAAGTAATAGACTTGGATTTCATCTATCTATACCAATACTAATATACTAATGTTAATAATATACTAAAACGGAAAATACATGTATATACGTAATACATATATATATATATATATACATTCGAAAAACATAACTTTTTCGCAGTCGGGTGTATAAACGTTTAGCTACGTGATCTACAGTAAAGCCACTTGTATTCAGCTCGACGAAGCCATAAAAAAATTAAGTGATGCGCGATGCGGGAAATATATGGAGAACGGTACTCACTGCGTTAATGGTGACTCATGGCGTATGTGACTTATTCTCGACGATAGCTCTTCTTCAAATTTATAAACCACTCGCGGCGAAAGCTTTTCTATCTAAATTCACTGCGGGTTATATTTTCAGCTTTACTGACTTTGACTTTACTGTTTGACTGAGGGGCCCTATCTAAAAAAGAACCGCTTATCGCTTTTACAGCTTTACCGGGCTTGGCGGCGAGCGCTTAAGGAACTCAGCCGCGAAAGCGTGGGCAACAAGCGCGCAGGGGTGCCAAAGTGGCCGGACCTCGGCTTGGGCTGTTGCCACGTTTACAAAGAATTCGCGATCTGATTAATTCCCTATCCGTAAAATTCGAGCTAAACTAACATATGCATATATACACGTCCTTTTTTTTTAACGTGGAGAAACCCGTCATTTGTACGCATCCGCCCGGGAGGACGAGTGGTTATGTGAGACTCCTACTCACTAAAACTCCACGGTGTACCATCGGCCGACATAGTAGGACGCCGCGGACACTGCGGTTGCATTCTGCCGCCTCGCCCCGGCGCTAAAGAGAGACACTCTGGTACAACTCCGACTGTCTCCCAGACGGCTGAACCAGTGCAATGGGAAGACGGGCCCCCGACCCGTCTCCCCTTGGTCCAGCAAGGGCAGAGGAAAGAGGCAGTTAAGCACCATTACCTACTGCCCAACATCTACGTAACCCCCCTACGGAGGTCTTGTCGCAGCAGGCATTCTCCCCATCTTTTTGCGGGGCGGCCTACATTTGGCACCCCCCATGTGATGCTCCGTCGGCCTTGCGGTGTCGGCACACAAGGCGCAATGCAGCTTTTTAGCTGTACACTGTTGCGCCTTGTGGCCAGGCTCTCCGCAGCGGAAGCTCAAGGCTCCTCTATCCACCGCCGTCGATGGGCAGAATGGGCGCGTGTGGCCCACCTCCGTACAGCGGAAACACCGCATGAGCTCGTCCTCCAGGAGGCGTACTCGCGCCGTACTCCACCCAACCCGAAGCCGTCTCGCCTCATTTAAGGCCTTAGCAGTGGCAGCAGGGATCAATAAATATACCGCTCCACTGCTCCTACCATAAGGTCCAATTTCCCCCTCCCAAATGAGTGCTGCCTCGCAACCTCCCTTCGTTGCCGTAGCAAGCACAACCTGCTCCACCGACTTTTTTTTTAGCTCTGGTACCCGGCAATTTGGTGCTAGAGGCACGAGCCGCTGTTTTAGCAGCCGACGGTTTCGTAGCTGCGACCTTCTTGTTGCGCTTACGGCGGCCACGGGCCACAGTCGTCCACCTCCTCTTCAGGTCCCACCAAAGGTCGGGATTCGAAGCCAGGACTGGGGCAGAGTTCGAAGCCGGAAGTGGGTCCCACTCAATCCCCAAAGGCTCTGAGGACTTACCTGCGGTTTTACGCCTTGAAGGCTTGGACACTATAGTACCAGAAGACGTGTTATTGTCAGTGGCCAGAGGGGGCGAACCATCTTGGGAGGGATTAGCACACGCCAACACCCCTAATATTTATGTTAGAGTTTTGTTCTAAACAACAAACCAAATAAAATAAATAAGATATCGTAAGTTTCCACTATTTTTGTATATATTAGATGTTACTAACTAGGCCGGCAGATGTTGTTCTGACCTATTCGGTAGATAATGGCTCCACCGCAGCGCCGCCTATTGGATTCTCATACAACTGTTAATCACCTTCTCGATAAAAGTTTTATATAATGTAAATATCAGCTCAAACGGTCAAGCCATTGAGAAATAAAAAAAATCAGTACAGACACACACAAGATTTATATTTAAGACTACCTGTGTGCCCGCCCGCGGCTCCACAAGCGTTTGTTACTACTGCGCAGTAGTTGTTTACATCCTGGAAGTTAATTTTTATTCATATTATTGACAATTCGTATACCATATCAATTGAGAACTGATATTCCCATGTACAATTTTCATCTAAATTGGTTGAAAATTTTTCTTCTATTCTACGATTTCTAATATTTAACTATTTTATAGCCTTTTAATTATCGTATGATGTATGCCTCTTGTCTACAAAAGTTGATCAGAATCGGTTGAGAATTGGTGAAAATTTAATTTTGTTAACCGCTTTTTTTTTTCCATTTCTAAAAGTAATATTGTCAATTGTTATAGGGCCATTAATTATGTAATTACTTATATTTCCCGTGTACAAAAATTACAATTAAAAGCATTTAAAAATTTATGTTTTTTTTTAACTCTTTTTTTAATTATTATTCATAACAGAGTTATTGGAAATTTTCATAGCCTATCATATTATATGGAATGACTTATACGTATAAGAATCGGTCAAGTAGTTTTTGAGTCAAATATTATACATTTTTTAATGGTATATTCGTGATCAGTATCTTTCATATATTATGTTTATCGGGAAATTTGTAAAAAATATTTAAATGTACAGACAAAACTACAGATTATTAATATTGATAATAAATTTAATTTTGTATGAACGTAGCTAATTTACGCAAACATTCAATTTAAGCGTCGTAGATATTAGTGAGACGATTCATTAATAACTATCAAGATCTTATGATCTTAAATTAACGTTTTATGTCAATGCATAATTAATACAGTGACGGCCAACCATTATTCTTGTTTGTGGCCTTTTAATGAAAAAAAAGTACGGTTCTAGTTTGAGATTTCAACATATTAAGCCTTAAATAAAAACCAGGTCTGTAGTAGCAACCTCAAGATACCGATGGTTTTTTGAATACTGATTTCTAATTAGCATTATGTATCGGAAGGGTTTAAAAGAACAGGTAACTAAGTAAAGGTTTAGAACAGTCATCTGTTAAACTGAATAAAATAAAAATATTACTAAATACAACTGTGTGTGTCACACATACTTGTGTGAGATGAAAGTGTATAAACTGCTTCTGTTCAACATACTCTTCTCTGTTCAAGCTTAAGGATCTTTACTTTGTTAGAGAGAGATACAAAAAAATATGATTCGGAACGAGCTCTTTACTGTTTTAAATCTATATAATTGGTTGTATGTAATTCTTTAATATAATTAGCCTCTTCATACATACAATAAATCTAATTGCTATCGCTAATGGATACAATCAAGAGATCTATTTAAAAAAACAATAAAAATCAATCAAAATCTTCTGTAGCCGGACCCAGTGTACAGATTAAGAAATACACAGGAAGTATAAATTACGCGGGATTTATTTCAGACCGGATAGCTAAGACGCCGTGGAAAAATAAAACTCAGGTAATATTTATAACCAGTAACGGTCTACGGAGATTGCGAAATGGAAAAGACAAAACCGACCCATCAAAAAAATTTCAACACTCGTTACAAATAACAGACAGTAGGATTACGAAATGAACACCCAGATAGGCCCCATTTTGTTAAACACCTCATAAATTCGGGTCATACACTTTCGGACAATCACGCATATGATACTCTACACATATGCCAAAGGGCTTCCGATTTAGTGTGTTAGAGCAGTTAGAAATACAAAAATATAATAATAATCACATTATGTACTGAATGAAAAAATAAACGGATCGTATTCGCCACTACTAAATGTGAAAGTGGGTGTTAGCGCGGCGGCTAAACTATATAGCCGAGCGCGTCAACAACGGCGGGATGGTCGCTGATAAAAGAAACTGACTGACCTGTAGCTCCTTGACCGGTGCAGACCGGGAATACGCTACGCCACCTCGTTGATGGTCTTCAGGTTGTACAGCGCGTTCCTTGATAGGTTTTAGTGGACTGTATAGTGGGTAAATATAACTCACGACGACGTTCATGCGCCGTCCGAGCGCACGTGCACTTGATATAGCGGGGTCGTAATGTAATGCACGATGTCAACGCGCGTGCGGGTGAGCGTAGACTGTTGGTAATTACAAACAGCTTCCCAATCAGCGACGGAAAGGGGACAACAGGTAGTTGTTGAAGCGGATTGGTAAATATAAAAGAAGTGCCAATTAAGTGGCGCGAACAGTGGGTTTAGAAAGTATAAATAGTACCCAGTGAATCGACAGCGCTCCCAAAAAATGATACCACCGTTGACATTACAGGGAAAGATCTGGTCATGGAGGAGGGAGGTCAATTACTTCGGAATCATAATTGACCGAGGATTAACCTTCAAGATCCATGTGAAGAGAGTAGTTGCGAAAACCGGCTTCGCAAGGAGATTGCTACTTCAAGTGCTCATCTCGAGGCTGTCGCCCCGCACGGAAATAAGTCTTTACAAGACCTATGTGAGATCGCGCCTCACGTATGCCGTCCCTGCATGGTTTGGTTGCGTATCTGAATATTTAAAGTACCGTTTACGAGCCCAGCTCACAATGATAGTTGGGGTCCCACGCTGCTTGAGGAATTCGACCATCCACCGCACTCTGCGGACGAGTTTATAAGCAGCCTTTCAAGTCACATGTTCTGTAGAGCGGCCATGTTAGCGCATGTTCACCTCCAGAACATAGCACCGCTGTACATTAGACCTTCGGAAGAGCCAGAGATCCAATATCCTCGATCTAAGAGGTAAATAACGAAGCCTCACGCGTGCCAGCTCACCCGTGCACCCATGCCGTAATGAGTGAACGCGAGAAAAGAGCAGAATTCAACAGGCCTCAGCGTCATAGTACGTGAGGTCTATACAAGAGACACTCCCGTAGCTGCAGGCGGTGAAGATTTTCACCGAAAAAGGGCCTTGCCCTGAAGTTGTTTCCCCGCACAATATCAAGTTCGAGATGACCAGTTAACGACGACGGGTCACCATCGATTTGAAGATACCTCGTTGAGGGCCGAAGCATGTATAATCGATAAGATTGTGGTCGTTTAGTTAGTTTTTTATTAATTTTTGTTATTATTGTTTACTAACATTTTTACCTTTTATTACTCATAGGTTAATAACGATTGGGTCTACGAGCTCGACCGAATCTCTATAATCGTTTCAGTTACTAAAATAAAAACTTTGAAAACTACTGGTAATCAACTTTGTTTGACTTATCTTTGGCTTCTACCATAGGCATTTAAGCTTGAGAGGGAAAAGTAAATTGGGATAGTCACGTTATTCTTACATTAAAATAACATTCAATTCGTATTGTCCTTTTCAGTGACAAGTTTTGGTAAAAGGTGTCCCAACCTTGACATAGTTATTTGAACCCTCACCGCAACCATGTTTAATCAATCAATCTCAGCACCGTCTTCTCAAGGTCCATCTTTGTTAGGAGTGTACCCTTTAGCAAATAAGCTTAAATTAATTATTTTTTGTGTTTAACTTGTGTTTTTCTTCTTATAATAGCTCGGCAAAATAACGGCACTTGTACCTAATTGTAATCACTTCACAATACAACCTTCTCAGTTCACCTGATGGAAAGTGGTTACTGCAGCCTATGGACGCTTGTAATACCATAAATACCACTTGAATCCCCTAACCCAAATACCTCTGAAAACTTTACTCACCACAGAAACACAACACAAGGTTATTTGGTAGCGATCTTCTGTAGGGTGGAGGTATTCCATCAGTTCTGCCCCAAGTAGAAAGAAATCTCGAAAGAAATTTCTATTTGCCCCACCTCTCTTAAACCTACTTCTAAGTTGGACTTTTTCTCATTCTAAGAAACGTACGAATCATTATCATAGAACCTAATTAGGAATGGAACGCACGTCTACCGTGGTTTCATATACATAGTTACTATGGCCAATTGATAAAAAGTAATTACTTCACTCAAACCGATACCTATCCGACACACAGTCGATATCTCCGGTGTAAGCTTAAAGGCATTTGAAAACTCCAAAGAGACCTTATCCCAAGCAATACTTCTAGCATTCCTAGACCTAGAAGCAAGACTAGCACTTGTAACTGATGCCTCGGATACAGCACTAGGAGCAGTTCTGCAACAATTACTTAAAGACCGTAATTGGCAAGCATTAGCCATTTTCTCACAAAAATTGAGTCCAACGTAGCAAAGATACTCGCCTTAGGAGAATTTAAAATACCACGCACTTGATACACTCACATACATATCGACTTGATCGGACTAATGCCAGTATCCCACGGTTATAAATACTGTCTTACTGTTGTTGACAAATTTACAAGATGGCTTGAGGCGATAAGCGATAAGGCGATTTAAGCCCACTCACCTGGATGTTTCTTAGCGCTGCACCAAGTAGGTAGGTAATTTTAATTGAGTTATTTTTTTTATAAATACGGTGTAAAGAATTATATATCAATGAAGCGTCTGGAAGAATGTTTTCGGGTGTAGATTTGCGATTGAGAGACGAGATTCGCCGGCCGGCTGCGTGAAGACCTACCTACTTAGCTGGGCTTAGATGCGTCATTTTCTGATATATAATTCTTTACACAGTATTTATAACACAATTAACACAGTTAAAATTAAACGGCAAGGTTTTCTTATTATAGAACAACAAAATACGGCGCCAGCAGTGTACTCGACTTACGACCGACTAGTACTCACTTACTTCATTCACACCACGGCGCGGGCGGCCGGGGTTCTCATACACAGTGATGATTGATACAACAACTATGCGTATAATTTGAGCGAGCTCATAGACAACTTTTACCATGATAAGAAACCCTAACAACTACGTACTTTTTGGCCCAAACAACAAGCTAGTCTTTTATAAAAACCAAACAAAACTCTTATTAAAGCCTAGCCCTACAGAATCTATAGCAGTTCTTTAGCAAATTCTTATTATGCCGCTTCTCTAGCAGTCTCTTAGTTATGCCTAGCCTAGCCAGTACCTTACTATTACGTACTACATTAGAAAAGTCGATACCTGAAGCCAAGCCAATGCAGCAAGTCGGTGCTTCGAGCCAAGCTATTGCTGCAGTATGATATTACTGCTGGAACTTGGCTTGTATGTAGTTAATGCTATCGATTGGGATGCAAAATTTATATCTGGAGAACTGTTCGTACATAATCACTGTTAGTTTATGAATCTGATGGTATTTAATCTGTACTACCAAAACTACCCGTGACATCGTACGCGATAATTATACCTTAAGATATGTAAGAAGTTTTAGTTGCACGATATATTTAGCGAACCCTTAATGTTCAATTAAATATTTACAATTTGATAGGCGGGTCTCTTCTCTACTTAGCCTTTAATTAATTAATCTTTAATATTGTATTAAATATTTAGATAGGCAGGTATCTACATGGCCTGGTATACTTTCGTATTTACAACTGTACTGTGACTGTGTGTCCATGTTCTATGCGTACACACCACAGCGATATAGTCCACAGTCCACACACTGTTCTGAGCTTCTGAGCTGTGTTCATTCGTTTGATTTGGAACTATAGAAATATATGTTAGCATTTACGCGAATGTGGGTAACATAGTTACATCAAAATATAATAGATGGCACAGTACAATAAAAAACGCGTGACTCGTATCAACAAATATGTACTTCATGTAGTTTTCGGTGTTTTGAATTTAAGTATTTATAACTGAACTCGAAGAAACATCTAGACTGCTTATAATTTTCCAAGATTTAATCAGTCTTGCATAAAAAAATTATATAATATAATAATGTGTCAATATCCGTTTATGTCCTACACTGAAGTAGGTTCGTTTATCCGTTTGAATTGGAACTTTGTACAGTTGTTGACTCTCGAGTAAAAGTTTCTTAATAGAGGTCTACAATCGGTATTCATAATATAGATAACGCGCTCAACATTAAAACATGTATTCAGGATTTGTAGATATATAAAAAAACATTCTTGAAACATTAGGTACCAAGATAATTTTTAATTTAATTTACGGGACATAGGATTAGCTTAAATCTCCACCCAAACACTGCGAATACCGATCTAAGCGTAAAACATTGCGACATCCCTTACATATGAAAGAAAAAAATTAAGAAGTTGCTTTGTTGAAGTTTCTTTAAAATTGACAAATAAGTAATATCCTATTATTATTTATTATTATATCTTATTAATATTGTTTTGTAGATCGTTCAGTGTTGAATATTGTACTTAGACATTACTTTCACTCTTTGTGTGGTGTAATAGTTTATTAGTAACTTTCTTTCACGTATTTCAAACTTCGGCATATTTTTCCCGACTTTGTTTACAAATGGATAATAATGATAATATTCATTATTAGCCTACAGCTATCAGGAGGAATGTAGTTTTCTATTGGTGAAAGAATTGATGGAATCGGGGCCATTGCTCTGCCTATTGCTTTGGAACTATTGTCCCAGAGGTTATCCTTTACATACGAACTTACAATCCATTCCCTACAGATACAGACAACAAGACTTAGTTTTCTGCCAATTTAATAATTCTATGTACAAGGCCAGCTTGTGCATTCACTTATTTGAGTCGGAAGATCTGGAGCGTTGACAATCTGTAGCCCAGCCCGGCTTAGCCAAGCCAAAGCCAAGCAAAATAAAAGGCAAAGCCAAAACCAATTAGAAAAAAAGAAGGATCTTTCGAGAAGTATATTAACAAATCTATAACAAAATAAGCGAAATACTTCACGAGCGTCTTATGTAAGAGAGTCAGCTTACAAAATCATATTTCAATATAATAGCCAACCTTGGTATTGTTAGACGACGTGAAATGTGAACCCAGTGTCAGTTGCAACGGCCAAGGTAACTGGTAACAATTATTTCATTGATCGATATTATAGTTATCTATACGTATCCATCTACATTAATAAATCTTTAATTTTGTCTGTCTTTTTTTTCAAATTTTCGCATAGTTATCCTATGTGAAGATCACTGAACTTCAAGTCTCGAATGAATAGATACCTTCTAGGCATGCGTGCTCCATCGTAGACCACATCATCAATTACGATCAGGCGAGATAGTAGTTAAACGCAAGCCTCTATCTACAGTAAAAAAAAGCTGATCGCAAATATTCCATTAATTTTTTTTTGTCTGTCTAGGTGCCTGTATGTCTTGATTTAACTCAAAAACGGCTTAACCGATTCTTAATTAATTTTGTACACGGGAAGCTTATGTTATTGGTCAACTGATAGGCTATAAGAGTTTTTAAAAACACTTTTACAAGTTGTACAAAAAAAAAACACAAAAGAAATTATTTTGAAGAAATTTTGTACACGGGAAGTAGATGGCATTGTTTAATTGATGAGCTATGATAATTTTCAATATGACTTAGAAATCGCAAAAAAGTCATCAATTCTGATGTAATTTTGTAGACGAGAAGCATACGTCATTCCATAATAATTGATAAGTAATAAGAGCCGTCAACAATTTAAATTTAAATTTAAACAATTTAATGTCAACATTTAGGCATCGTAAAAAGTAGTCACAGATTTTGAGGAAATTTTGTACACGGGAAGTATGTCATTTCTCAACTGTTAGATTATATGAATGGTCAATAATATTAGTAAAAATAAATTTTACGGGATGTAAATAAGTACTAGGTACGTAATAAATGAGTGCGGAGCCGCGGACACACCTCTACTATATTTTATTATGGCTGGCTTTTGGTTAATCAGCCATCGAAACGTATGAATAATATTATAGCCAATTTACACAATATTGCAATGTGGATCTTTCTCAAATTAACCAACTTGTTAACCCGAGGCGTTAGCAACAAGAATAACGAAACTGTGTTCGAAATTAATATTACAAACAGTTAGGATTCCAAAAGGTCAAATGGCCAATCCTTTCGAAGCCGTTAGAGTCACGTTTTAACATAGGACGTCATTGCTGACTTTCATTTATTAATACCTTAATTCATTTTATTTGGAAATTAATAAATTTTACACCGAGCCGTAAGTTTAACTAGTTCATAAATCAAATTATAAAAACTCGAGAGTGGTCGCGGGACACCCAGTAGTAATAAAGGAAGTTCCTTTCGCTATATATTAACGCATTGTTGTATGTAGTTGTACAGTAAGTGTGGTCGATAGTTTGAATCCAGCTAATTTTGGGTTTATTTTTTATAAACGATTATTTTTTTATAAATTGTATGTACCACAGAATATTATTATTATTATATATACATATTTATAATGATAATTAATAACGAAAATATACTTTCATATGTTCATAAACACACACGACAAAAAAAAGTTTATACGAAAAATACTGTACATACAACAGTGCATAGAAATCTAGTTTTGAAAATTCTTTAAATGTATGTATTTGTCTTTTTTTTTATGTCGGTCTGGTCGGTCACTTTTTTCATTTTAGTTCCCACCTTTCGATAAGTAACTTCGTTACAATAATAAATTTTTATTCTAGACAACAAAGAATGCATAATAATAGTACAAAAAAAAATCCAAATTAACACTAAGTAATAATAATCTGCTACTAACCTCCCGCTATCCACACACTCTACATACTGCACACTTGTAGACGTATTAACTCCAATCCATTGATGTAGCATTGGATAAACCCACCTACCCTATAACGTGCTCATGAAGCTGTTGAAGCTGGCACACATTTCATTAATTTCAATGCTTAGGAACAAACGCTGTCGTCAAAACATTTGAACAATAAGTGTTGATAGAAATCGAAGGTGTTGAACGACCTAATGGGGCACGAGGGAGATAACTGCAGCTTGGACTGATTATATACCTATGAATAATAGGCGAAATCATAATTTTGTATTTTGTCATGGTGAAGCTGTAAAAGCCGTCTGAGGCTCAAGGGCACTTATGGCTAAAAAACAATCGAATTTCCCTGTTCCCTTGTCCAAAATCGGACTGATTTTTTTATCGAGTTCAAGAATATAATAAGGATTTTGGCTATACCTATTGTTGGGTACGCGTCACTTCCCCTCTGCGTGAGGGAGGGGGGGTGGGACGTTTCCCCGGTTTGGACGGGCGTTTTGTTGCGCCGGATGCCCGTCTCGTAGACACCGTACGGATGCCAGTGGGTTGCGTGATGTTAGTAGTGAGGGGGTCCGGGGGGTGCATTAATGCACGACCGCTTGAGGTGCCGGGTCTTCAATGAAAGTCGATATCTTGAGTTGATTGTTCGCAGGACGACCAAAGCTTTCTTCTCGTTGTTACTTGTTACTTGTACTTGTAGACTCGTTGAATTGCACCGTGCCCAATACGGCCCCTCTTAGAGCTTAAGTAGTTCGAGGAATGACCGTAAAGAGAGCCCCGTTTTGTTCCGTGTTTATTTCGTGTTTTAACTTTAGTTTTCGCTTTGGTTACCCTGTTAATCTCTTTATATTTATCTCATTATATATCTTATGTACACATGTCATATATCAAAATTGTTCCTCTCTGTATTACCTATCCATTACATATTCACTTATAATATACATTACGTATATATTCCGTATATAATCCAAAAACAATGTAATTTACGGACGGCATCACTATTTTCCGTCCGTAAAGTCTCTATAATATTTGATATACTTACTCTATTGGCTTACTCTATGCGTTAATCTATTCTATATTAGTTATATTTTCACATATGTGACACACAATACATAATCGTTTATATACATCTTAATATATAAAATGCAACTTGTAACGTAGCGTATTCGCTTACATTTCTCTATAATATTGTCTGTATCAATCTATTTTATCGTAACACATAGTATATAACACGGAAACACAATAATATCACTTAATAACATAACAAGAAACACGAAAATGACTGTTCTGTCGCCAACACCTATATCTTATTATTTATTTATTTTTTCAAATTTATTTGCTGGATAACTGATTACATCAGTATAAATGAGCAATTTTAGTAATTTTAGAAGTCATCTAGTTTTTATTTTGATTAATTTATGGAAAAAATCAAAACATGCGTATTAAAAAACTGCTCCAGGTCATTATCCTAGACTAAGATACTTTGACAAACGGTTGTATGAACTAAATGGCGGCACCATTTATTTTTGATGATTCCGTTTTTAATGTATTAAGAAGGAACTGGATGTCTAGTGACTGCTGAAGAGCACATAATCGTGTTCGGAGACAGATTCTCAACTTGCGGATGGTAGTTAGCCAATAGCATATACGTAGCCGTACAAGGTGGTACTTGAATATTACATTCAATACAAAGACACGAAACTAATTAGTATTTTTTTAGTAATTACTACTGCTCCTAAAATTGTTTTTTAAATACGTATATCAAATATTTTTAAGTTAATATTTTGGTATAGATTTTTTTCTAATGGCTGGCCAGTTACACACCTCAAGTTGAAAAATCTATCGTCAAGCTGTAGGTGTCTTCCGACAGTTACACAAGGCCAAAAGCAAAAACCTGAAAAGAATTAAATACAAAGCAGTCACGAGGACTGCCGACAGAAGTGAAAAATTAAAAAACTATAAGCATATTTCCTAAACATCAAATGATAGAATTAATATTAATAATAATATAAGTAACTTTTATTAGTATTAATAATAGAATTAAGAAAATACAAATATAATTTAAAGTTAGAAATACCAACTTTGTAAAATATAATTGTGTAACTTAAGTGTTTTGATAATCTAGCGATTATCGGTCAGTGTCGATGATGACTTACATGAATTTACTCCGTATCCAAACCTTCCTATAGAAGTTTCACTTCAAAATCGCAAATATTTAATTCTGTTAAATCAAAGCAAAAAAATGGAAGCACGTCATTTTAAATGGATGAAAAAATAATTAACTCAACAAAATTCACATTCGTATTAATTAGGCAGCGAGCAGTTTCATTGTTTCTCTTGTAATCAAAAGGATCAAGGAATTAACGAGTTAATTGTTTAACAAACAACATTTGTATGTAACTTCCAGTAATTATTGCGTAGTTAGTTATATCAACCGGTTGCTGCGGTAATTGTAAGAATTTTAAACAATGAACAAAGTCCAAAGGGCTAAAGTCTATTCTTCTGAAGCGATCAATGTCAATTTTGGCAACAGACGTTTATTTCAATAACACAAAATACCCCGAAGCCAAAAATCGTAATAACCTTGAAACTAAAACAATAAATTAATTCATTAAATCAACATACACAACAATGTATTTTTCACTAGCAACAACTCTATTATTGAAATAAAAAAGTTAATTATGTAGACGACGAATCATCGTGCAAGATCGTCAGGGAAGAAGAATCTTCGTGAAATCGTCGTGTTTCTTGCCAAAGAAAAAAGAGAGAGGCAAGTTTTGTACATGCGTCTCATCGAGGGAAGAACACAGAACGGTGCGACTAGTCTCCGTGTGCTGTCTCGTCGAGGTGCAACGAGCAGCAACGCCTAGAAGATTTAATCTCTAGCGCGCTCGTACTCGAATCACCTAATGGTGGCAAACGGCCAGAGTATCGAGTTTAGGGTGTCAAACGATACTACGCCGTTGCGAATGTTGTTGGTGCGGTGGCCCAACTATAGGCAATGCCTGAAGGGGTCGAACATTTCAGCCGAGCAACCCGTAGTAGTCTCATTCTTCTGACGGGTTGTCCCCACCTATCCTATCCCGTGTTTCCATCCCTGAGGGACTAATCGGTATTGGGACGTTAGGTGCTTGCAAATGCCGAAGATACCGACTACAAGAAGCCAAGCAGCCGAGAACAGGATGCGGGTATTTGAAATACTCTCCCGCGTCGGCGTCCGCGTAAACCTTGGCGCTTCCATGTATCGCCGCGAATGCGACTGAGACCGAAATATTACTGCGTTCTACGCTGATCCATACGACCGCTACAGACGCTAAGCCTGAGGATTGCGAGCACTATCCGTACGCTCGCACCGGTCCACCGCTAGCACCATAGCCAAGATAAGACAGACTGAACTGGAAGCTTAAAATATACAATTATTTGCAAAAATAATTATAATAAGGAAACTAGTTTTTCTTAGGATTTTTATTATATAATTTTATCATATCTGGTTATTAATAAAACTCTAAAATGACTCAGTAAAGATGATCTCAGTTTCAAGTCCTTGATTGTTAATTAACTAATTTATTATCAAAATATAATAGTAAAATAAATCTTATTTAATTAAATTATATTTTCGGATACACTATATTCTAGATACTTTAGATATATTGAGTTTAAGAAGTGTCGGATAATACATAAGACTGGTAAAATCTTTAAGTACACGCAATGAATTCTAATAAGTAAACCTTGTTCGGTACGTACAAATAAATCGAAACGGATTAAATGAATTTTAATGCACAAACAGTTACACGTAATACGTAATTACATGATTTAATTCGTATTAAAACGAATGTAATTGACAGATAGTAAAGGATAAGATAAATTTATATTTGAAATAATTGGAAGGTTCTCTGTCGCATCGAACCGAATTAAAATGCATTAGTTTAATGCCTTCAAGTAAAAAAATAATACCTAACGATGAATATAAAATTATTATGATAAGTTAGGCTTTGGATATTTGTTTGAAAATTGGTATTTAGTATTGGTACTATAATATAATAATAACCTTGGCAAACATTCGCAAATTGAAACGTGTGGATAGAGCATTTGGCTTGGCTTGCGAAGGCTTGTCACCAATCCGAACGAATTCGCTATTTGATGCACAAATCAAAGGATCTTGTGTAAAGCGCTTGCTATGCGTCTAGACGTTTGTATGTAGCTAGCTAGTATCGCTTGCGTGACATAAATAATCGACAAATAAATTGAAAAATTCTGTTACGGTTTCTGTGAATTTTCCATATCCTATTATTTTTACTCGTTCAATTTTACTTCGTTTACAATATAAATAAATTGAACCACATGTTATAACCCATGCTGTATTATCCCGAACACACTAGCACGCTCGCCAACGCGTTGATGGCTATATTGGCCTTGCCTAATTTATCCAAGCGTTTGTAGAATTTTGAAGTTTGTGGCAAGTGGCAAGCATAATATGGATGGGGCATAAGAATGTGATAAGCATAATAAATATTCAAACACGAATTGAATTGGTTCATTGTTTAAGAATTAAGATAACAAATTCAATTATAATTAAAAATATTGGACGCGCTGCTTTGTTTTTGTTAGTTATCTAGAATTTATTTAGTATAACTTGATCACATATTACACATTATATTTTATTCAACGTGATTTGTATATCAATAATATGCGTTTCTTCATTGTATTTTTTTACAACAGACAACGTGACTAATCTATTTATATAATAAAACTGATTCGATTGTGAGTTAAAGCTCTTTTGATGATTTATTTCTTTCATTTTTAGCATTAATAATATTGGAAATAATCTCACATACTGTTATTAGTTTACAATAGCTTTAATTATGGAAGCCAAACAGTTTCTATCAAATTTCTCAAAGGTGTTTTTTCTTGGCAACGCCATTTCTCCGTTAATTATTTGTCAAAATTAATGACCCAAAAATCATTTATATATATGGTGGGTGTCGGAGACATTCCAAACGCAATTCCTCTAATTTAGCAACCGCCTGTCTTGAAATATGAGGTCTAGCGTTGTCCTGAAGTAGCAGTGAGCTAGAGCTGGCTGCTGGTGGCTGGTCGTCCTGGTTGTTAAATGGCTAGTTTTCCCATCATGGTTTGCAATTGTTGACAATATAAATCTGCAGTTATGGTCTGGCCAAATCTTAGGAAGCTGTAGTGTATGACACCAGCACTGGTCCACCAAACACTCACCACAGTACCTTTTACTGAGTCAACCTTCGCTTGGGACAGGATTTGGCTGGTTCTTCCGAGTTCAACCTTTGTTACGAGAGCTGCAGATTGTCATAAGGGACCCATTTTTCGTCACAAGGAACAATACGATTAAAAATTCCCTCGTCGTTGTGTTTACGGTTAAACACTCATATTCGTAAATAATGCGATATTTTAAGTTTTCCATTTTGTGAAAGAACGATGTCGAAGAAAAATCAATTAGTGCGAAAACAAATGAATCATTAAATTTAAAGCCTAAATTGTAAAAAATTTTAATTTGCAATTCCTAACCAAACACCGGATATTTCAGATCAAACTAGCCACTTCAACAAAACGCCAATTTCATATTATGTTCATTTGTCATTATAATCATCTGCTGGAAATACCTTTACCCTTTGATTGTTATAATGACCGTTTCTACGTTGTTTGAATCCAGCATAAACCTCCACGCAAAAATCCACGCAAAGGAATTCCGAGCGTAGCCCTTTGGAATTGGAAAATTTGTATTAGTTCAATTTTATTATATATTATATATTATAATATAACTTTAAGTTTTTCTGTTTCTTGTTCAAACACGCTTTTCTCTGTAACTACCAGTCGGATTCGAAAAAATATTTTTTTTTATTACAGCCAGATTCACGAGGAATAGTGGGTGTAGGCCATTTAATATTAGGGTACAACTCTCAGCTAGCCTTATATATTAATTTTTGGTTCGTAAGTCGGCAGTGAAAGTGTGGCCGAAATGCTTTATCCGCGTGCGCTGTTGTTATGGTTAATGATACGTAAATATAATGTCCTATAAAAATATTTTTCCTTACTATATCTAAGAAAAGTCAGTGATAGCATTTGTCTATCTCTTATACATAAGCTACAATAACTTATGTTGTGACAAAAATTTGTTGAATATTTAAAAGTGATTTTAAGCATTACTTTTAGGCATTGCATATTTGTCCAGGCGGTTTTTATAATATCATTTGTGGGTAGATCGCGATACCGGGGTTGGCGGCTAGGTGAGACTTTTTTGTGACGACCGTCAGTAAAAATTATTCACGGTTCGAGAGCGGACGACGCAGGGTGTTATTTTATTGATTTATATAGAAATCCTGGAAATAAAGGGACAAAACCTTACAGTTGACTTTAGTACATGTGTGTGTACGAGTGTGTGGCAGTATAGCGGTGCACCGCAAGCAGAATTCGCTACGATCAAGGTTAGTGGTTTGCTTCATATGGTTTTATGAAACATCTGGATTGGGGAAACTAAGTTTTTCTAGGAGATTCGCGATAACAACAAAAGTTTCTTAAAAGTAAAGTATTAATTAAGTAAGTAAGTAAGTTTAAGTTTCTTAAAGTCTTCTTACGAACAAAAGTTACTTCATCATAAAGACAATTTTATGAAGTTAAACGTTGCCCTTTATAGCATGTTAGTTTAGGGGTTAATGGGAAAGCGGGAAGAGAGAACAATTATGTTAGGCAATACGGGTGCGTTGGCGGGGCGGTGTGGTTTTTGTCGAATAATATGAACACGCATGAAACCGTGGGGCGCAGCTATTATTTCAATATACCTATATAAATAATAAACTAATTATCATTATTGGAATTTCATCGTCGCAATTTCCACGTAATCTTATTCACGCGTATTATTGTAACATTATCTCCCTCACGCCCCAATAGGAACGCCCCTTTATTAACAAATATTTTAATAATGACAGACGCAGAAATTATTGTTTTTTAGATAAATATTATTTTGATGTATTGATGGTTCAGTAGACATCGTGTCAATCAAAATGGGTTCCAGTCTTAGAATAAGTCTCAGTTTTCAGTGAAAAAAAAACATCGTGATGAAACCATAACATTGTGGTAGGGAATTTTCTAATGCCTGGTTGGTTGCTAAAAACTTTATTGAAACAATTTTGTTTTTTCGAATAAATTAATTTTGCGCCCTGTTTATTATTGTCCCCTGGGGCAGGTGTCCCGATTTGCCCTCCCTAGATCCCGCAGCTACATAGATTACTCGCATTGTAAGCGAACTCCTTAATAGCATAGGCGTAATTATAACTATATCTTAAAATGTTAATCCATATATTAAAGTGACCCATAAAGATTACTTTTTAATTTTACTTCTCTACAACTAAAATTCTCAAAACAACTAAAATTTTTAGAAATCCAAAATGGTACAAAAATTACAAACATTTTTTTCTCGTCATTTAATTATGATCTACGGTTTTTATTTTGGTTTTACATATAGTGGAAATCTTAAACAAAAGAAATAAAGCATAAATAAAAAAAATAAAAAAAAACCACATAAAAGCCACGATTAGGTACTGCTGAACTTAAGTCAATTTAAGTTTAGTAAAAATATTGTTTTTCTATGTAATTTTTTTATGACATATGCTTTATTTCTCTTCCTTAAGATGTCCACTACATTTCAAAAAATTGAGTAATATAAAAATTTTCAAGTAGCTCGAAAACATATTAAGGACGATACTTTATTAATGAAGAACTAGTAAGCGACCTCTATAAAATGAAATGTCAAATTAAACATGTTAGAATACTTAAATATATGTCATATAGATCAAAATAACATTTAAAAAGTTTGAAAATGAAGTTATTGTAGTTTTTATACATTTAAAAAAAAATTGAGCGACCCTTTATTAAAGATTTTTCGAGTTGATTTTTGCTGGAGGTTCTTTAACTTGTTTTAAATAATCGTTTTTGTTAGGTCACCCTATTATAGATAATAATAATACCAGCTTGTAAATGTCCCTGGGTTTAATCACCACGCCACCACACCACTACGTGTTGGCGATTTCAAACATCGTGATATCCACAGTTTTTTTTTTCTAATGTGGTAGTACCACAGTGATACTGCAAGTACATTTCTTAAGCGTTCAGGTTTTTCCACTATGTTTTATTTTCACTGTCAATCGATACTGTTATCAATTTAATTAGTAAATATACACGAACTGAGAAAAAAATCTAAAATCGAATCGATATTCCGCCGGTCTAACATAAGCTGAATTAAAAAGTATTAAATATTAAGTTATTAACTTTCTCTAGAATTTTATAAATTGTGAAAGTACATAAATTTTATATGTAAAAAGTAAAAACCCCTTTCTTAAGGAAACTTTAGACATTATCCTTAAAAAAATAATTTATGAAATTATCAAACTTGTTTATAAAAAACGGAATATCCCGGGGTCAAACTTATCGACGAATAGGTCATTCACACTCTGTGAGTACTCAACCAATAGATACATTTATATAAACTTACTAGAAAAAATATTTTCTTGTTCTTGTTATGCCATTATCACGTGGATAATATTTTTCTAATCTTCAGAGTTCAAACAACACTTTAACAAGATGGGGCTCTATTGTTAAAACTGCCCAAGGAATTATTATTGTAACATAAAATTCTTGCTTCCACTTATTACTTATAATTCACGTCACTTGTGCATAATCACCGAACTATATTATGCAAAATGACACCAATATTATATAACATCGGACCAAAGAACATAAGATTATTGATGAAAACAAAAACCACAACATGATCATGGCAAGATCCCGCCAAAAACTCCATGAAAAAAGTTACAGAAATTTCGGTGACGCGAAGGAAGGAAAGCAGCATCGTGATTGGTTCATTTGAAATGGCACAAAGGACTTTTTCATAATTACGCTATACAAACACGAGGACGAGGACAACACGCTAAACAAGAGGTTTAATAGGATGCCTCTAACAAAAGGTTGTAAATAAATTTATTAGTGAAATAAAGAATAGTACTTTAATATACATACACATGTGTTTATATGTATGTATATGTATACATACATACATAAATATACGCTATAATGCTACAACAAAAGAGATGGATGAAAGAAGCCGCTTGGATTACAGAACGCCGTCGGTAGTACGTACGAGCAAATCTTGCTGCCCCATGCTCCCACCCACGGCGACCACCCGCAGGTTATTTTAAAAGCAACCACAATCTCACCTGATCTTAAGTGACGATGTGGCCCAAGATAATAGTACGCTAAACCTGGTAGAAGACTGGCTCATTTTAACGGTTTACCCACATGATTGCCCCAGAAGTGTCATTTTTTCGAATCGATTTATTTTATTTATTATCGACACTACTTATTTCGTATGTTACTTTATGTAACATAATATACCTATCCTATAACCTAGTGTGATATTATAAACATAGCTATGAATTATAATTTTTTTTTAAATTAAATTGCATAAGTGGTATACGCGTAAACAGAACATAAACGGGCAGAATACCGAGCTCTGAAACTCCTGTGCAGGGCTCATTAAACAAACACGTATAGTTATTGGATTAAACTTTGGGTTTCAAAAATGTTCATCATAACAGCGGCGATGATTAAGATACAGAAGCGATGCAGCGAAAGCCCGAGTAATTGACCATGCACCTCAAAGACTCAAGCAGATTTTGCCTTCGATCAGCGAGGTTGTTACCTAATTCTAAAATTATCGAAATACACATTTTGGTACAAACAGTGAGAAAAGGTAAGAAGAAGAACACCGTTAATTAATCAGATATTTAATATGGCCAAAATACATATTTTCTGTCACCAAAGTTATAATCGTTATAACATTTATTCCCAAGAAATATTATTGTCATCATATTAATAAAACGGTCTTCAAAAGTGAGATAATAAAAACGGTGATATGATTAAATCCCTAAACTAGACGATCAATTCACGGAAAACGTGGTCCGTTTGAGTTATGTTTGACTTGCGATAGAAACAGCGGAAGACGGCGAGCGCCAGATACTACTAAAATTTAAGTTTTATGTAAGCGTTTTGATATTGTTTGATGATTCGATTCTGGTGACACAACTATTATTTTAGCGACAAACTTTATTAATTATGTCATTGAATGTGTATTTATTTGGCGATAGTTAAGACCATGCACGATTAATATCTATAAGTTTATGGTATAATGATTTTTATATTTGTTTATCAAATGACAGCAAAAGTAATGGTATAGTGACAAATTGTCCGTAGTCCGTGTTGATACCGATGACCTAATGAGCTCTGAATGTCTTAGGGTTTCGAAACATGTTTCACCACCGCCATGCATACATAAACATGGCATTGTTGGCTTTACTATGCTTATTGCTTAAGTAATCATTTTATTATCCTTTCTTTTCATATTATAAAAAACATCATCTTTCTGCCTATTCCTCTTTCGGTTAGTGTGCTTATAAATCAAAACCCTTGACCCGATTATCTTGATCCTTTTTGAAATCATCATAGGTGAATTCAATGGACACGTTTTAGTAATGTTTTGTTACATTAGGCAATGTATAAAACAAGTTCTTTACTATTCATCTTTATTGAAGACTATCACAGCCATTATCAAGTGGTTAATTCTATAATTAACCTAGACACTATGTCCTGTGATGTTTTCAGTATTCTAACAAAATGGTGGCTCTATTATTAGAACTTCCTAGCCTAGAGTGTTTTTGTGGCACATCAAAATTCATGACCCAAACTTTATTATGCAAAATAACACCTATATTACACAGGGTCAAAAAATTCAAATGTGAAATGAAAACAAAAAACCACTACATGGCAGACTAAAGTCCCATCACTACATTTAACTTTAATATTTACTGACCATTATAATTTTTGCGTTATAAAGTTATTTATTTATTATGTACTACGAATAAAGCAAATTAAAAATATACAAAGAGGTCCTGCGATAAATATTTAGCTATAAAATAAACGATTAAATATTTTAAATAAGTTTTTATTTTATCAATAACATAAACATACAAATATATAAACAAAACTTATCAAAAATAAAACAAATGTTATCACGGTCAGGAGTATTCAGTATAAGGAAATTTTAAAGATACACTCTAGTTAGGTATATTGTTGTTAATGTTTTTAGGTACTAGATGTGTACCCGATAGGATTCACCGGCGCGGCGGTAATAATATGTCAGGAATCATCCCATTTTTAACCCTCTAATTAACCACCTTAAGAGATGATTTTTTAAAGATCCCTTATTAGCAATTTAGCTCCCGTTGGCAATATCCCTGTAGTTACCTATTTTTTATCGCCTATGTAACTTTAGGGGATGAATGATTAAAAATCCTTTCTGAATTCACCTACATTATACAAGGTGTCCAGAAAGGGTATCGGGTATTTGTTTTCGCGCCATATTCGAAACGGGGCGTCTAAAGGGTGCGGGGAGGGGTTCGTGGCGTCCGCCATTTTGTGGAGTTTTAGTCACGATGGAACAGTACTCGGGGACGCATCGCGCATTTTGCGTACGAGCGTATTATCATAATGGTGATTCAATAGTGACTGCTCAACGTTTCTATCGTGCGGAATATCGTACACGCCACGCGCCATGTGACGATAGCATTAGGAAATGGATCAGGATGTTCGAGAATACAGGTGCGACAGTTAAAATTCAAAACTCTGGTCGTCCTCGTTCAGTTCGTGATGAAGAAACAATTGAAGAAGTTGAGGCGTCGGTTCGTCAAAATCCATCTTTATCCATCCGAAAGCGAAGCCAAGCGTTGAACATCAAAAAAACGTCTTTACATTCGATTTTAAAGAAAGACTTACATCTAAAAGCCTATAAAATTCAATTGGTTCAAGAATTGAAGGATACGGACTATGCTAATCGACTGAATTTTGCGAACGAAATGCTGCAGCGATTTAACAACTTTAACAACATACTGTTCAGTGACGAAGCAAATTTTCACCTGAATGGTTATGTTAATAAGCAGAATTGTCGGTACTGGGCAGTGGAGAATCCGAGACGAAAGCATGAACGACCCCTGCATAGCCCAAAGGTCGTTGTTTGGGCCGCTATGTCTGCTAAAGGCATAATTGGTCCTTATTTTCATGAAGATCAACGAGGCCGAGCAATTAATGTGAATAGTGACCGTTAGTGCGATATGTTGCGAAATTTTTTGGTCCCAGAGTTGCAGGAGTTTGCAGGTTTCAACTCAAGAACGTGGTTCCAGCAAGATGGGGCCACTTGCCATACCTCAAATGACTCAATGGAAGTTGTTAACGAATTATTCCCTAATAAAGTCATTTCGCGAAGGGGTAACATCAACTGGCCTCCCAGAAGCCCCGACCTTAGCCCGCTTGACTATTTTACATGGGGATACCTTAAAAGTAAGATTTATCAAAACAATCCGATGAATCTAACCCAGTTAAAGCAAAACATCAGGTCAGAAATGGCAGCAATATCGATAGCTATGTGTCAACGTGTTATCGCCAATCTTCGTTTCCGTTTAGAAGAGTGCCAGCAACGTAACGGTCATCATTTGGATAACATCATCTTTTCCAAATAATTCTCCAATTCATATGCTAATAATAAACAATAAACTTTTTTATTGCATACAAATAATTTTTGTTTCATTGAACTTACAAATACCCGATACCCTTTCTGGACACCTTGTACAAGGAACTCTATGTCCAAAATTTTATTTCTCTTAACCCACTGACTTAAGATGAACGTTGTCTATCAATCCATCTTAAGAATGTTAATAAATACTAGCTGTGCCCGTGGCTTCGCTCTCGTGGACTACAGAATGCCCGCGTGAATCTTGCTCCCCCGTTCCCGGCTATTTTAAAGACAAAAATGCATATTGTGGGTGTTCCTTAGAAGATAGATGTATACTCTGACGGACTTTTTTGTAGGTCTTTTTAATGCCTATGTACATATAGTATACGAATTTGCTATATCTCTTATAGTTTACTCAGGATAAGCCATTTAAGCGCCCGAATTGATTCTCCATGACCAGTTTTTATTTTATTTGTGCGGAACCATAATTATTATTCTAAAATAAAAGTAGCCTAAGTTACTTCCTATATGATCAGCTATGTATCAGTGAAAGTCCATCCGTCCAACCGTTTCGGAGTTTATCCGGAACAGACAGACAGAAAAAAAAATTAAAATGGGCTTTTTGTTATAGGTATCGTATATTCTATCATATGCATTTAGTAAAAAACTGTTATTTTGACATTACAAACAGACACTTCAATTTTATTATTTGTATATATATATATCAACAAAACAAGTTCAGACTGGATGGAAAATAAATAATATATTGGATCAAGCCGGTTACTTGACCCATTGAATCGCGCGCAAATTCGTTATTATCAGCTTTTTTATATGACCCTGATCTGGAAAATTAAAATGATTAAAGATTTTATTCATTTTTAAGCCATTCAAAAAAAAAGACGGAGGCTACTCAATTCAAACGTTTTTTTTAATGAATGTTCAGCCATAAATTTTTTCGTTATGAACCGATTTAGATGATACTTTTTTCGTTGGAAAAGGGGTACCTCAAGGATGGTTCCATTTTAATTTCATTTGCATTGGACCTGCAACTTTGAAGTTATACTAGAGAACTCATCGGAATCATTGAAGTTAGTTATCTTTTTTGTTAAAAATTGTCTTGTAATTAATAACAAGGCCGGCAACGCGCTAGTGATGCATTGATTGGTATTACAAGCGTCCATATATTACGGTAGCCGCTTACCATTAGGCGAGTCGTATGCTTGTTTGCCAGATTAGTTGCATATTAAAAGAAATTTAAGGTTACGTCAGTTTATGGTCAAAACGCTAAACCTATAACGATAAATAAATATACAATAAATATTAAAAGTTCCGTGAGTCGCTTAGAGAAAAGGAGGGTACGGCCGCGCTCGACTTGGCGGGCGCACTACCATGCCACCTAATTATTTCGCCTCATAATTTTCTTTTTATACATAAATATTTTATGGTTTCTGAAAATATTATTGATATTTTTTGAGGCTAACAATTAAACTTAAAATAAATAAAACTGAAGTGTCTGTTTGTAATGTCAAAATAACAGCTTTTTACTAAATGTTAATGCACATATGAAAGTATATACATATGATACTTAAATCAAAAAATAAATTTATTAAATGTTTGTTCGTCTATTTATTCTGGCTAATCTCCGAAACTTTTGGACCGATTTTGACGGGATTTTCACTGACAGCTGATGTTATAAGGAGTAACTTGGGGTACTTTAATTTTAGAAAAAGAATTAGGGTTCCGCGCAGATAAAATATGTATATATAAATATATATATATATATATATATATATATCAAATGAATGTACTAAATAATTGTAGATATTAAAAAGAACTTCAAAAAAGTCGGCGAGAGTATACGTCTATGTTCTAAGGATACCCCACAATAAGCATTTTTGTCTTTAAAATAACCAGAAGGGAGGCTAATACGATTCAGACGTGTACCCAATCGACACGATTCTGTAGTCTACACAAGCGCAGCCGCGGGCACAGCTACATTTTCATTAAAAGCGGTTGAGAATAAATAAAATAGGTTCTTTTTTCTCAATTTCTTGGTACTTCTTATAGCTAGCCTATCTCTATTGCTATTAATGACTTGTTCTTCCCGTGTACAAAATTTTATTAAAATCGTAGTTATACGTTTTTGAGGTAACTCGTGACATACGGAAACAAATATAAGCATAATATATCTTCTTTAAATATAGTTTTTCAAAATCCTAAATGAGCGGGACTCGAACCTATCGTGTTATACATACATCAGTGCGTGTAAGTCTGGTCGCCACACTGCTAGGTCAACTCGACGACGATTGTAGGTGTGAAAATCAAGACTTGCGTTAACTGTTTATAATGTGTATCTCATTCTCTCGTAGGATACGCCCTATATGTTTGTCTCTTTTTAGGATTACACTTTCCTTTCATCGCATATCAAAATCATAACGTGTCCTTTTTAAATAAATTTCTACGAAGAAATTTGGACAAAATATCTAAAGATATAAATACAGATTTATTAATACATATGGATATGTAAAATTATTACAAAAGGGCATATTACCGATTGCTTTACGAACACTATTGCAATAGAAAGTGACATAACGGAGGCGTTTATTCCGTGTGCCTCTCACTGTATTTTCCTTCCTCGAGTGCGACAAGGACGACCATAGCTATGTAGGTCACACGTGACAGTAATATTGTGTATAGTTTTATGATATTTCTTACTCGTAAGTAATGAAGAAATGTTAATTGTCTTGTGAATGTAATAAGCGTTTACATTCCGATTATTAAATACACATACGCATGGTCCACTCCTTCCTCCCAGGAGGAGGGGAACGTGCATATGAGTATATATTAGTTAGCTCGAATTCTCATAAGATTAGGGAATTAGTTAGATCGCGACTTTATCGCATTCGCGACGACCGCCCGAGCCGAGGTTCGGCCACTCTGGCACCCTCGTGCGGGTCGTCACAAACTTTCGCGGCTGAGTGCCCTAAGCGCTCGCCCCCAAGTCCGGTGAAGCTGTAAAAGCCGCAGCGGCTCTGTTTGACGATAGGGCCCCTAAAGCTAACAGTGTAGTCAGTTCTAAAAAAAAATAAAAAAAAATAAGCGTCTACAAAAAAAGAAGGGGGTTCTCAATTCGAATGCGTATTTTTATATGGATGGTCAGTCATCATTTCTTTATTGAACCGATTTATATGATTGTTTTTTGTTTGTAAATGGGATTATTTTAATTTAATTGGTATTGGACATTGTACTTCGATGTTACACGAGGGAACTCCTCAAAACAATTGAAGATTGTTTTCTTTTTTTATTCTGTTTAACATTTTTACGTTATTTTCTAGTTTCTATATCATTACAAACAAGGACTTACAAATGCTTTTCACTTGATGGTAAACCTTTCCTAATTTAACTATTTTCCATACACTCGCTCCGAGATGTGGTTTCGCGATCTACGTGATTGGATGATTAATCGATCCCTTTGTAAATTAAATCAACATTTAATTAACTAAACAGTAATCCCTTCCTAATTTGAATTACAAATTACTTTCAACAACTAATTCCAACTTCTAAACTGGTGCCTACATGGAAAGTTACTAAGCTGTATTTATTTGCATTAGCTCTTTGAAATGTCGGTACTTGTAGAACCCTAAGACAGTTTTAAAAATGATCTATCTATGAAATTCTCATACGTAATTGAAATTTTTCGAAGAGTCTTTTTTTATAGGCGCGTAGCTAAGTGATAGCAATAAACCTCATCGTAAGCATAGTAGTTACAACCCAATATCAATGGCGAACATGGAAAACCGATAATTCATCGTCAGTCTCTGCTGTTATGCCGGCTTGGAAGCCTCTCGGCACCTGGATATAAACTGGTTGATCCCGAAACGTCTCAAACCAAAAGCGAAAAATAATCTGTACTACAATATTATTAAAAAGCTGCAGAGTTTGTTTGTTTGAATACTAATTTAAGGAACTACTTCTTTGAATTGAAAACATATTTTAGTGTTGGATAGCCCGTTTATCTAGGGAGGATATAATAGACTATATAACATCACTTAAATAACGCTACTACCAATAGGAGAAGATCATCAATGAAAAATGTTGCGATAACTGGGAAAATGTATACCTTTTGAGAGCTTTCATAGCGTGCGCTGCGTAAATGGTATAAGTTAGATAACAATTATGTGTAACGGAATTGTTTTTCTTAAAAAGTTCTAAAAAAAAGTCGGCGATAGTATATGTCTGTCTTGTAAGGTTGACTCAATATAACCTTTTTTATGCCGATGCCGATCGACGCGGAGTCCATACAAGCTACCAACTGAGCCACCATTGCCTAGACCAATTGAAAATTAAAAAAAAAAACCGATTGAGTTTCTTGCCAGTTCTTCTCGATGACTGGGATGTTTTCCGAACCGGTATAGTGGTGTTTTGACATTCATACTATAAGTCCTTCTTGGGGCCTAAAGTGAATAAAGTTTTTTATTAGAGTTAGCTACTATGGTATATATACATGGTTGTTACAACCCATATGAGTACAAATACCAAGTTTGTATACTGATATACATACATATAGCGAGTATTAAACATTTTTGGTGTACGGCGGTGACGATCGAATCCCAGATAAAATCTTTTAAAAAGTATCTATTACTTTGATCGCGAGTACATAAGTAAACATAGGTACCCACATTTTTTAATGTAAATTTATTAATTCTTATGCTCACTAGTCATTAGTCAAATATTCGAGCTATTTTAGAATATTAACGAACAAACATACACGTGTTTAATCGAAATAAATAAAATAAAAACTTGTCACGGTGATTGTTTGCATATAATTTTAGTTTGTCTGTTTGCATATAATTTGAAGACAATCATATACGAGTTATGGGGGAGATCCCTAAGAGAATAAAATATATATACTAATACATGCATATTGTGTACACGGTATATTTTTACTCCTCGAATAAGCGAAATCAAAATACTTCGATTATGTTTTCGTATTTGAGAAATAACGTAAGAGTGTAGAAATAGCGTTATTTCATCTATTAATTCAACTTAAAAGGTGAAAAATAGAAATAATAATTATATTTAAAAACATAGATATGTTTAAATTAATACACAGAATAATTTGGTATCTTTTTCCGTTTATACGTATAAAATTAATTATTAATTGTGATACTTAGTTATTTTTAAATCGATTTAAATTAATCTTTAATAATACTCTCATAGGTTGTTAGGTTTGTTTAAAACTAAGGTAATATACATACTGTAAATATTTTTATATTCGTGCGACCAAGTTTACTTTGATGCAATGATTGCGCTTACTGACGCATTTAAGAACGAGAAAATTTTCGTAATATATTTTATAAATTATTTTATATAATTTCATGCCCTATATACGCGACGGACGCAGACAGAAGTCTAAGTTTCCTATTAAATTTAGTTAATAACTTAAACAGTTGAACAAATAATAATATAATATAATATGATGAGGAACACAATACATGCGTATCACTCTCCCGTTCACCAATTCTTCAACAGGGTTCGTTTAATTCATACCGCTATGCGTAAAACACTTACATTCATAGATTGAATACATTTCCCCTGACAGATACTATCGTACTTTACGATGCTGTTTGCCATAAAACTCAGGAGTACTGGCCGCCCTCATATGTATTAGTGAATGTGGGCGCGATAGGTCAACATAATATCCCTCCCTTGACAAATTATTTACGTATTAACAAAGCGTTTAAGACACTATTTTTATCCCCCGGCGTAAACATAGGAGTGTTACAAGTTTGATGTATGTTTATCTTTTTATCAGTGAGTCTGTTTATGGAAGCGTAACTCCCATAATTAACCGATTTTTGGAACGAAGTTTCTTACGGCAGGCTTGGAGGAGATAGGGATTTTGCTGCGCGACCGAACTGAAAAAAATGTGATAGTAAAACCGTAAGAAAAAGTCCGTGGAATAAAACCGTTAAATGAGACGTGCGCAGGCGCGACAGTCGTATACACAAGCGAGTAGTGTATACCTTTTTTTGTATTGTAATTATTTCTATTTCTATGTAATTTTATGTTGTCAAACAAAAATAAAGACACATATTTTGTTATTTTAATTGATAATTTGAATTACGATTTTTTTTTATTTTACGTAATTTATTATTTCCTAAAATACTGAATTTCCTAAACACTTTCCTGTACTTAAATAAAAATAATCAGCAAAATTTAAGAGAAAAATCAAGAAAACCTACATAAATTTGAGCACGATTTTTATTTGCAAATTGTGTCGATTGTACATTAGCCGAAGGAACTTCGTTCCTACCTGGTGTCCCACCACACCACATTCTTTTATTTTGTTTATTTGACAGGTAACTTGATCTTTCCTGTATTTCTACGATTCAAAAAAATCTGTTCAGTCGTTTGAAAATTATCTGCTTTTTTGTAGTTAATAAATGCATGTGAGCATCTTTAACAGGTCTAATTGAATCGAAATTTAGTATTCTGTTACTTCAATAATATTAGAAAGAACACGGTAACCTTGATATGATGTTGCAGTGACAACTGGAATCTGCAGGATACCTAACTCCTCACCAACATACATCAGAGATATCGTGTTTGTTGGACTCATTGGGACTCATAGAGTCTCGATGAATGTTTCTTGTGTTGGGAGTTTTAAATTTTAAATTTACTTTGTAAAGTGCAGTTAAAGCCATTTCATATACATGATGTGTGTAATAATAAGCTTTAATTTAACTCGTTATACAAGTATGTACCTATGCAATCTCGCAACTATATTTTTAACCACTTCCTTTAACCGTTTGAGCTGAAATTTCGAATAAATATGTAACTTCTTTGGGAATGCTATAAAATGATATTATTGAACTGATCTAATAATTAACCCAGATCCTGGCTATAGTAATGCCTGAATAAAACAGATGTCCTAGTCGTGTTTAAATTTATTGGATTTATCTTGATAATTACTTTAATCTTATATCGTAATCAAGGTCTATAAAAAGTTGTTTAAAAAATCATATATTAATATTTCTAGTTCTTTTTACCTATTGATTGTCTCAATATTTTTATGTCTATTTGATAAATTTCTTACGCCTTACTTACAGACAATGCGCAGCTTAAACCGAAGAGTTTAGAAGCATGAAATTTTGCACATCAGTTCCTTGTATGTATATGGCAGGTAAATACTAAGATAGGAATATTCTAAATTCATCCCCTAAGGGGGTTGAAATTTTTGAGATATTGCTGATGAGAAATCAGATCGGGTAGAACAAAAGATGACAACTGGTGGATATAGGCTCCGCAAAAAGATCGTCATAGCGACCGGCCCTATGTTGCTCGCGTCGACCCATCGTTCATCCGTTCTAGGAGCTATGTGTCCTGCTGGTTAAATCTAGAAACTCTGAGTATTACATCGGTAACTTTAATTCTTCTAGTATCTAATAAAATTTATTTTAAAAATCAAATACTTCAGGTTACGTGTATGCTTGAAAGAAATAAAAAACTTGTTGCGTCGAGACCTGTATGTGGATTCATACTATTGCTTAAATTTTGAAAAATGAGGAAGTAAGTAATTAAATACCTACTTAAACACAAATAAGTGGTAACAAGCTATAACGTCAATTTAAATAAGATAATGAATTTTTATTTACAGTTGCGCAATAAAAGTGTACAAGAACATCTGGGTATATAGTCACAAATTAGGGAGAACAGATTGCCTACAAAGAACTTCTTACTTATCCTGTGTTATTATACTTGCTGGAAGTTCTCCTCGTTTTATCTTTGCCGTACTGTGAAGCTGTGTAATTATTGTTCCCTCCTTCCTACAATATGGAGTCCTTCATTTGACATTTGAGCAGGCCGGTATGACAGTGACGATGGATTGTAGATCCCATCATCAGGTACAGTGTAGTCACTTTGCAATGATAGGACAAAAAAAAAAATTAGATCGAAAATATAATCTTATTTTTCTCGAGGTATCAAAACCTCGAAGCACAAAATAGATAACTTTCATATCGAAAACCGATAAAACATCGAAATTTTGATATGTCGATGTGTTAATATTTTACACCTGGTATTTATAGATTTTGTTTAATATGTGTAGTGATGACGATCGTCTATAAAGACTCATTCTTATTGGCTTCGATTAGTGTCGTTTATGACTGTTTATGAATCAGATAAAACGCAATCGTTTCGCCGGATCAACAGGGTAAACTGTTAATCCCCGAAAGAATTAATTTAAATTTCTCTATGACTCAAACCGCGTATGTTTAGCTTCGTTATCCAATTAATATACCACAATTTACCACGTCGAACTTGTAATAAACTGAATTTTTATAGCTTTTACCGTATTATTATCAGTTATACCAGTGATTCCCAATTTCCCAAAGTGGTCTATATCGACCGCCAGATGTTGACGACGATCAGTGTCGAGATCCATGTGAAAAAAGGTGTCCATGAGATGTAATTGGGGGCCAACAATAGTGGATCTCATATAGGTGTGTTTAATTTTAACTTTCCGTGATTGGAATAATCTACATATAGAAATAGTACCCACCTATTAGCATACATAATACTTGTTTATATTATAATGTCTTAACCACCTTACTTCACCTATCCATATAAAGTATAAAAATACCAGTGAAACAAATAATGAAAAAAAAATTATTACTTATTTTTAAAACACATT